>PVIH01002481.1:120000-188385 GCA_004025045.1 Sigmodon hispidus | reverse complement strand
AGAGAGAGAGAGAGAGAGAGAGACCCCCTAGGTATTACCCCCAAACAAAATCGTGGGAATAAAAGAGAAAAGTGATTGGCAAGTGCGCGGAAGGAGCTTGGGGGAGGGGAGAGAGTTGGGGGACGACAGAGGGTGCAGGGGGTGGGTGCTGACGGAGGATACTGAGTTTTAAAAGCAAAAAAAAAAAAAGAAAAAGAAAGAAAGAAAGAAAAAAAAAGAAAAGTAACGAGGGGGGGATCATCCCCTCAAAACAAACAAGCGATCCAGCCGCGCCAGCCCAGAATCGGAAAGGAAACTTCACTCTCCTTTCGCTCTCAACCGGCTCCGCGGGCGCGGGCGGTGTAGACGCTCCCGAGCTGGGCACTAGGGTTGCAGCACACGCCCGGGTTCTCGCTCCCCCAGCCCGCGCCTGTCGGGTACTACCCGGGTCCACTTGCAACAACTTTCCACTAGAGAGGACAATTGTGCGCTCCCCTAGCCTATCTCAAAACTGCACCGCGTGCAAAGGGTTGGCCGGGGTGGGGGTGGGGGGGTGTAGTGTGGGAGTTTGGGGTGCTGGAGGGAGTAAAGCACAAAGACTAAAGGATTCTGGTTAGGGACGAATAATCTCCCTCTCTCACCTCTCTCTTCGTGTGTGTGTGTGTGTGTGTGTGTGTGTGTGTGTGTGTGTGTGTGTGTGTGTGTGGTGTCTTTTGCTTGCTGTGGTGGAGGTAGGGAGCCATATGGGGGAGTGATAGAGGAATTTTAGTCAAAAAACTGTTCGTTATGTTACCCTGCCTTCTCTTTGTGCTGTCTTTGATCTGTTTGCTTGGCTTAGTATTACAAAAAAACAAGGACAATAATATATTCCAAGCTGGTTCCCAAGATTCGGTTCAGGCAGCCTCTTTTTAAGTATGTGCGTGTGTCTCTCTCTTTTAATTTAATTTTTTCTTCATTGCTGCCTGGCATTATTTAAGGTGGTCCTTACACAGGAGACCTCCCCTTCTCCATCTCTGGGTAATTTAGTAGACACTAAAATTACATCCAATGTTCCCCTCTCCTCTCTCGTGTTTCCTCTGTTCCCTTTATTAAATGTTAGTTATTGATTTTCTAAAATCAATGTCTGTTGTGGGGCTTCCCCCCCTTACAAGTATCTGAAGCGCCTTGCTGATCATCTGGATAACAAAAGCTTTGTGTCATGAAGGTCCCCCCACTCCATGTTAAACTGTTATTTTATTTATTTATTTATTTATTTTTAGAGAGACAGAGAGAGAAAGGAGAGGACAGGAGATTTAAAAGCTAGGCTACCAGAAGTATTCTTTTGCAGTAAAGACTTTGTGTGGAATGTTTGTTTCTTCCTGCCCTTCCACTCCCTTCAAGATTTTGCTGTGAAATATCAACTTGGCTCCAGCAGTGAGGTTAGGCCACAGCCCAGTTTGGGGACAGGGAGACAGACATCCAGGCTTCCAGACAACTCCGGTGGCACAGGCTATTGGGAACTCCCAGGTAACATAGCGAGTGTACTAGGGAGGGATGCAGTCAGAGACACCAACCATTTCCCCTGTGAACAGCCATTAATTTGGAAGAAGCATCCGTGCTCTGGGGGGGATAAAGTTGAACTATGATTTTTGAAGCTTTTATCCCAGACCCTAAACACCCAACAGCAATAGCCCACAGTTTCTCTGACTTAGACTGTTACCTGTCTCTTTTTCCAAACAGTCTGCTGTAAACTGGAGACTTGTCAGTGTTTTCACTGGGTTTAATCTGACTTAGCAGTGTCCAGGTCTTGAGAAGCAGGTAGGAAAGCCACCCCCATGAGTCTTTCATTTTCTTTCTCATCAAGTACATACCCTATGTATTTTCCTTTGGGAATTGCCAGGATTTATCTGAACTGAGTGGATTTTTCTTCTTTCCTGGATTCATGGAAAAGATGTCACTTTTGAGCTTGTGTCTTTGCTGATAACACTAAATATGATGATGCTTATCAGCATCATATAGAAATTCCTGGAAAGGAATAATAGCAACAATAACCGTAGAAGTAGAAGCTGCAAGGGCAGGGGGTGGGGGAAGCCCAAGGCCTAGAATGGCACACTTTATATAATTTTAATGAAGTCAACGGTGTGTGTATGTATAGGCTAAATGACAAGGAAACAAAACCGGCAAAGCAGTCTCTGTGTGTTTGAATGGCTGGTCAAAATCTTGGCTTAGAAGATAGTGATATGTACTACTATTTTTTTTTTTTAATCCCAGGACAAGAAGGCAGATCAGGGGACATAAATATAGAAAGAGAAGAACAATCTAAAAAATCCAACCTCCCATCTCAGGCCAGCAAGATTACTAGCAAAGACAGTGCCAGGACCAAGCTAAGCCATGGCTAGTAACTCCTCTGCTCTCCTTTCGCTCACAGGGAAAGCAAGAAATCTCTTCCTAGAAAATAAGATGTTCAGGGAGGAAATGGGGAGGATTGGGGAAGGAAGCAAAACAGCAAACAGCTCGCAGACAAGAATGTGTGTAGGTTTCAAGAAAGTTCAGTCAGATGATCCTCAGCCGCCTGACTCACTTTGTAACACTTTCACTAAGGCTGGAGAGGAGGGGAAGGCCACCCCCCCCTTTATAGTCCTCTGATTATACCATACTATCTCCACTTAGCCTTGGAGGCAGGAATGGGCACCCCAGAATGGAAAGACTCCGCTACTGTCTGCCACCACTTACAGCCAATTTGTAACATGCAAAGTTTGTTGCTTTCACCCCTTGATGTAGGCAGCAGGTCCTGGGATGCTCCAGTTTCCTTCTTGATTTGCAAGTTTCTGTGAAGAGAGCCTCCTCCCCAGCTCCCTGTGTTCCACCATCAGCCTCTGGAAAAATCACACAGACATATATTTGTTGTAACAAAAGTGAAATCGCTGGGCTGCCCGTTTCAGTGGCAGGAATAAAGTTGTCTTTAAGGGAAAACTGAATTAGGAAGGGAGAAGGAAGAAATGAAAGAAGGAAGGAAAAGTTAGCTTGATTTTGCTTTCAAGTTTCTGCTAAAGGTTTAGTTGCTGTGGGCTAGGCGGTGGGATGGGGGGGCAGACAGGGCAGCTTTTGCCAAACACCTCTGGACTCTGATTTTCAGTTTATAAAGAAAAGTACTCAAGTTGAATGTCTTGGGGAGAAGCAATCAGATGAGCAGAAATGATTACCCCTGCTTAAAAGAAACCTTCACCCCTTCCCACTTCTTTAGAGGGAGTGAAGGTGCTGTTGTTAGTGATGCTGAGAGGCAATGAGGGGTGGAGAAGTTGCTTCTATTGCAGAGGTGCTTACATGGAAAGAAAAGGGACTCAATCAATCCCTTCTCAGGATGAGACTTCCACCTCCTCTCCCTCAGAGGTGAGTCAGGGATGGGCAACCTGGTGTGAGAGACTCTCCATACACATCAAAGCAGGATAGTGTCCTTCAGGATGTAAGTGGTCACAACTTACCTGTCTTTGCAACAGTGGAAATCTTTGGCAAGTCCCTTTCATAAAGTTGATGAGCTTGTACTAGGGAGCCTTTCCTTACTTTGAATGCTCTCAGGCTGTCTTGTCTGTACGGCAGGTACCAGTTCTGAGGGTGCTCCAGAGATATCCATCTCTATCCTGTTCTCTCTGTGGAGACACTGCACACACAAGGCTGGGGGCTATGTATCTAGACTGATCTATTTGTTTTATTTTGGTTTGGAAAAACTAAGCCAATTGGGGTAGACACGTGCTTTGCTTCACAGCGGAGCCAGCAGCCAGCCTGGTGGCATCCTTGCTGTTGCGGTCCACCAGGGATAGGGGTAGGCTTTAGATTTTAAACTTTGCAGTGTTGCTCTGTTGTTAAGTAAAAAATTATTACATATCTTTTAGCATTTATTCTCAAGTGTGGGGAAAACCTAGACTATAGCTCCCTGTTAAACTGCTCTGTCATAGGTTTCACGTTCTTCCTTTCATTCTCTCTTTCTTAATTTGCTTAAAGAAAATTACAAGAGGATGTTCAAGATTCTAATGCCATATTTTCCTGGGGTAGAAGGGATGTGTATTTCCCCTGAAGGAAGGAGTGAGGGCTGCTGCTAGCTTTGTAACAGGACCGTGATTATTCTGGGGTGCGTGTGTGGAGGGGGGTGCTTTTCCTTATAACTCTCTTTGTCATCTGCATTTTTCCAAGGCTCTGAAGGTGCATTTTCTTCTGTGTGAAAGCAGATTCTTTGTCCTGTTCCTCTCCAGCACTGTGGCTTCCCAAGGTAGACACTATTTTGTGCCTGTCACAGAGAGAGGGAGTGCAGGTTTGCAATGCTCACAGACAATTGATTGTCTGCGCTAATGTGTTTCATTTACATGTTTATAACGTCAATGGTGCTGGGTGTCCACTGTACCATTCACTCCCGCATTCCCACAAGGGGGCAATTGTCTGAATGGCCAAGTCAGACACCTTTTTGATTGCTCTTTGCTTGTCTTTTTAGAGCAAAGAGATAAAGGAGGAAAATCTGTGATGCAGAAACACTAGTTGAAAATATACAAAATGTCAGTACAAAAGCAGATGTTAACATAAGCCCAAATATGCTTTTTAGCCAAGATGTGAATGTTGAAGAAGGGCCTAAGAGCACAGAGCATGACCCAGAACCCAATAAATGCAGCCTTGTGTCTTTATTTCTCTTTCTTCTTAAGCAACCAGAAGATGAAATGTGATTTTCCTTTTCATTTTTGAGCCTTGGAACATCCAGGCACCTCCTTGTTGTGAGTGTGTTTGCTGTGATTTGTGAATTTTGTATATATTTATATAACTCTGTTTGTACCAACATCATCAGCTTACCACTTGGGGAAGAAAAAAAGCTATTGAATGACTATTGGGCTGTAGAGAGTGTAAACTTTTAAAAGTAAGATCCAAGAATTTCTTTATCAAGCAGTTTTGAGAGGGAAAAAAAAAGATAATAATCACGAGGCTGCAGGAAGCCTTGCCTCATAAGCTGTGTGCCAGATACTTTTATGTTGGTGGCAGTTGTGTCAGAGTGAAAGCGCTCGAGAAAAGTGGAACTAGTAATTACAAAGTAAATAAAGGATTTCATTTTAAGATGCTCTGTGCTGTTTCTCTCTCTCTCTCTCTCTCTCTCTCTCTCTCTCTCTCTCTCTCTCTCTCTGTGTGTGTGTGTGTGTGTGTGTGTGTGTGTGTGTGTGTGTGTGTGTGTTGTGTTTCCTGTCAGGGTGCTGACAGGAAAAGCCATCCATGCATATGTCTTTTGGAGTTTCTCTCCTCTCGATTCTCTCCTGCATGTCATACATCTATGCAATCTCACATGAGTACACCTGTTTAAAAACCTTTCAAAGATTGGATGATGCCTTGCTGGTTCATTTATGTAATTCCATCATTAGAAGTTGGTCTGGTTTTGTGTGTGGTCCAGGAGGAGAGAAAATCCTCACTGTTGTGTCATGTGGTGGGAAGTAAATGGGGTGTTGGGGGGGGGGGGACTTTTATAATTTTGTAGCAAATTAGGAGAAAAAGAAATGCCAGTCAGTGAAAGGATTTTTTTGCCTCTCTGGGAAGACACACAGTAGCTGCACCGTTAGCTGAACCCCTGACACGGCGGTCTTTTGAATGCCTTAGGTATGATTTCACTTTCGCTCACATCAATGCTGACCTGAATGCCTTTCATATCTGATCCGCTGTGTCTCTCCCAGTAAACATCCCCTGAGGGAAGAACAAAGAAAGAGCTCTTCTTCTTCTTAATCACAATTCAGCCCTTTCACCGCCGGCAGTCTCCATTTGCATTCTGCTACAGAAAGCCAAGATGAAAAGAGAGAGGGAGAGAGAGAGAGAGAGAGAGAGAGAGAGAGAGAGAGAGAGAGAGAGAAAGGATAGTGGCTGAGTAAAGTAACTTAGGTGTTTGTAGCTGTTTGTTGGGCCTTCCCCTAGTTACAGCCTTATATAGTTGATGCTCAACCCAGCCTGTCCCTCCTGACAGGCATATAGTGTTACAAGATGGCATGTCTGTACTATTCATGGCCACCGCTCCACTTGAGGTAAAAAGTGTAAGAGAGGGATTGAATTCTACCCCAGAAGCCTGTTAGATTTGGGGGTCAGGTGTGCAGACTTTCTCTCTCGAATGCTACTTACAACTTGGGTCTTAATAACTATGATTGTTTACCATATGACCTAGGAGGTGAGAGTACTGGAGGGTGGGTGGGAAGGGGCGGGCTTGGAGACCCAGCCCTGGTCTGGCTGAAGGGGCTGGTGCACAGGCTGAACACAGACAAAAAATTCTCAGGAAAACTGGAAAAGACTTTCCCATTCCCCCCACCACCCTGACTTTTTATGATAATTCATATTTTCAAATGAAAGGGGAAAAAAGCCAAGAAAGAAACTCTCAGATGAGCCAAAAAGGAAAAAAAAAATCTCTGAAAAGAATTTTAGGGGGAAAAGTTGTTCTATTTTAAAAAGCTTTGAGGGCTGTAAAGTGCCACGTTTTTCACACCTTCTCCATACTTTTTTTTCAGATTTTTTTAGTATGTTTAACATTTGTGAGATGACAGTCTTTTTGTATCTCAAACTGGATGCTTCAGGATTTGTAGGGAGGGGCTGGTGGTATTCACGTTTTTTTCTTGACAGAGAAAGTTTGTGCCTAAAGGGCTCCTTCTTGCTGGGAATTGTTTAAACTCTCGTAGGCGGACCTGTCAGGTTTTCCTGTGTTATGTGTCTCCATTTTCAACATGCAAAAGTAACATGCAGTTGATGACACCAGAGCCAGACCACAGCAAGAGGGCAGGCACAGCAAGAGGCTAGAGCAGGCCCATCTCGTGACAACTTTTCAGTACATTATCTTATTGTAGAACTGTCTTGTCTTTTTCCATTTTCTGAAACCACTTTTAAGATACCAACAGTTCTTCCTCAACAATTAGATCACACGCATAATGCACACACACACACACACACACACACACACACACACACACACACCACAACCTTGGACACACAGGCTTTCCAAAAGAGAGAACTCTTCCATATGGGTGGCTTTTCCAACACCCATGTGATGTACTTCACTTATGAGAGCAGCAGGAATGGACACATTAGGAATTGTATATGGGCATGTGACACAGATTCCTAGTTTCTCCCCCCCCCTTTTCCCAGAAGATTTACAGAATTTACAAAAAGAGATTAGCCCTACACCTTCCACCCCTCCTATCCACCCCCATGACTCAAGCAATGAAGGATTTAGGCAGATTTACTTCAGTAAACACCTTTGGACACTGGGGGTGGGGGGGTGGGAGTCTGTTTGCAAAAGGAGGCTTTTGTTAAGTGAGGTACCGGGCAGCTGTGATATTAACCTACCCAGCAATGCGGGTTAACTCTTTCAGTGCCTGGCTGGCCCTTTGCACTCAGCAGATGAAATCCTGGCTCTCCAAAGACACTCAGAATTCTGGCTGTAGCAGTTTATTATTCAGACAAGTCTTGTAGACATGAAAACTGTTCAAGCTTTTAAAACAATGTGGTTTAATTAGATGAGGTGGACTTACATTGCTCATAAGCCCTCCAAATGGTGGTTTATAATTGGCAAGGAAAAAAAAAAAGATAGAAAAAGGGAGTCAAGACAGCACATTAAATATTCCAAGAAATATCTTTAGAAAAGCTATTTTCATTTCTAGCTTTTAAAATATTAGACTCTGGTCGCTAGAGGGAATGGAGCAGCTGGGGCCTCTCTCCTTACTATGAAAGACACCAGAAGTTTGTGATGAAGAAAGGATTTCAACTTGAAAAGCTTTGAAGGCCAGTCGGACAGTGACATTATCTCAACCCTAGCATCCTTAGGAGGGGGAAGTCTTGCCTATCTGCCAGAGCTAGAGAGGTCATGTGAACCTCAGAGTCAGGCCCACGGGGCCACTGTTACCAGCTTGAGACTTCCCAAAGCAAGCAGAGACGATTTTATGAGGAAGGAGTTAATGGTTATTTTTTGATGGGCACAAGAATAACTTTACAGGTGTTGCATTTGGGCTTAAATAAGACCGCCTTATTTAGTTTCGAAAAAGAGTGTAGGTGTCAACGTTCGAGCAGCCATAAATGTGTGAGAAAGTAAAGGGTATGAGACATGACAGAATTAAAGGTGTCTGCTATGTTGTTACACCGTGTGTCAGGCTGCAAGCTCCCTTTGTCACAGCCTCCCGGTGATTTGACAGCGCACATCCACTTCCCTTCTAGGTGAGACAGCATTTTTTTAACGGGAGTTATAAATACGGTACACCCTTTGGGTTGAGCCCTGCATCCCAGATTCATGAATCCTATTTGAAATATCTTGCCCTGAGACACAATGAACAAACACCCATACACAAGGGGGCTGTGGGCTAGGGCCTGGCTAAGGCCAGCTTCACAGTAGCTGGCATTGACTGTTGTTTGGCAAGAGGATCCTCTGCCAAATCATCCAATAATTAAGTTTTATGTTATTTGTATGAACGACCAAGCATGCAGTATTCCTTTTCAAATCAAAAGGAGGCTTAAAATGACTTTTCGAACACTTTCAGACCATGGTCAGGTCACAGTTTGGAGGCTGAATTAAAATGATCTCATTCATGATCTAATTGAGGTTGGCACAACCTTATAGCAGTAGCAGGAGTACATAAATATAAATCAAAGTCCAAAATTTAGCAAATCATATCATTTGCTAGAAATCTGCTCATGAATTATTCTCCAATTGCCAACCCAGAAGTTAAACTTTGTCTCCCCTCAGCAACAGTAACTGCAGAATTTTTTTTTTCAGGCTTCTGACAGGAAAGTTAGAGGAGCTGAATAGAGAAAAGAGAAGGAAGATGATAGATGTTTCATCAGATAGCAGTGTGTTTATGACCCAAGAAAGTATAAGAGCTGATAAAGCCATGCCCGGTAACAGTGGGCACTGCAGGCTTGCTTAGACATTAACACTGGCTTTCAGAAAAGAGCCTCAGAAGAGCAAATGCTTTGACATGCAGGGCAGAGAGGAGAGAACATCTCCAAGAGGACCTAACTGAAACTTTGCTTTCATTTTTTCAACTGAGGGATGCAATCGTCATAACGACTCACTTGCAGTTATTAGTTCCCTGGCCGAGCTGAGTTAAAATCCTGAGACTTGAAGCTGTCGCTACAGTGAGAAGATGTATTCTATTCATTACCTTTCCTATTTTAGCTACAAAATTAAGACTCAAATAACTTCCTAACCAACAGGCTCAAATACCACATTCTATTGTAACTACCATTTGGGGGGTCTTCATTTTTTTTGTATCTGTACATTATTATTATTTTACCTTTGTTCACATGCATTCCACTATAAACATGAAGAGGTTGAATTCATTTGTATGAGGGCATTCCTTCTATCAAAGGATAAGTACAGAATTGGTCAGTTTACCCAACTTAGCTTAAAGGAAGGCGCGATTTTTAAAGCTTCTGGATACAGAAGATGCTTAGAAAAATAACTCAGAGGACAGAGGTAAAATGATTTCTTTCTTTCGAGAATAAGTAATTACTTGTAATGATTTGCCATGACAACAAGACATATTCCACATAAAAACCAGCAATGGCTACATTGCTTATATGACAACCTATCAGGTTTTGTTCTTTACAGACTGTTTCACATTTCTTAATTAATCCTAGAAGAGGGGGGGAGGTGTTTCTAACAAGGAAGTAGCCACTCCCTCCCCCAAATAAGTAATAAGTGACAAATCAACAAATGAAAGCATTCTGCTATGTAAAAAATCTGAGATTCCACACACAAATGAATATATCTCAAGCAGTCAGTGCCCACGTGACCCATAGATTCAGCATACAGCTTTCATTATTTAAACTGTATTTATATTCTCTTGCATATCCAAGTAACTGTAATCAAGGAAACTTTGCAATTTGCCTATTCTTGGAAGTACCTGTTTCTATTTTCAACACCAAGCACATCAATGGAAGTGTTTCCCTTCATGAGATTTCTCAGTTGTAAGAGGTGAGGTTTACATAGAAAGAACTCAGTGGGTTGTGTTTTCATAATAAATAGACCTATTAAGGAGTAACTATCGAGGAGCAAAATGGTTGTCCTCTAAAGATTTTCCATCACCTTTGCTCTGCTAAGGATATATGAAGCCTAAATCCAGTTGCTATGCACACATTCTTGTATGCACACAAACACTACTGCCCACTAGGACCCACATTCTGGTTCTTTCTCTTTAGCCTCTATTTAAGATCCACCACATGAATGAGAAGACACATTTAAACAAAAAGAGGAATGGGAAGAATTGGTGTACAGTTTTGCAGCAGGATTTCTGGAGGGAAAAGTGTTCTTCATGCTGCCTGATTCTTAAAAAACTTACCTGTGCATATTAATCTAAGCCTAAGTGTATTATTTGGGATAAATTACTAGCTTTATGCTTTTAAGCTGTTTTCCTTCAATGGTACCAATCTTAACACAGATTATCCTAAATTGATTGCAAGTCATTATGGGAAAGAAAAGGAAAATAGAAAGACAGTGTTCTGGGATCTTAACTAAAGACAATATTTTAAAGTACTATTTATAGTGTTCAGGAGAAAAGGGGAGCAAGATCTAAAACTATGCTAAATACTTAGAAATGTGTGTGCTTTCTACGTGTGCAGATAAAGGGTGAGGTAGCCTTGCCTGTGAAGTCCAGACCACAAATGATACGTGTCAGTAGGTTCTTTGATAGGGCTTCTGGCCACAGTGTTTTTGTCTGTCAAACTGCTATGTTGAACAAACACCTCCTCCGGGACCAAGTGATAAATGCAGAGACAGGCTGGCTTCAACCAGTCTCAGTGACCTTCTCAGCCACACCCCCATTCCCAAGTCCACCTCCTTCCCCTCCCCCACACTTGAAGTTGACAGTGTGGAGAGGTGGGTAAGGTTTTCCAAGGTGTCAGTAGTGACTGATTGTTGGTCCTCCCTAAGTCTTAGGAATCAGTACTCTGGGGTTGCAGGCAAAGTCCTTTTTCTGGCAGGCTTTATCTGGTCTTTTTCAATGAAACTGAACTCAGCTTCTAAACTTCTGCCAACTTGAACTTTTTCCACCTTTACTTAGTCATTTGAAAAGCAGTTTGCTTCTCTTGTCCTTCCCCGAATCACTTGAGCTTTATTTTTTGAAGTTTATATGATTACATCTTGCAACACAAAACTAAATTCTGCCTTAAAAACATCCAAAGGCAGTCCGTCCTCCTTTTTGCTTTCTAATGTTTGTTCTTTTAGGGCTAGCATTTCAGATGTACAGTCGACAGAAATTTGTCATCTCTCCGCTGGAGCCATTATTCTCTGACTAACCCCTGTTTACTGGTGCCTTTGTGTGTGCATTTTTTCCCCCTCGATGTTAAATGAATTTCCGTCTTCTACTTCTGCAATCTCCAAGAAATAGATAAACCATTATATTTTTTTCCCTGCTCGTATTTTAAAGTAGTGATTCTGACAGCAGGACGATTATTGCACTTTATGTTTTAGTGGATGTTTGCTGTTGCTAGTTACAGCAACACTTATCATAAGACAGCAAGAAAGGAGTAGTCCCTGGTAATTAAAGTAATGAAATATTCATTTACTCTACCTTTTCTGTAGTCTCACAAATTAGGCTGCTACATTTAATGCCTGCACTGCCTCTGTTTTTATTATAATGGCAGCTTTCGCATCTGCAATTAGGACTAATTCTGACAGTTACAATTTCTGAGGGATGGTAAACAGTGAACGAGATGTGCGTGCAGCAGAGGTATTACACGTGAAAAGCCCTTGTCTCTTTAACCTTGTTGTTTTTTTTTCTCGCAGAGGTTACCTTTTCCCGATGGTGCAAAATCGACTTGACATAACTGTTCATCAGTTTCAGGGTTTTCCCTGGAGGTATTTGCATCAAATCAGCCCAGTCAAGCTTCAAGTTGAAATTGGCAGGCCAGAAACTCACAGAGTAGAGACCAGAAAAAGAGACAGCCAAAGTACAGGCAGCAAACTGACAGCAACCCAGAGAAAGACAGAGGGGGAGAGGCTAGGAGAAAAAGACAGCTTTTCAACTTGGGTGTTGGGGAACCCCAGTCCTTTCTGGGCCAATTGCAGGAGCACTTGCTCCCAGAAGAACAGAGTAAGTCTAGATTTAGAACACCTCCATCTAGTCTCAACCGCTAGAGCCCCTCAGCCCTGCCTAGATTCACATTTGCTTACTCTGATTGGATGCCTGAAGAGGAGTGGGCACACTTAATGAAATGGAAGGGACGGTTTGAGGCACCTCCCCAATACTTAGTAAAGCTCCAAGGCCAAATCTCATGATCAGTGTTCTAGAAGAAAATAAGGTTTGAGCTACATTCTCTCTCTCTCTCTCTCTCTCTCTCTCTCTCTCTCTCTCTCTCTCTCTCTCTCTGTGTGTGTGTGTGTGTGTGTGTGTGTGTGTGACTCCCTCCTTTTCTCTCTAATTGTTAACTTGTAGGATCATGAACAACTCTTCTCTTTACCGGGTCTGTTTTCTCTGTTTCTCTTCTGAAGTAGATTAAATGTTCATAGAGACCAGAGATCCAGAGTCTGTAAATTCAAAAAGCTAATGTGTTTTAGTCAACCAAAGCAGTCACGTAGCAAACATTATGTCGAAAGAGACACTCCTGTGAGTAGTATGGAGTTGCAATTCCTCTTTGTCAAGTAATTTTCTTCTACCCTAAAGCTACAGATTGTTTAAAGACCCCTAAACATGGCACAATCTTAAAACAGTGATGACATTTGGTTTTTTTTTTTTTTTTTTTTTTTGCTATTGAGAATACCACTTTAAGAATTCTATAGTTGCAAAACTTGTTTTCACAATGAAAATAAATATAAAAAAATGATATCTTTGGCAGACTACATGTTTTTCTCCTTTATGTCTGTAAAACAGATGCACGTTTTCTTCATTCTTCTCTACATTTTTTTAACTTTGGTGAAGGGGGAGGCTGGTGTCTTTGCCGAATGATTTAAAATCCCCTTCTCTTTCCAGCTAGACTTGGGGGTCGAATAAGCCCTTGCTTTCAAGCGGTCTTCAAGCTCTGTGTATGACAGGCATTGGCTGATCTGCTGATGCCCATTCGACAGGCACTGTTGAACTAAAGTGGTGTGACGGCACAGTTTTGTTAAGCTGTGAACAAAGGGCTGGAGATGCCTTGCTGGCATCATCCATGTGCATATTGGCCTTGTCACAGTTTGCTTGATTTAATGCTCTGTTTATTCCTAGATATTAAAACTTAAATTCTGAACAATAAGTTTTCAAATTGTACTACACACCAACTTTATTTGAAAAGCTCTAACTTTGGAGACCCTTGGGTCCACTTGCTCATCCGGTTCCCATACAACCAATATTAAAACACAGCTTTGGAAAACAAACAGATTCCCCATAGCTTCTTAGCTGTTATCCATTTAAAAATGGGATTTTAGTCTTAAAAAGTCTTATTAGGGTAAAAGATTTATTTTCTCTTTGATCATTGGCTGAAAGTCATTATTTATTTCTAACAGAGGGTTCTCACAGAAATTCCTAAGGGAAACTCACCTGGTGTATACACAGCACAGCATGAACTTTAAGAAGGATATACTATTTAAAAGATAATACTGAAAGAAGTCTTTTAAAAATACCTGTAAGGGTAGGCACATATCCACTGGCAGAGAAAAAAGTCCAGGGAGTTTGTGTTAATGTGAGCCTTACTTAAGATGTAGCAGAGGAATCAGGTTGAGACTTAAAAATAAAACCATGGCTACAAAAATTCCTGCTCCACAGACAACAGACAAGCCTTCAAAAGAAATCTTCAGTTTGGTACTAAATTTAGTTTCCAGTGTCCTGTTGAATGGGTCTTGGGCTTTATCTTTGCCAGGGTTTTGTTCTCCCTTTGGCTTTTTCCTCTCTCCAGGTTTGCTTCAAGTGTTTGCTAAGAGATTAGTTAGCGAGTTTATATTGAGGAGGTAGCCATGGGAAGCAGCTTGCTTCTCAAAGGAACGCAGGGGGCCAGAGTGTGAAGATACAGGGGTTCACACTGGCTCAGGCCTGGGATCAGGTACTTCATTTCTCCCTGAGACAAATGGTTTCTAGAAAGGGTGGTGAGGATGGCATTGCCCATTAGAGGCGCAGATGTTACCACTTTCAGAAACTTTCAAACAAACATTCGTGCTAGAACAACTTTATTTTTAAAAAAGGGAGGAGGGTAGGGAGGGAGGGAAAGAAGGAAGGAAGGAAGGAAGGAAGGAAAAAAGTTGAACTCTATTGCCAGAGCACCCCATCTTCATTATGTAGCGGCTATAATTTGAGAATTCGGGGTTATTTTTACCTTCATTCATAAGGCAGCATCTTTCCACAGAGCATTTATGAAGGTGGGGAATGTGACCAAAAACAAAAAACAAAAAACAAAAAACAAAAAACAAAAAACAAAAAACAAAAAAAACCAAAAACACACAGCCACACAAAAGTGCCCCTATTAATCAGTAGGGAGACAGTACTAAAAGCAGAAAGAGGATCTTCCAGGTAAAGCAGCCTGATTTACCCAAGCACACTCCCTTAGCATTGGCCCTGTGATTGAATGATGTGAGCTCCCACAGCCACCCACTCTCAGGCATAGTTTTGCTCAGTGTTCCTTAAATCAAGTAGAGATGCCTAGGAGAGAATAAGCTTCTGTTGCTAGTTTTTGCGTAGCATTTTACCTGGGAATGATATTTGTGGCCAGCATAGTTTATAGAGTGCTCTGTGGCTTGTTTCTTTACTTTCCCTCAGATATCTGTGTGTAAATCCGTAGGTAAGGATAAAATTTAGAAATGTAATCTCCAACTGGCAAAGATTTGACCTCTTAATATATTAATAAGGTGGATTTTTAGTGAATATACAAAGTGAGTTTTGGCATCAGATTTGATATTTCCTATTAATATTTTGTCATCAATTATTTATAAAGACACAGACAAACAGGACTTGACTCAAATCATCCTCCTGCCCCAACCCCATCTCAATATTATCTGCTTTGTCCTGCCAGCCCACATCTTTATCATTCTATCTTTAAATTGCTCTAAATGAAACCAAGATCACAGCTATGTTTTGTGATAAACATGTGGCTAGGACCAATGTGACTTTTTTACTTTTCAATGCCTTGTCCTAGTTTAGGGTCTTCTAAGGAGTGGGGTACAAAATAAAGCCCAGTAGAAGACGTCTCTTACACATTTTCTTGGAGCAGCCACATTGCTTACATGGCCTTTTCCCCTTTTTTCCAGGCAGGCAGAAATGGCCTAGCTCAGGACTCGTCCAAGTGAGCACATTTCAGAGCTATTCAGAGGATGATTGGAGGGAGACACCAGCCCTGTGCTACCAATGAAGTGCATTAACTGAGAATGTCCCTGAGATTCAGTTTGGTATGATGTTAATCTAGGGCATCCCTGGAGGGATTGCTAATTCATGAGAGAGTAGTAAAGCATAGACCTTCTACTTAGCACACGGTTGACATAAGGTTTCAGAAACAAGTATCCATGTCTGCCCCCACCCCACCCCACAAATTCCCTTTCCTAGCATGGTAAAAGGAGCAAACTCTGCTTCACATAAGGAAGATCTTTGAATTTATCTGCACCGAGGTACAGCTCTAGTGATCTGTATCTGCAAGCCAGGAGCACGAATTTGATCTCATTGCATCATGGTGTGAAGATGAGATAGAATAGCACTACAGCCCATCAGTGCATTGTGACGGATGGCAAAACCCTTCCATTTTTAAAGCAATAACTTTTTTCTCTTGTCATTGTTTCTTTAGCTTATGCGTATGCTTTTTATGATACAGATCTGAGGGAGTTGTGCAAGCTTCAGACTTGCCAGCCCCCAGCTCCAAGGCCTAGTACAGTCTACTTCATAAACTTACTATCAGATTGAAACCAAGGGTTTCTACCAATAGATGAATTGGGAAGCCCATTGTTTTGATTATCATTTCATCAGCCCCAACTGATACTAGTATGCTCAAGGAAAACATACTTCAGTTACAGTTGATTTTCAGATTCCAAAATGGTACTGCAAAGCCTGTGCATCTCTAATTATATTTTATGCTAGGCTGTGCAATACCAAAATATACGCTGCAGCAATCAACGAGTGAACAGTATCAATCAATTTGTAAACAGATGAAGTCACTCATTCCCAAACTGGTTTTCCAAAAACAATTACTAAATTACAATAGAAAAAAATTGTACAGTTACTGTATTTGTGTGCTGTGTTACAATCAACATACCAGGGAAACAAAACAATTTAATGCAGAAAAATCATCATTCATCTACATTATAATTGCTTCTTTTTCACATCTACAGGGCGGTTAATTAAAATTGTGATTAAATGCGGTCGCGCTGCCTAAGATGTCTTGCCCAAAACAGGTGGTACAGAATTTAAAAGTAAAAAAAATGTAATTAGCATTGGAAATTGAGAAATTGCCTGTAAGAATCAGTGTTAATTTCAGTCAGTGATGAGGTAATTTATAAATGAATGCAGGGGAGGCTGTGCAAATGCACAATTGCCTTCCTTGCCTTTCTTAGCATTCTCAGCATGCAGGTGAAAATGTTTTCAAAATATTGAGGTAATTTGAAAATCAATCCATGCATTTTGTATCTTTTTTCTCCCATTTGTACCAAATGCTGAACAAATGCTGCCATAGATGGCACAGTCCATCAGCTTTTGACTCTCTGAGTTACACATATCCTAAACCTAGATTAAGAAATGTAGCCACACAAATTTCAGGCCCAAGATTGTTGCAGGGGCCAGATCTGTGTGCTTGAGATGGATTTAGTTTGCTGAGAAGACTACTTATCAATACAATAGAAAGTACAGAGAAAGCTCTTCATGTAGGTAGCACCTCCAAAAAGACTGATCCAACAGATACTTGAAACTTGATTTTTAGAGTTTAAGGAATAAACAGAAACTTGTAATAGTGCTTCTATTTTTCTTATAATTTTTATCCTTATTATTTCCTATAAACTTGTGAGATTTGCTTAAAAGTTAGTACTAGAAGCAACTTTTCTACACATGAATTATCCTCAGCTAACACTCCACTTTCTAACAAAACAGGACATCAACAACATAGTTCAAGCATTCTCTTTTTGCACATGAGTAAACTTATGTAGATGCTATTTTAAATTTGTATTTATACATCTCAATTTTATTGTTATTTACACTGCTAAAGTGAGGAAACTCAGTCTTTAAAATTTCTTGTTCATGTGAGAAATTTAACTTTCATCTGTTTAAGCTGATCCCCTCAAACAATATGAATCTAAAGATTTTTAAAATGAACCTCAAATATGAGTCTGGAAGACTGGCTGGAGAACTCTGACACCATGGGCCTTGGCTTCCTAAACAGCTTCTTCTATCTTGCCATCTGTATAATGACCCCTCTCTATTCAGGTAAACTCATGCAAAGACTATGCTAACTGCCACAGATCAATTTGATCATTGGATTCTTGCATGTGAAATGTTTGGCATGGTTCTTCGAAGAAAGGCTATAATTTTTCTCTGAAGCTCTCTTTTGGGTAGGCCTGACATTTTGCAGGGAGGGATGAAAAATAAGAAACCATCTATATCGGGGGTTATGTTATCATTTCAGAGCTGGTATCAGGTCTTCCTAGTTGACCCATCTTTGCCATTTTTAGGATGCAAATAAAATGTGCAGTTTAGAGGACCTGGCAAGTCAGCTGGTTATTCCAAGTAGCATGTCATCACTTCTCCCATATTTAAACCTGTTTCCTATTTAATATTACAAGTAGGGGGAAAATTAGTCCGGAAAGATCACAGCTAACTCCATGGTCCTCCCAGTAACTGTGATAACCAAGGTTCCACATTCTAATGCAGCCTAACTCCAGTGAGAACAGAGGAGCCAAGGATGACTTCCTAGGTTCCCTTCAGAACCTGGGAATATAAGGCCTACAGACACATGGGGCTTGGCTCAGATTTCAGGGGAGAGGTGGAGGAAGCACTGTGATGAGCTCCAGGTTGCTCTGGTTCTGGACTCACAAGATGTTCCAAAACTGAGCAAATCACAGATGTCAATAGAGCTACAGGCCGCTCTCATAGCCTTATAAAATTTGTAGTAGAAATCTCCTTGTCTCTTTACTTTTGATTCTGATACCCTACCAGCAAGTGGGGCCCTGTGGTGCTACCTAGCTAAGAGAGAGCACCTGTGTTAGTGTGTGGAAAGTAACAGCATCTTCCACACAAATTCCTTCTGTCCAGTCTCTTCTCTCCATCCTTAGGAGGCATCAGTATCCTCTGAAAAGACATGGGATGCTTGGCTGCTCTGGCTCCCGTGTTCTTTCTTAAAGGCTTTTTCTTTTCAAAGTTTACCATGTTAGATCACTTGATGTATTCACTGGTCCTCTTTGAGGGTAATGTCGGTTCATGAAAGAAAATGCAAAGAGTTTCATGCATCCCAGGCTGGCCTCTCAAACTTACTATGTAGCTAAGGTTCACCTTGAACTTCTGCCTCAGCCTCCTAAATACTGGGTTTATAAGTGTGCATCACCATGCCTAGTTCCTTCAAGGCCATAATAGGAATGAAGCAAATGGTCCTGTGCATGTGAGATGAACAGTTGGCCAACCTAGTCACAGTCTTAGTCTCCCCGTTTTTCCTTTTCACTCAGAATTTCTTTCACTTTAATTTTCGGAGGGTTATCTGAACTTTTCATTATGAGAGGACATATTTTTTTCTTCTTCTAGAAATGATTAAAAAGTATGCCGCTCTATCCTTTTTAGGCCTCTGGTCTTTTAGCAAGAGCTTGTGGGGTTCATTCATTTTGCACTGAGCACCTACTGACCACAGAGCTAGGTGCTGTGGAGCATCTTGGAGTGAGAAAGAACCCATTGGATGAGTGTTGATAATGGGATAGAATTATATGGAACTGTGTCCCATGAGAAAACAATACAAAAAGCCAACATAATGGGGGAGCAGGTAGTAAGAGAACACCTCCTGGCTGTGCAGGGAAGTATTTTGTCATACATCCTGGGTTCTAAAAGGGGAGTAAAGGAAGGTGTTCTAGGCCAAGTGGATGACATGAACAAATTCTTGAGGACACGAAAGGCTATAAAAGGTCAAGTAATGTCAGCCATCTAAGCTGTCTGGAGCACAGAGGACATATGCAGAGATGAGCTTAAATTGAATCTGTGAAAGCAAATTGGAACACAAGACTCTCCTAGCCCATAATTCCATGTTTTATCCAGTAAATAGGTGATGATGAGATTGTGAAGTATTCCTGAAAGAACAGTGATATCATCATGTTTGTGTTTCATAACAGGTGTCTGGTACCTCTAGGAACTGTCGTAGCCAACACTGGTGGAGAGTTGATTGAGCACTTACTGCCTTTGAAACTGTGCTAAAAACATCTCTCCTATGTATTCTGTCAATGATTCTTTGAAATAGGTACTATAATTTCACCGATCTTTTTACAGGTGAGGAAATTAAAGAGTAGAAGGGCCTGAGCCCAAAGCCAGGAAGAAAGCTTGTGTCAAATGCTTCTACAGTCATGGAATTTGCAGAACCACAGGCAACAGTGATTCCTGGCTAGAAGGACATTCAGAAAAGGAAACACAGCAGTTGCACAAGTTACAGTGAGGCAGTTTGATTCCCTATTTCAGGATGAATATGAGATTAAGTGGGGTGTAAGAGTTTTTCATCCTCAGAAGCCTTCTTCTCATTCATCAGCAAGTCACTTTGAAAATGAAAGGGAAAGCTGAATGTCAATCCTTGAGAAACTGACGTTAGAACATGTTGTATCATTGGGAGTCTGGGAAAGATGGTTAATAGACAGCCAGCCAAAGTAGTGGGGCTTACCAACACTCAGAACCCTGTCTGGCAGCTGAGTTCCTGACATGAAGACTTTCCTCCTAAAAACAAACAAAAATAATCCTTTTACAGTGTCTATTACCCCCCTCCCCCATTTTTCTAAATTAACTCTTTTGTTGCCTAAGATTTCTCCCTCCCCAACCGTCTGGATTTTCACACTGTCTCTGCTGTCCCTGGGCAACCCCCAAAGCTGCTAATGTGTCATAACAACGATGTGACAAATTGTTGTGCTTTCATTCACATTGGACATTTTTGCCAGGCTTGCTTGTTGTGTTTTCTGTTTGGCTGTGTCATAAGACCAAAGGTGCCTGCCTTTATACAGCATGTCAAATCTGGTTAACATGCAGCCATTTATCTTTAAAACCACTGCCACACAATGGCAGTGCTGGGCCAGGCCACAGGGCTCCAAGCACAACCCAATTTTTCCGACTATCTTTTCTACATACGGGGAGCACATTGGATGGCAGAGAAGATGTTTTGTGATTTGGGGAATCTCTTTGAGACAAATTGTACAGTGCAAGTGCAGTATAACTGGACTGCTGGGTGCCCACTGAAGTGAAGAGAATCAGATGCAGCACAGGCTGAAAGAATGAAGCAAGAATTCATATCTCTGGTGCAGAACATACACAGTACTTTGCTCACACAGGGAGTTCATATACAGACAAAAGCACATTTGTTTGTTGCTTTTATGCAAGGGGATTCTAGGACCACAGTTGGTGTGCATATTCACACATAAGACTTCTTTAAGCAATTTGTACTGGTGGGTGTGTCCACACGTGAATATGCAAATGTGCTTGCAAGAGCCAACAATTTGCTCTTACAAATTTAAGGTTTGGGAAAGGCCTGTTAGTTCACTGAGGCGTTTCCCCCCTCCTGTACTGGAGCAGAATCTACGATTGTTTCAATAAAGGACTGTGTGTTTAAAGGAAATCTCTGAGCCAGTATCCAGTGTTACAATGATTTTCTTTTTTAAATCTTTATGACACTTGCAAACTTTAGAACGCAATTCACTTTGTGTTTTCTTAAAAAAAAAAAAAAAAAAAAAAACTGTTTTAAAATGTCTTGGGGATGATTCGCCCTTAAATAACTAATTATCAGCAAAGGAAAAAAGACAGGAGAATAAAAAGCATAATAAGCCTGCATAGACTGAAATGAAGAACTTGCTTCCTTGGAGCAAATAAAGCAGTTAGCACAGTAAAGCCCTGTAATTTAAATAAACTGTTAGGAATTAAAGGTATAAATACATGACACACAAATACACACTACTCATACACGTATGCACCCCTACACACACGAGTGCACACACACACACACATACCCAGGCTGAAGTTAAAGTTACTTGAAATAACAAGGCAGTGTTTCTCTGCTTCCCCATCTCTTTCTTCCTGTCTACAGTCCCCTGTCCTCTCTACGTTCTCTTCCCTCTCCTCCTCTCTTTTGAGTGAAAGACCCTAGAGATTGCCTTTCCCTTTGAAAACAATCTCTAATATCAGGGAAATGCGCTGTTTGTTTATGCGTACATAATGCAGGGTTGTCCGCCTGGGAACTGCAGCAAATGGGAGAAGTATGCATGGATTTCACAGGTAACAGGATTACGTGGGCACATAATTGATCCATTTGGAAAAAAAAAATGACAGTGCTCTAAGGATGCCTAGGCTTTGGAGATGGAGTTTATGAAACAGGCATTTGTAAATTCAAAGGAATCAATATGTCAATTTTATTACATCTCAGAACCAGCTGGGCATTAAAGGAACAGTAGCCCTTAAAAACTGAAAATGCAATTTCTACATTGTTTACCTTTCTTAAAAGGCTTAGAATTTAAGGGAATGGGCTCACTGATTTTTATCTTTTTAAAAAATATTTTACATTGTAGAAAACAAACAATAATTTGGCATTTTATCACTTTTTAAATCCTCATTAAAATTGTCATTCCAATTAAGTCTCTGAATAGATATATATAATAAACAGAATAGTGGCTTTCAAGTAGATTCATAGTCAATAATTTGCTGCAACTCACACTTGAACTGTTTGCCTGTCTAGACTCCACCTCTACTGACGTAGGGCACAGTTGGAGCAGAGCTTTTTGTCCCCTTTAGAATTTTCTCAGTACATATGTAAAGCATCTTTTTATTATTATTATGATTACAGTTTTGACAGCTCAAAAAAAGACCAAACTATTTTAATTAAACTGCTAGATAGTAGAATTTGAACAATATCTGTACGGGATATAAAAGGAAATCAAATTCAAGATAGCTTTTTAAGATTCTCAGTGCAGCATCCTGAAGATGAAATTTAAAACTGTGGATTGGTCCACAGGCAGATGAACCAGTGCTTCTTTTTACTTCTTACTGTAAGTAGCATCAAGGGCCTGTGTTCTCATCTATGCTAAACCAGACTCTGACGTAAGAACATCTTTTGATTCATTCACTTAACTGGTAGAGCTCAGTTCTCTCTCCTTCAAGGACAAGAAGCACTCAGTACATTCAAAGACATAGAAAATTTAGACATATATCTACATTCTTCTAATTCAGTCATTTACTGTGTGGCCTCCAGTGTGTTTCTCAACCTCTCTGAGCTCCAATTCTTAAACTTAAGGAAATGGAGAGGCAATACTTATTGATAAAATCTACTACAATAGTAGACATTCTACAGACAGTGTCTAGAAGATGCTCAGTTACGGTTATATGCCAAAATGTGACTAGCCAGGCTAGTCCTACAAGAATTATAGGTCCATTTCTGAGTTCTGATGAAACACATTTGAGAAGAGAAAGCAATGCCTTTAGCCTAAGATATTTATTTACTAGGGATGATTAGAGGGGATGGAAGGAACATAGAAAGATAAGGAGGAGGAGGAAAGGGATGAAGGAAGAGAAGAAGAGGAGGGAGGGAAGAGTCGCAGTGATGGATATGGCTTTTCATCTCTTCATTTCCACCAAGTATGCAAAATATCTTCTCCTTTAGAAGCACTAGCCTCCCACTCCCCTCCCCCCAAAACACTTCTCAACTAATGTATTCTGTGCTAACATTTATCACTGCACTTAATACGTAGTTCCTGTTTGTCTCTCCATAAGTGTGTCAATGCCTTGAGGACAGTTTCTGCTTGCCTCTTAGCATCAGTAAATGGTCCAGCACCTGATAACAGAAATAATTTGGTTAAAGCCAATAGGTACATTAAAAAATTAGAATGTATTATAGTAGCTAGAGAGCTCT
This sequence comes from Sigmodon hispidus, assembly GCA_004025045.1. Lineage (NCBI taxonomy): Eukaryota > Metazoa > Chordata > Mammalia > Rodentia > Cricetidae > Sigmodon > Sigmodon hispidus. The sequence continues at coordinate 165,432 of PVIH01002481.1, read as the reverse complement.
GCCCTCATACCAACACTATCTTAAACTCTCCTCTGTGTTAGCTTTGCCAGTTTGAGTTGGAAATGTTTTGGTTTGTATTTAAATCAACTGGCTGTCTGCTTTTCTTTTAATCTGTTTTCTTTTCCCCCCCCTTTCTCCCCCATGCCTGTCTCAATGACACCTTTGAGACCTTTGAGTCAGGAAAGTTGACAGCCAGTATGGATATTCAAGAGGTGTGAGACTCTGGACATCTGAGCTCAATTTTGGTTTCAGTTTTCATAGCAGCATGTGACCTGGGGCAAGTCGCTCAACCTGACAGTATCTCTATTTGTCACAGTAAAACCTAAGTTCTAGGGTTGAGGGGAAAAGTAGTGATAGGTCACATGTCCAGCATGTAGTAGGTGTTTTATGTGATGTCCCTCCCTCCATTCTTGAACTTCATTTTTTATTTAATGAGTTCTTTCCTCCTTCAACCAATGGTTGCTAATCAACATACCAGGAATGAGGCTCTTCCTCCAGTTCCAAACATCATTTGGAAAGTTGGACTCTTTTCTTCTCGAGGAAATGAGCATGCAGAATCATCCTTGCTATTTTCTGCCTAATCTAACTGTTTCTTTGTCCTCTTCATCCTGTTTAGGAAGGCACTTTGGTGTTTTTGCAAACCTTTGCCACCACCCTGGACTTAGGCATCTCAGATTTCTCTGTCCTGCATGGCCCATGGGGTTAGCAGAAAATAAGATGCAAGCAAGTCTCTTGCCTGTGTGTTGGCCATGCAACTCTGTAGATTGGCTAGTTAATAGGGCTGATTAAAACATTCTGTTTGATTCTGCTTAAACATACCAGAAATATTCAAAATCCACAGCTCCAAAATGTAAAGAAGGTGGTCAAATATAGTACTACATAATGAGGCTCCCTGTTGGTAGTATGGAAAGCAATTTAGACTATAGCTTCAAATTCTAATGAAGAGCATTTTAAATCTTACACTGAATAGTGAATTTAAAACCTCCCTGTTCCTTGTAAGTATCTGAAGAGGGCCATGTAAATGCCATAAGTGAATTAATTACTGCCTGAAGTTGGTAAAGCGTGTGTGAATCTAAACTTTATTCTTGCTTCCCAAGATTTTTAAACCATTTTCTACATGTTGAGCTTTGAACACTTATTCAACTCTTAAAATCATAAGGAAAAAGATATTTTTTTCTTCACATGTATTAAATGTTTTGATATCAGAAGCACACCCCTTCCATCACAAAAACAAAAAGCATCAAGTATATGAACCTTGTGGAGTTTGTAAGGCAGAAAAGAGGAAAGTTTTAAAACTTGACAAAAATGTTGTCTAAACTTTTGCTCCTCTTTTCTCAAACAAACAACATAAACTTCTTTTTTATGACATTAAGGCAAAACATTTTACCTATTGCTTATGCTTTGCTGATATTAGGTAGGACCATGGAAATCAGTGGACACTCACTCAGAGCTTCTAAAGTTAACCCAAGGAGAAGGGAAAATGAAGCTCCCATCAGCTGGTTGATGGCACCCACATGGTACCGACCACAGTTCCTTCAGAGACTCCATCATTTCCATGGAAGGGCCAGAGGCCTTGCCAATATCTGCACATCATTGGCATGATAGACCATAACAGCTTCTTCTGAGCCGTTCCGGTCTATCGTGTCAATGCGTACTCAGGGAGTCCTCAATGCACGGATCATTGACACAGCACTACATAACGGCTCCTTAGCAGCCATTATTGGGTATCAAGTCAATGCATACTCAGGGAGCCTTTATTGCACAGTCCTGCACAAGCAGACACATTCCGAATACTAAAATTCCTTAGGAAAATTAGTCATCGCCCATGTGTGATAGCTGTTTTCCATTCTGAATTTTAACCATTATGGGGAAGAGGAAAGAAAAGAAACTACCGAAGTAGGCCAAAATGTCCTTTGAAGATTGGTGTGCAGGTTATAAGGGTGGGGTGGGCATAGGGAGACGATGTGGGAGCTGATCGCTTCTCTTGCACAGCTTCATTTTATTGTGTTGAACTGTAGAAAGCACACCACTTTCATTAGGACTTTTCTTCAAGGAAAATGCAGCCCTGAAAACTTTGTGGCTCAGTTCTGGATTTCAGAAAATGATGAGTCTCTCTGTCACAATAAAGATTCAGTAGCAAGTACTGGGATAAACTTTCAGAACTATACACAGCAAAATACTACAGTATATGATGGTGATGTCTGTGAGACACTTCCTGTGCCAGTTCCTCCAGACTTTTTATAAATAATACATTGAATAAAAGCAAAAGCTCAATGAGTATCAAAATGATGCTCATGACCATACTGATAATAATACTACTATATTATAATCACCAGCAACATGTCTTATCACATGACAGGTTCTTGCATGTTAACTCACTTAACTTTATGAGCAGATATTATAAGTCAGAAAAATTGTGGCTGAGTAAGGTTGATGTCGTATGACTGTTAAGTGACTGAGGTGGTATTTGAGCTAAGTTGGCTGAGAGTCATGGTCTGATCATTCCATTGCCTGCCCACGGGGGAAAGGGATTCGCATTAGACTATCTGACCTGCAGCCTATTTATTGGTCAGAAAAAGGACGTATTGTAATTTTAGTAATTTCAGCAAGGAATGCAGAATAAATTAGAGTCCTTTTCAGGATGCAAGAAAAGGTGAAACCCCTCTTCTTTCTGATGGCACATGAACCATGGACCAGGCTTGAGATCTCAAAGCCTGTTTGTATTTCAGGAGGAATATCCAGCACTGCCATAACTTCTGCAAAGATTTTCTTGCATCAAATCAAAATGGTGTGAGTTTGCTGTTGTTGATATTTTTTTCCTTTTGTGTTCTGCTTACTGACTGACATCTGCTGTCATGCTAAGCAGGTGTTCCTATGTAAACGAACGTGCCCTGTTTGTGTTTCGCCACCCTCGCCGCTGCGCACCCAAATGAGCAGCGTGATTAAGAATCCTGTAAATTTTTGAAAGGAAACGGATGGCTACCCTACTAGAACATAATTACACCGTTCCAACATCCGCAGCTCACTGCTGCAGCAGGGTTGGAGAACAGAAGAAATTAATAATATATAATAGCATCATTCTCGTAATTTATAAATGAAATAGAGAGGAGATTCTGCTGATATGCATTTTCTCCTTAATTCTCAAAGACATAGTATAGATTACAATTTTAGTGTGGTGAAACCTGGCCAACAGTTTCCCACGAATTGCCTGATTCATGATAGGTCTATTTCTTGCTTTGAGAAAAGAGCTAATATCTTTTATTAGGCCAGAGGAAAAAATAAATAAGCAAGGTCCTCTAAAGGCAACACTACATAAAGAGGATCTGAAAAAAACACAACTCTGTAGACTGTGCACCCAGTGAGATTGAAATAGGCATCATTTCTTTAAGATTTCAATGTGTGCTACCCTTTTCCCATAATTTTTATAGCATACCACATAGGTCAGCCTACTGATGAGAAAGATCTGACCAGTTAAAGATGTGGTCCCACAATAACTCAGAGGAAAAAGCTATGGAAGCTCAGAGGGCTGCTCATAGCAGTGCACATGGAGTTTACAGCATTGCCTGGAACACTCCAAATATGTTAGTAAGGGGGATTTCAAGATACGTGTTTTACTACAGTGAAAGGCAATCGGTCTCTCAAAGCATCATTTTGAGTCCCATGAATGTGTCAATGAGAGTAAAGGAATCTGTGCTTTTAATTCTACTTTAAAAGCATGCTGGAGAAGTAACCGAGCATTCTGAAGCTGCAACTAAATGATGTGGTAAAAGAAACCAATCTATTTCTACCCTGTGTAGGTAATTACACCTTTAAGACATCTTTCTGTTTTAACTAGACATGGATAACTTGCCCAGCAAATGTCTAAACTCGGTTGTGTGGATGGTTTGTCCGTGTGCAGCCAGAGCTAGGTTTTAAACGGTGTTATTTAGACAGTTTTAGTTGCTTGACCTCAAAGAATGATAATGTATCCCAAACAAAGTCAACAGCTTCTCTGCTCTTAAGCCACCTTAAAGAATAAGAAAATACTGTTTATCTTTCTAGAGCAACTATCCATTTAAGATGCTCATGCACTTATGGAGTATCCATTTAGAGATCCCCTCGAGTGTTACTCTAAGTTTTGATTTGATTCTGAGAAAATAAATTCATTTAATAGATTTATTTCATTAACAGGTATTTATTTAAGTGAGCTCCACTGTATTTAAATCTCCTAACAGTTCCCACTTACTTCCTTAGCTCAGTTGCTTCATGTTGACTAATTTAAATAAGCCTAAGGTGCCTAGGGTCTTATTGAGTGTTCAGTTTGATCAATACGGTTAAATTAAAATTGTGCAAAATATAAGCAAATGTACTCTAACGACACAGTGAAAAATGTGCTATGCACTGGGCATTGATTGTGTACTGAGGTCGGGCCATGTGCTGCTGGGGAGCTTCTCCCGTACCTGGAAGCTGCCAGAGTCCCCTGAACTTCTTGCTTGTTTCAGACACACCCGTGGCATCTCTTATGCATAGGGGCCCCAGCACAGACACGCCCACTGATAAGAAGGAAGGGCATCCGTGGCAGGTGTGTTTCTTTTTGATTTAATGGAAAGTAGACAATAAGGCTCACAGTAAAATCCCATATAAGGAAAAAGGAACCAGCTTTGGCCCTTGTAAAAGTCCAGTTTCAACCATTGCTGAAATGCTCTAGGCAAGAGAGGAATGCAGACTCCAGCTGTTCTCCATGGAATAACTTTTTATTTAATTGTAATTATTCTTCTGTCTTAATTATTTGGTTAGCTTGTGTTCCTTATTGAAGTCTTTATTTATAAAGTTTGATTTTGCAAGTTAGAAAACAATCAACCTAATTTCTGAAGTATAGCAAAATCAGCTTTGCTGTTAGTACTGCATTTGAAAACCTATAGAACTTAATAGCTTCCTAACACATTCATTACCTTCTATATAATTGTGAAGCTAAATTGATAACTAAATATATTTTAGTGTATTCCTTTCAGCATAAATACGATTGCCTTTTATTCCTAAATTGATTTTAACCTTTCCTTGCCTCCTTCTCATTATTTTCCTTTGCTGTTCATTTTGTAGGGTACAGTGGGGTGGGCACACTTAGCTCTCATTGTCAATCTTTTTAAGCTTTGAAAACCTGTTACAATGACACAGCAGATGCAATTATGTGTCATCCAAAAGTGCTCCTAAGGGCTCTACCTGTCCTGCAGCTCTTCTCTCTGCTGTCATATGCTCTTGTGTCTCTAATCTCTGACTGATAGCCACCAGCACAGCACTGGCTTTTCTCGATAACTATCTCTTCCACATGTCTATTTGTAAGTTCACATGAGCAGAAGCTGATCTTATCAAAGGTAAATCAGGAGTTAAAAAAAAAAGAGATTAAAAAAATGTACATCTTTTAAGCAATGATATTGCATTTAGGAAAAAGTGTGTTTCGTTGAGATGAAAATCAGTCTGTCGTTCAAACTGATCATCTAAGTTTATCAGCATAAAATGGATTTGGGCTTGCCTTTTAAACTAAATGATGTTGGTACCTCCTAATATGTAGTAGTATAGTCACCATGAACCTTCAAAATAAAATAATTCCTTAGTCTTAAATTCATCGGAAGTCAAAACACATTCAGAAGCAGTGACTGTTTTGTAGTAAGGCCAAGAAAAATGCTAAGGTTGTTATTCAGTTTTGTGCATGCTACTCTGGATTTCTCTGTTTTACATGTTTTGAGTTTTTTCTAATATCAGAGGTACTGCTCTTTGTAAACAAGTGTAAGTTTACCCCGCAGCTCACTCTTCCCTTGTAATCAGATGTGAAAATTACACCCTCCCTTTTGGATACACGATAATTACACATTTCAACATGCAAAGAATTGTCTCTGTTTCAGTTGTTGGAATGAAAAGCTGAGGCAGTCAGTAAAATATATTATTATATTACAGATCATTTCCATAATTGTTTTTGGGATTTGTAATCAAAACCATGATCAAGGTAGTTTTAGTTTTAGGAAGAATACATATGGAAATAAGCAGCAAATAAATTAATTGCTGAGTTCCACTTGAGTGGTGATTCTTGTATTTTATAAAATACAATTGAGAAAATGTGTCATATTCTTCCTATTAAAAAAAAACCAAAACCTTTTAGTATATTGATATTTTCTTTCTCCAGGCTTATTGATTACCTATTTTTTCATGTAGAGAAAAAAAATGGATTAAAAATGCATTTGTGTGCAATGTGAAAGGTTTATTCAATGAGAGGTTCAAATATAACAAAAGATTAATCTCAATATTAAAATTTTTTGCAAGAGCCCTTTTCAGCCAAATATAAAGTTCTGTAACTTTGTATACAATACCTCAAAATTCATAATCAGAATTCTAGGTTCATTGAGAATGTCACATTCCAAGGTAAAATTATATCTTACTGTTGGTATAAAACAAATTAAAGCCTGGACTGGTGGTACAGACCTGTAATACCAGGTGCTGAGGCAAGAGAATGCAAGTTCAAAGGCAGCCCCGGGCTGCATCTCAAGACTGTGTTTTGGGAAGAAAAAGAAAAAAACAGAAAAGAAAAAGAAGGAGAGTGGGAGACAGGGAAAGCATGAAGAGAAGTTGGCCAAACAATGCACTTCTTCTACCTCTTTGGAGGGGAGGGGTTAAATTATTGCTTTCTTATTTCTTTTGTTTCTGGTTTTGGGTTTTTTGTTTGGTTTGGTTTGGATTTTTTGTTTGTTTGTTTGTTTTGTTTGTTTTACAAAACTTTACTATATAACCCAGGCTGCCACCAATTAATGGTCTCCCTGTCTCAGCATTCCTAAGCATCAGGAATAGGCACATGTAGCCACTATGCCTGGCTTTTAAACTAAAAAAAAAATGCTTCCTTTAAAAAAAATGTTTATTTCTTTTTATTATACGTGCATGAATGTTCTGCCTGCATGTATGTCTGTGCAACACTTGTATGCCTGGTGCTCTTCAAGGCCAAAGGAGAGCACTGAATATTCTGGAACTTGAATGACAGACAGTTGTGAGCCACCATGCAGGGGCTGGAGATCAAACCTGCATATGCTATAAGAGCAGCAATTTCTCTTTAACCATAGAGCCGTTTCTCTAGCTCATATATGGCTTGTTGAAATCGTTTATGGTGTGTAGAAATAAAACACTTTAAAATTATAAAAATATTTTAGGTGTTTTTCTGCCCACCAAACATTAGCATAAGTATGTAAAGACACATTACACAACAGAAATATAAGAGATACTTGGACAAGCAAGATGGCTGCCATCAAACCTGGTTATCTGAGTTTGATTTCCAGGACCCCCATGATGGAAGAAAAGAACTGAGCTTGTCTTCAAACTGTCCTCAGGTCTCTGTGTCTGTACCACAGCACTCAGACCCAGACAATGAATTAATTAACTAAAATGTTAAAAGGACACTGAAAGATCTTTTGGTTAAAAAATGCTTCAGCTTAAATTTAAATTGATATTAAATGCTAATACTAATTAGCACTAGTATACTTCTATCTTTTAGTTTGTTGAAGTCCTGGGGATTGAACCCAGAACATTGTACATGTTGGGCAAATGTACGACTGAACTATGCCCCCAGCCCATCCTTTCCTGTTTTAAAAATCATGTATCATCTCACGTTTACATTTAATTTCCACAATATGTTCCTTTAATGTTTCCATATAATGTTAGCACTGGAAAAGTGACAGTGAGGTTCATGTCCCTAGGCTTTTCTCAATGAACAGAGCTGGTCAGGCCTGAATTTGAACCACAGCCTTCTGATTCCAAGTCAAAAATAGGATGCTGTTTTCAACTGTTTTATATTGGTAATGAAATCATACCCCAGAGCAGATACATTGTTTTCTACCCTCAAGTATAAGGCTATCATTTTGTGTTTATGCCAAGAATACAGACCAAGGCTAGAATCAGGAAATCCAGTGTGCCTGGGTTTGTATATATTCTGTGCTATAACAAAATTCTTGAGGCTGAGGACATTGTAAAAATAAATAAATAAATAAATAAATATATAAATAAATAATTGGATTGATTTAGCGCATAGTCCTGAAGGCCCCTGAGCAGGGCACTGAACTCTGGTGAGGACTCCACAGCTAACTGCACCACAGCTGTAGGAAGGATGTCCAGGCTGGACGCCAGAAGAAAGGGAGCAATCACTATAGCCTTGCTCTCTTAAGATAGTGTCCTCCCAGAAACTACTGGGCAGCATAGAGAATTGCCTACTCCATGCTGAGAGTGATACTCCCATCCAGGCCAGTTAGCTTGTGCTAGGCTGCTTTAAAGACCTCCTGCTTCTCACCATCTCCATACTAAAGACAAAGATTTCAACGTGAGAATCTTTGGGGTACAAGCCCAACTTATTTCCACATTGTAGCAGTGAGTTCTTGGACTATGTGGCCACAGTTCTGAACTCAGTACTTTCAGTTTTTATTGTTCTAATTTTTAAGAAAGATTAAATGGTTCCTTTGTGTAGGTACTGTGTTGTGTTCTTTTTTGTTGTTGTTGTTTTGTTTAAGTGAGTTCAGGAAAATACTTCACCTGGGATTACCTCCAGTTAATTAACATTGAGTGGTTCCCTTCCACTGGAAGGAAGGGGAAGAAAAAAGAAGAGTCAGTGTAGGAGAGAATGAGAATGTTTCCAGGAAGAAATTAAAAGGTGTATGTGCTCCTGGCCCGATTGCCTATGTCTACTTCCAACCATTGTCATCATCAAAAGTAATAGCAGTCTTAGGTTATTAAGTGGAAATTGGAAGTAAAAGAGTACAGAGTCATTACTGATTCAGCCATGTGTCTCCTACTAATTTCTACTACTCTGAGCAGGCAGATCTGGTAAAATGGTAGGACAGAGCAGAGGTTGACAATTCATTGCGAGTTTTTTGTTTGTTTTGTTTCTTTGAGACTGGGTCTCTTTATGTAATAGCCCTGGCTGTGCTGAAACTCTCTTTGTAGATCAGGCTGTCCTCCAACTCACAGAGATCCACCTGTGCTGGAAGTAACCACTCAACATTTAGGTTTTAAAATGTGAACAATTTTAAAGTATAGGTGTCCAACTCCTCTGGATTGTCTCTGGCCCATGTAGCTGCATGAAGTAAATTTCGTGCTGGCTGCCATAAGAAGGATTCATTTCATCTGTCACCTGATTATTCCATGTAGACATCTAATGATGAGATCCAGGTGACACAAGAAAGATGACCTTAAGGAAAGATAAACTATCTATTAGCTATTAGCTAGTGTATATCCAAAACCCCATATAAAAGAATTTTATAAATTATCCCCAAATTAATTATTTAAAGTTTAAACAATGACATAGACCTTGTCATCTAACATTTCTGTTTGATATCTTTCTCTCAACGAATATCAGCAATCTCCTATTTGAATATTAATCAACCAAAGTGTTCTGTTTATATAATTGGAAATAAGTTGTATTGACTCAGAAACTACTTGTTCATTTTTAAAAATATGAAAATTAAATTAATTCAGAAAATTATACTTTTATAAATTATGTTCCCAGACAGTCACTTGGAGCACAAAGGGGTAATTTTTTTCCACTACTGGTAATAGATGATTAATGTACCAAGAGCATTGGCCTAAACCTCGTGGCTGGGATTGATAGCAGCTTCAAGTGGTACACCAAGAAACACCTAATACAAAACAAGTATGAGACTATTAGGAAATTGGTCTGCTAATTATTTTCTGAAAATGGGAAGGTCAGAGGAGTCAAATATATTGCTTCAGTGCTTTCCATACTACCTTTAGATTTCTGAGGTCTTCACATATATGCATATATGATATGTGAGATATACATTGCAGGGTATAGTAGAACATGTCTGTAAAATAAGAGATAAGAGGCTGAACAAAAGATACTATAAAGAAATGGCTCTCAACCTTGCAAATGCTGTGACCTTTTCATACAGTTCCTTATGCTGTGGTATCCTCAACTATAAAATTATCTCCATTGGCACTTCGTAACTGTAATTTTGCTACAGTTATGAATCACAAGGTAAATATCTGGTATGCAGGATATATGATATATGATCTCTGTGAAAAATTTACTCAATCCCAAGGGGGTCGTGACCCCCCAGTTGAGAACAAGTACTATGAAGTCGATTGTAGAGGTGTATGTCTTTAATTCAGTACTTAGGAGGCAGAGGTAGGCAGATCTATGTGAGTTCAAAACCAGCCTACACAGGAAGTTTCACGACAGTCAGAAGTACATAGTAAGACATCATCTCAGTAAGACATCTTAGGAGAAATGAAAAATAAGGAGATTGAGCAACAACGTAAGAAGTGACATGAGCACTTTTGGATAGAGGCAGGACAGGAATGGAGGAAATCCTGCCAAGGAAACTGACACAGGAAATACAGAACTAAAATCTCCAAAATGAGAATCTAACTAAAACATAGAGAGCAGGGTGTCATAGGAGGAGATGTGCTTGAGGATTCAGACGTGGGAAGGAAAAGGACTTTTCATCATAAGACTTTGTACAGGTGGGGTCAACATGGTCTGGGAGCAAAGAAGCTAACTTGGTGAGAGGGAAATGCGGAAGATGAATGAGAGAAGCTTTGACTGCCATGGGTAAAAAGGAAACAACCCTGCAAGGAAAGGGGGCATGGGTGGAAAGCAGCAGACATGAGAATTCATGGGAGGTGAGGTGAGAAGTGAGTGAGGAAGGTACCATTGCTGTGTCGTCCAGGGTCCCAACTCAATGCAACTCGAAAGAAAAGAACAGCAAGGCTGAGCACAGAGGGTGGAAGCCGTGGAAGGGGGGGTATAGTGCAAAAGACAAGAGGAGGCAAGGCAAACCAAGATCATGGGAAGTGAGCATTGAAGTAGGGAGGAGGTATTGTCTTAGAATTCTCCAGTTGGACCTTAGGCTCCGTTTTCTGAGTCATGTCCTATACCATACCTCCTGAACCCCTAACAACATCCCATGAGTCATGTCCTATACCATACCTCCTGAACCCCTAAACAACATCACACTGCAATGACACACTCACATGGAGAAGAAGCATGACAGTGGGTTTTTGCTTTCTCAAAAGACAAAGTTAAATTCAGTTCCTTGGAGAGTACAATGCTTCAAAGACATAGGAAAATGGGGTTAGAGGTAATCATCATTTTTCCAGCTGTTCCTTCAACAAATCTATGATTCATATGAATGGGAGTTATGTTCAAACATTTATGTCAAAACATACTCGATGTTAATTCACATCTCTGAGTTCATATGCTGAAGATCTCCAAGTTTCCAAGAGTTTGATTTACAGGATTTTCATTGCAGAGGTCCTTTTTGTATAGCCCTGCAATGATTCTTGCCTTGACAGTGCATGTACTTGGTGGGGCTGGACACCTTCTGCATCCAACCGTTCTAAAAGCTTGCCTGTTGGAATTTTAGAAGAGAAACTTTCCTCTCCTCAATTATTTCTGGTTTTCTCTTCAGCTGAATTAGTATGTGAAGAAGTCATTTACAACACATTTCCCATGTCCCTGTGAAAGCCTGCTCAAAGTCATCAAAACTCAAGAAATGGGAGATTATTGTTATATACTTTTAGCCACACCCAGGGCCATGTGTCTAGGCTATAGGCTGCATGACCCTCTGAGCTGTGTGGTGGGGGCTGTGTAACAGGCAGTAAGGACCATGCCAGGTACTGATTCACCTGAAGGTGGTGGACCACTTCTCGGCTTTAAATGTAAAATCCTTTTTCATAAGAACCCCAAACAACTAATTTTAATATTTTTCTTCCTCTTTTCTTTTTTTCTTCTCCTTTTCTTTTTCTTTATAATCCCTGATGTTTGATACTCACCTCAAAATCATAGTTCGTGGGAAAGAAAAGTCACATCAATGAGCTGGAATGCTCGAAAGTAATGCTGTCATTTTGGGAGGAAAAATCAGTTTGAAGTAAAATACAAAACTCTCAGAAGTAGAACCCATATGAAAACTTTTCTAGTAGCATAGCACATATGACTCTTTCGCAGTATGAAAACACATGCTCATATATAACCACCTGAAATAAATACCATAAAAATAACAGCACTTTATGTGAGCAGGCAGGATAAAGAACCAAATGGCTTCTAGGAACATTTACTGGACTTGGTTCTTTCAGTTCTACCTCCCTCCCTCCCTCCCTCCCTCCCTCCCTCCCTCCCTCCTTCCTCCTTCTTCCCTTTCTTTTTTCTTTTCTCCCTCCCTGTTTTCTTTTCTTCCTTCTTTTCTTATTTTCTTCCCTTTTTTTCCTTTTACTTAACCTTCAGGATACAGAATAAACAGATGACAGGAAAGTAGCTAAGTGAGACAATGAGATTGCAGACAGAATTCCAGACTATCAGGGCAGAGAAAAATTTAAAGGGAGCTGCCACATGTAATATAATACAGCTAAGTTCAGAGGGGCGGACAGCAGGGGGACAGACAATATTTCAAGAACAACTATTGTCCTTAAACATTTTGCTCATTCTTAATGCTAAGTCACTCATCCCTTGGCCCAGAGTTCCTAAAAATAAGAAAAGGACATTTTCTAACTTAGGCTGTTAGACAAAGATATGAAACTTGACTGGCTCTGCAATCCTGACTGTCAAGTGAGGACTGTTGGGAATGCAGCTAATGTGCATATTTATGTACCCTGTAAATGATGAAAGAGCATATGACTTATTTCCACAACAACAAAGCTAACAGAAGTTTTGAAAGCAACCAGTTATTTTACCTGGGGGACTTTGTCCCAGGTGACAGGAGTATAGAACCATGGAATTTGAATACAGGGTCAATTTCTATGTTTTTATGGGGAGCTACATACAGTACCATCCAACCAAAAGGGAAGTTAACATCCTGTTGCTTTCATTTGTACTATGTGAACTAGACCTAAAATATGGAAAATTCATTATTGTGCTCATTCAGAGTATATTTTATTTGTTGTTTATAAGCTGGACTGACATGATATGATTTGTGCTTTGCAAGGTCGCAACAAGCTCCTAGCAGGACAATTTGCTGAATCAAGAGGATGATTGTGTCTGGTGCCAGTCAGTCGCAATTAGGACCAGGATCAGGGAGGCCCGGGGCCTGTGCATCGTCTTGGGCAAGCTGCATAGAAATCAGCTCACCTGAAACTAATTGTCACAACAGAGACCTTATGCAAATGAGCCCTGGGGTTAGCGTGGGAAAAGAAAAACAGTCGCAAAGATAGGTGACCCGCTGGGCAGGGGGTCTGTTGCTGGGAAAATCTTTGTTCAAAGAGTTTAAAAATGTTTTCATTGTTCAAAACCTAAAAAGGAAAAAGAAAGGAAAAGAAAAAAGTAACATGCACACGGAGAGTGGCAAACACTCATCTAAAATCCCTATAAAGTGGAAGCCTGCTTTGGAGCATACAATAAATTGAGAGTCTTTACACTTTATAAGGGTTTGCAGCAGGAAAATCACTTCGCCCTTCAAGAGTCTTTAAACTTTAGGTGCTGTGCATTGCAGAGTGGCCTACCTTGAAATTTTACCTGGAAGGTCACGCCTGCTGCCAGCCAGATAGGACTTCTATCTGCCCAACTCCAGGCAAAGGGCACTGTGACCTAGGTGAGCAAGAGATGCCTTCTCAGTGACTTTTCTTTCTGTCTCGGGTAGAGGAGACAGGCCACAGAAGGTCCTTGTCTCACAGAAGGTCCTTGTCTCACAGAGAAATAATTTAAGGGACAATGGCAGTTTCTTGAATTGTACTTTGTACAGATGCTGGCAAAACCCAAATGAAATGTAAGCATTGTGAGGTTCTGGGAACGGCTGGCCATGCAGCCCGAGTAATAATAGGCTGCAGGGATTTAGCCAACTAAAAGTAAAACACTCCAGCTCATGTCCCTTCTTTTAACTACTATCATGAAAACTTATAAGTTGGAAGTGTAATTTGATCTGACTGTAGCCCCCCCTTTAAAATTGTCTTCAAGATATTCAACTTTTGAAAGGTAAATAAAGGAAAGATATTCTGTAGTAATAATAAACATTTAGGCTGTTGTAATGAAGTTATCTTTGACTTCTTCAAATTGATTTTTAGCTTTTTCGTCTTATTCCCCTAAAAAACAAAACAAAACAAACAAACAAACAACAAAAAAAAAACAGTGTAGGTTAACACATTAACAGTGTTTAGTTTTCCATAAAGTTTTGACAGTGACGTACTAAAACTAACAGTTTTTGTCTAATGATAGAAAAAGAAGATCAATTAGAACACTTAGAAGAGAGAAAAAGAAAGTCATGTTGCATTAGCTTTGGATCCAAACATTATCTTCTTTGGCAAACCACTGGGTCTAAGAAAGAAAAAGGGCTTGGTTTTGTTTCCTAAAAGGCTAGAATGAAATATGGACCTGTTCCTTGCAAGCAAGATTACAGACAACTTGGTAGTCACCAAAACATGTAAAGGAAGTTCAGCTGAAAAGTGCAACTTAATCACAACTTAAAACAGCAGAAACCAAAACTCCTTTCTTCCTTGCTACTGTCTGAAATAATTTCCACATATAGGAGACGACTCACAGTGGGTGGAAGTGCTCAGCTTTCACTCATCAAACTTTAATCGGAACTGCATTTTAGTTTTGAATAAAGAACACTTAAAAAATTTAGATGCAAATTATTTTGCATTATTCATGCTCTAAGTGTCCTTGCAGATTTAAACACTTCTGAGGCCACCTTGATTCCAGTAATTACCTAGGCCCTCACTGCTCCGTCATGAATAAGGTATTTTGTACAAGTAAAGTATGCACCCGATGAGCTCTTAAAGTGGCTTACACTGAGCTTGTGGATTGCTTCTTGTGCATGAGTGAGCTGAACATGAGTTGCAATCTGTCTCAGGTGGGAAACCCTGGCTGGGCATCCATGGGTGACGGGATGAAACCTGAGTGTCTCCCTCCACACATGCTCTTCCTTTGTCTCTTAAGAATCTCCCCCTTGATTCCTGTAGCTGGTTTCAGATGGAAGAGAGCAATAGATTCTAGGGGAAGAAGGGAGGAGGAAAGTAGCAGAGTCTGCTGAACTCTTCCGTCCGCAGACTTTGTGAGCGTTGCCCACTGTCCTCATCTCCATCAGCAAACGTTCTAAGGTACAAAGTCTTTGATTTTCTATGGATCTGGACATCTGCCTCCCCATCTGTCAGCCTAAGCTCCTGAGCTAGCGTAGATGGGTATTGCCTCCACTTCCGTGTTACGTCTGAAATGCAACTGGCTTCAGACTCAGAAGCAGCTCAAATACTTACAATGGGAAGCAGAGTGACCACAAAACATGAACCTGTAAGTTTATCTGTTCACTCACCAATAAAAAGGGTTTGCAAGGGTTAAATGTAATTGGCTGGAGCTTGTAGCTGGCGCTTGTTACAAAGTGCCCAAGCTTTTCCTTTCCAACTTCGTGGCTTTGAAGAATTATAGGAATTTTATGATGTGCTATTGGAGTTATACTGGCAGAGATTACAGAAAAGGGGTTAAAGTTGGTTTATGGTAGAAAAAAATTATGCAGAAACCAATAAAAATAAACACACTCTAGTAGACTAAACTTGCTGGGCTTGTACTTTAGCTTAACAAAGGAAGTTTAGACGAACGTAAACGTTGCAGCTTTTAGGAAATTAGTTGACACTCATACTTGATCATCTTTACTACGCAGCGGTATAATTAATATTTAAACATTCTAATAATGCAGCTTGCTTTGCATGCACTTTTCAGACTCACAACAGTATATTTTATCTAGAATTGTGCTAGCATTTTCTTCAGTACTGCCCATTTTTATAGAGTTAAATTTAAAGTACTTTTCTTAGCTCTTATGGCCAGTAAAACATCAATAGGAGATGAACAGGTACCATACATCTACCAGACAGCTTATTATCAAGACCAATGTTTACCCAAGTTAGTAGATAATATATAAATTTTGCTTTCTGGCCTCTTTGAACACTTGAATAGTCTGAGTTGATCAAGTTTGAATATTACATTTAGCTATTGTCTACTTAAGTCTTAGTGTCCAAAACAGGAAAATTTTGACTATGTAAAGATAGTGTAAAATCTATAAGCAATACATCAAATATTGAATCCTTGAGGCCTATTTATCCCTTGGGGTATTTAGTTAACTTAGTGAAGAATTTATATTCTCAGTACCTGAAATTCCTGAGTTTTGAAAGCAGCATTTGAATTAGGAACTTAGTAAAATGTGCAGAGTTAAGCTAGTTGGGTTTAAACCTAGCTAGTTTATTTTTATATGAGAACTCACTTCCTGTTTCAGCCTCAGGGAGAACATCTTTCTAGGCACTGCCTTCAGCTTTTCCCTCTCTAGACGGGAAGGTGCCCAGTGTTCTTAGTCTTCAAGTTTGAAAGGTGAGAAAGACTCTTTCACTTTCCATATTCCTGTGTCCTTTAGCTGAAACAGAACTTGTAGGGGCATTCTTTACAAGTAAGTAGGTATGCTGAGTAGGTATAAGTCTGTTTTCAGTCAGCCACGTTAGCCCCTTGAGGCCCACTTCATGATAGGTACTACCACATGAGAACCTTGTCATTTAGTGACCTGCGAAGATCCACAGTCATGCCAGCATTAAGACATTTCATTTCTCCTTATTCTATGAGGCCTGTGGAGCTCTGATTTGCATGGAAAACTGCAAAATTAAGGCAGGCTAGTGTTCAACAGGAAAAGGTAAACAACAGAAATAAAAATGTAGACTACTACTAGAGAGGAACATTTGTAAACCAAGGCCATCCTGTGAGAGGCATTGGCTCTCACAAGGTAGATGCCAGGAAATGCTTTGCCGTTTGTTTTATTTTGTGTCAAGGGAAACGATTTTCACAGCTTCTTGAACATGATCATTTTATTTCTTATATTCAGAAAAAGAACCCATTGTTTTGTGTCTTTGTCCTTTATTGAGTTTTAGTTTGGTGAAGGGAGTTAGGTCAGCATACCAATAACTAACAGCCCACAGACTGTTTAAACCTGCCATTGAGGTGGGAGAGATAAGTTAACCCAACTGTTGTCACATGTATGGGTTTGACAGATAGGTAAGTCTAACCGTGGACAAATTAAAAGCATTTTTCATATGCTAATCTCCACCTGCACAGGAATAATTTTTTTCTTGAGCCAGCCTGCTGGAAGGACAAATTCAAAGCCTCCAGTAGCTCATTACCACCAGGAGTTATGGCACAAGAAATAAATAAATACTTGTATAAGGAAAATGTACTGCGCAATCTTTTCTTTAGTTCTCTTTGATATTTTTTTAGTACTGAGAATTGAACCCAGGCTGCTTGAGCCCTGCCCTGAATCCTCATTCCCTACTGTGGAGTCTTAATTCCAGATGGACCAATAGTGTTGTAGAAAAAGAAATAACATAGATATGACTCTTTAACTTGAATGCTAATTCCCCCAATACGTAATTAGCTCAAAATTATCTCAGAAGATTGACCTTTTAGTTATAAATAGACATCAAAGTGCAAGCAGTCTGCTACCTTGCCCTTCAGGTGCATACTTGTGAATTTCATAGGGTTATGGGGGAGAGAACCAGAGACGTCAATCAGAACTACAGGTTAACCCACAGGAGTGAAACCTGAGACGATTTATAACAAGTGGGTAATGGTTTCAGGCCTTGGTGAGAAGGAATAAACTAAACCTTCATGCTGGGACAGAACAGGCCAGGACATTTGAGGTACCAAGTGAGAAAAACCTCATTCTTGCTATGACAAGGCCTCTCCTGTGCTTCTGAGAGATGCTCAGCTGTTATTAAATGCTCGTCATTTCTCTAGGTTTTGCATTATTTTTCAAAAGGCCTTTGGGATTTCCTCTAATTCTGATCAACATTCAAATTTGTGCATAATTTCTATACTTTAGTTTTGAATGATAGAAAATTTCCCAGGCTTGTTGAATTTCCCTTTAAATAAAAAAGTGTTTCTTAGATTAAACATAAATTATGGCATTTATTTTTCTCTGTTAAAATAATAATTACCTTAAGTTATAAATTTAAATCTTACTATATATTAAAAATAAAAATCAAAATAATTCAAGAGAAATCTTAAACATCAAAGGACAATGAAGCAGACTGCCAAATGGTCATGACCATCTATCTAATGTGGGGCCTTACTGTTTAGTGAAATTCTTCAGGCTCTTGAAACTATGGCTAAAGTGCCTACTTGTGTCTTTATTAGAGCTCTCAGTTACTATATGACTTTTTAACTCTATGAATTAATTTCTAAGCCATGGTTACAGGCCTGCCACCACTTAGAAATCTGTCCTGTCTCATAAGGAGCAGTTACAGAGACCCATCCTGACACCCATGTCTCCATGTAGAAGAGGGAATTAAAATAATAACATATTTGAGAAGTAACTGAAGTGCTTTGCTTCAGTTTTTCTTACAGGGCACCCCAAACAATGGCCACTTTGCCTTTTAAGTAGAATCTCAAGACTGATGCCAGTAGCCAAGCTGCTAAGAGAAGAGTAGGCAGCATTAACATTCTTTGATTGGAGCTCACATTAGGAGGTAGATAAGGGAACAGCACTATGACCACCTCCTGGCCAGGGAGGACAGTGCTTGGAATGTCTGCAATGTGTTTCTATTTTTGTCACACCTATGTGTGGCCACCCATCTGGTCTGAATCAATCAGCCTCATCCCAGGGCCCTGCTCCTCTCCCAGCTGAAATAATACCCTCTTTCCCATGTGCTCTGCCTTCAGGAGAGGCCCTGCTCACCACTACCCAGCCAAGGCTGCTTACAAGTCTGCATGGTTGTAAACATGGGTGAGCCCTAGTGGAGCATTGCAGAGAATCTTATTTTTACATGGATATTTTCTCTGCCATTCTAGAAGCAGTACTTGGGGAAAGTGGTTAAAACACTTCAGAAAATTTTGATAACAAAAAGGAAAGAATGAAGTTTTTCCTATGGATAGAGCTCAAAAGAAGGACCTCAAATATATATATATATATATATATATATATATATATATATATATGCAAGTGCTTTGAGTCTATCTACATGCCTAACCCCTACAGCCTGACTGTTTTTCTTCGACATGGGATCTCTCTATACAGCCCTGGCTGACCTGGAACTCAATATGTAGACCAGACTGACTTTAAATTTATATACTTCCCTCTGCTGCCACACCAACCTTGCATTCTAATTTTTTAAAAAAACATTCTTGTCTTTTTTAAAAATTAAACAGTGAATCAATGCATTGTTATCTCTGAAGTGGGCTTCAGATAGACTACAGGGCAAAGATTATAACTTATTCCCAATTCTCTTCCTACTTATTCGATTCTGTTGCATGCTTGAAGAACTAACATTCCATTTCCTACACATTCAACCACCACCAATAACAGCCTCCTGGTACCTCCATTTTGACATCATCTGTTGGCGTTCTGTGTGTGCTGCTTCATCAGCTTCCGCCACACCAGGCAGCTTCCAGTCCCCTGCTAGACCACTGACCTGGGTTAAGTCAAGGCATTCATCAGTAAAACCAGCCATGTTTTAGGGCCTCATACCATTTTTCCCACAAAAGACCTTAAAACTTACTGACATTGGTTTTGGCAAATTAAATAGCACAGCATCAAGCTATTATTTTCCCAGTCTGCCTCATTTTTCCACTGCAGTGGGAAATACCACCCTCTCAAGGGCGTCCCCACTGAGAGGCCTGCAGTTGTGCCTCACTCCCCACATCCAGTCTGATATAAGGAGTAGCCACTTTTCCTTTGCTAGCATTTTCAGAATCTGCCCTTCCTTCCTTCCTTCCTTCCTTCATTCATTCATTCCTCCCTTCGTTCCTTCATTCCTCCCTTCCTTTTCTTCTTTCTTTCTTTCTTTCTTTCTTTCTTTCTTTCTTTCTTTCTTTCTTTCTTTCTTTCTTTCTTATGGTTGTGGTCTTTATCTAGGCCTTGGCTTTGGCTTCCTGAGAACTTAGAGCTTTCTTTGTACTCTCCTTTCGAATATATGGAATATATGTTACTTCAGTGACGGGGGATGAACTTCTTTATCTCGTGTCCATGTCCTAGCCTGGAACATTCTTTATCTCTGGACTCGATGACACTGTCTCATCCTCTCTGAAGTAGGTTACCGTGTTCATTTTACAGATCAGACCCTTGCACACAGGAACCTCCTAATTATTTTTGTTATTTCCACTTTTTTTCTTTCATCTGCATTTATTTTATGCTGAATTTGTTCCCAGGTCATAAGTTTTTATTTCCTCAGTTTCATCTGGGATATCTTTTTCTTCTGTGGAATCCCCTCTCCAGCTTTGACACCATTCCAAGGAAGTTAGTTCATCAGTGGGTAATCTGGCCATGAGCTCTCTAAATTGGTCAGCCCATTTTTGCTATTTTGTTCATATGGATGTGTTCAAAGAACAGAGAATCTACATCTAAATTTTTAAGTTCAGCATTACTCTGAATTTTTAAGTATGTGTAGCAAAAATTCTCTTCTTTTTGGGCCATCTGTCCTGTGTCCAACCCTGTTTAGCCTGGATGAATCTACTGAGTCCACCATTACTCTGCCAGAACATCCTGCATTAGATCAAGAAAGTAGTTAGCCATCTTCACAGGTCACCCCAGGCTACTAAGAGGTGGTTTGTCTATTACTTTTTTTCAAGCTTTCTATATTGATCCAGAAACCTTTCTATGCTATAAAGGTTCCTGATACTCACCTACAAGTGGTAGATCAGCTCCCAAAACCTTTCTCTGGTCCTTTCCTTCCTCCCCTCCTTCCCAATGTACCAGAATATAACCATTGTGAGTATGTCCAAGTTCAGAACACTGAGCTTCACTGCTTGCTAGCTGTGACATTGGGTGGTTAACTAAAATCTCTGTACCTCCGTTTACCATCTGCACAATGATTATTTTGAAGACTAAATGAGATAATTTACTTGAAACACTGCCGGTACACCATAAGCATCATTTAAATGTTCACAGTCATCATCGCCACATCTCAGAAGCAGCTGCCCATCACAGCTCTTCAATTCCAATACAATGTGCCCTCTTTTATCCTTGAATGTAAGTTTTCATGATGGCACAACTGGGATTTCTTAATCTGCTTCTAATAGTAGCTTGAGTCTTAGACATTGAGATGAAAGCTAATAGAAAATACCTGATGTCAAGCAGATAATAATGAAGACCTAAGTGCTTTTGAAAAAGATGATCGTGGTGGTGGTGGTAGTGAAAGTATCAGTAGATGGTTCTTTGGATGAACACACTTTGACTATGTCTCCACAAAGCACAGAGCTTTGCTCCTCAGCTTAATGCTTGCCCCATAGCATGGCTGTATGTTATGTGTATGAAAATGTATTGCTCTGCATATATGAGATTTATTTCTTAGAAAGTAGAGAAATGGAAAGAATTTTAAGTGTATTGTGCATACTTATTTAGATCTCACATCAGGAGATAAAACAAATGAAAACTCCAACTTGTTAATAATTTACATTTTAGTGGAAAATGCATACATGCTGTTAAGCTACCTCAAGACTCAGTACAGAAAATGCAAATAACTTACATCCACTGTGCACTGAAGACAGAATTTGGGGAGAAAACAACATCAATTTAAAAATCCATGTGTTTGCAAGGCAAGGTTGACCATATTTACAGGGTTATAATTATCCTGATTAATGTCAGATGAGCCTTCTTAAGTATCCACGTAGGTGATCTCTCAATTCGTCAGGTGTTTCTTACAAGAAAGTCCACTGGCCTATCTACCAGACTGGGGGTGGCTTACATCTAGGGAATTTTTTTTTTCCTGCAGAAAACCATGCCATTACTTTTTCTACTAGTTTATGCAAAAGTTTCATGTGGGGAGGAAAAGCCCAATGGGGGATTGGGGGAGGCAAGGAGGAGGGAGGCAGGGAGGGAGGGCTGTGCATGACAATAACTACCTCTGTCCCTTTGCTTTTGTTCTTTTCATGTCAGGAGCGTTTTAGCTGTGCTGCCTGGGTGACTGCTCTGGAAGGCTGAAGGATGTGTTGTGGAAGGCGGTGTGTGATTGAGAGCCCTCTGACACAACCTTTTGTTGCATTGAGGTGTTTGATCCTCTTTCCCTTTCTTCTAAAACCAATCCCATCCCTTTAAAAAATGGATAACCAGCACTTCTTTTACTTATTGTCAGCGTTTGGAAAGTTCCTGGGAGGTATGTAGAAGTTTAACTAGTTAACTCTTTGCCTCCTGGCGAGAGTATGTCTGAATGGCCTTCCTTCTAAACAGGAGGGGGTCTTGTCCCTGGAATCAGGTAACTACTGCAGTCCCACTGGCCAAGAATTGAAACATTTGAGGTTCCAAAAATCAGCATTTGTGTTCAAGGTCTTCAAATGAAATGGATTCTGCCTTTGAAATGGGGCACATGTCCTTATTTCCTTCTTGTCCTAGAACTGAAGCATGTGTGAGAAAGAGATACACTATGCTAATTTCTGATTCAAGAACAATAGGCATTGGTAGTAAATAGCCAGTGAAGAAGATGAGTTCAGAGCTGAGCTGTGGAGACAGTGAGGGTGAGGCCCTCCAGCCTGCTGAGAATGCTGCAATGCTTTCTCCCCCAAAGAAGGGATGCGGCCCAGACCTGAGGAGAGAAAAGAAGCTTAACTGGATTATTTGACAAAAAAGAAATGTATGGCTTCTAGATTGTGACCTACATTCTGCACACAATAATGATGTTTTACGGTGGTGATAGGGTTAATAACCTAACATCATTCATGTAGTGTTTTTTGAAAATTGAATTTTACTGCTACAAAGTAAATGTAACAGCCCTCTGGAGACAATATTACAGGCACTTTATTGTTTGCTAAGCTGATGTCATCTTTCTCCAGACTGATTTTAAAACAAAGGCAGAACATTTATTACAAATATCACTGTGTGAAAGGAAATCTACTGAAATACTGTTTAGAAGGTGAGCTGATAAAATAATGTATTAATACTTGGCTTTGATCATCTTATGCTGTAAAGTTATGACTTCAAAATACTTCTCATGTGACCACTATTCATGGCAAAGTCCATCCTGTAAATTTCTAGCCAGGAATTCTCACACTATTTGCACTCCAGTTGGAATATTTGTTTAAGCTCCATGTCTGTTTTAAATACATTTTTAGTCTCCCAGGCAATTTCTTAACAAAGTTGGTGTGCTTGTATGAGAAAGATGTAAACTAGCATCTTTCAAAGACGATGTATGTGTGATTTAAGAAACAAAGTATGGAGAAGAAGCTATTTAGTTTCTAGAATTAACTTTCAAAATCACCTGTGAGTGGTGACTGCAAAGTTTGCAATTTAAATAAGCTGTTTGAGCCATTGCCAAGCAAGTATTCTGCATCACAGGTTGCTTGCAACTTGGAGTTTGGTCTCAGTATCTGATGCACAAGTAATACAGCGTGAAGTTGTTTGTGGATCACACAGGAGCTTCTTACAGTTCCATTTCAATACTGTAGCCCTTGAAAATGTATCAAATGAGCAGACACATTTGGCAGTTCCTTACAAGGCACAAGTAATTTGTTTGTAAATCAGTTACCTTTCAAGAAAAGTTGAATTAGGAGAAACTAGTTTCTTTGATGTTTCCCCCACTTAGAAATCCAAAGAAGGAATTAATAATTATTTTGAAGTAATAATGGTAATGAGGAAAGCATTATTTAGTGAGCTACCCTATCTCAGAATAATGGTTCAGGTAAGGCAAATAAGTAACAGCCCCATAGACTGAAACCCTGGTGGTATATTTCTAAGAAAATGAATTTGCTATTCTTCCTTTGTCTCTGAAATCTACTTGAAAGGAAAACAGAGGTCAAGGGAAGTGGGTTAGGGAGAAAGCCTGCTGTGGGGTAGTGTGGAATCACAGAGCCCTGTCTATCAGGGAGTCTTTAGATACTTTGGAGATCAGCATACTGAGTAATTGTGAGTGCTCAGTACTGAAGGCATTTATACCAGTCAGAAATAAATATGCATGGTATGTCTGTGAAGGCAGTGTGTGTTCCTGTTGTATGAACTGTGCCCAGAACTACATGTTGCTTTAAAAACAACCAACAAACTTATCTCACTAATGCCTATACCTTTCTATAGAAAAAAAATATTTTATTAAGCATTTATTGTTCTTATTTTTAATTATGTAGATATATGGGAGGAGTGCATGAGTGTAGGTCCTCACAGGCCAGAGGAGTTAAATGCCCCTGGAGTAGAACTTACCACTTACTGACAGCTGTGAGCTACTGGACACAGGTGCTGCTGACCAATCTCTAGTCCTCTGTAAGAACACTGTGATCTCTTAACTGCCAAGCCATCTCTCCAGCCCTAAGAAAATCATTGTTTAAAGCTCAAAGTTATTTAAAACATTTTATTTTAAACCATTAGCTATTTACCTTGGGCTAGGCACTAAGTCCCATAAAGCCTCATATGTCCGTGTCAGATAGAACAGCTTGACAAGGCTCAGATCTGACACACTATATGTATGCAAGAAATGTTGGCTGAGTGGCTGATGGAATGATAGAGTGATGATCAAGGTAAGCCCTTTATTCCATGGATGTACAAGGAGGAACTACAAGATCCTTCCTCTGAACCAGTCAGCAAAGCTGTAAGAAGGGTCATGCATGAGTTAGGCTTATACTGGAGCCCAGCTTCTAGAGGTGGGTTAGGGGAAAACTGCTGCCCTGGGAACAGCGTCCAGAACATAGCAGGACTTTTAGAGACACGACCAATTTTTGAGCTCTGCCTGCCTGCCTGCCTTGCTTCCTTCCTTCTTTCCTTCCTTCCTTTCTTCCTTCCTCCCTTCCTTCCTTCACTGCTGGAAGGAATGTCTCTCCTCACTCCTTGTCATAACAAGCTTGTGCATGTACACACACACACACACACACACACACACACACACACACCCCATTGGAACTCAAGAATCAATGCTTTGCATTTATGTCCTGGAAAAAGATCTCTTTTTAGCCAGACAGCACTGGCTAACACCTGAGCTGTAAAGAAAGAAGAAAGCATTGATGTCTCAATCACCTACCAATGTAAGGATGGGTTTTTCAAGCACCCATGTGACAGTGCCTCATCAAGTCACTGAAGATATTCTTTAAATCCCCCTATTTAGCAAGAAGTTTTATGTTTGGGATACTAAAAATGGACCAATTTGTGACACTCCCAGCTGTATGAGGCCTTGTGTCTCTGTCTCCACAAAGAGACTTGAACATCTTTCCTACTGCACCTCTACACCCCCTTGCTGATGATCCTTTCCTTTGCTTTATCTCATAGGATGTCTTCTACTCAGCAGGCAGATATGCCTCTCGGTCCATTCGCTAGACCTTCCTTCAGTCCCTCCAAACCTTCCCCCCCCCTTTGAGGTCTCTATGACAGATACAATCATTTATGATTCTTGCCATTCCCACTCTTGGGCTCTGGCTTTTCACCCTTTAACCCCAATAGGTACATCTGCTGTTCCCACCATTCATCTGTGGTAAACTGTGATGCACTTGACGTGGCTTCAGCTTGTTCCCTCAGCACTCACCCACTGCTGTCATCTGATTAGTCAGAAAGGGGCAAGAATGAGTTAGCTGCCTCAAAATTCTCTAAACAGGCTCTGCCCAGTTAACACAACTGAAGTGGAAAGTTGACAACTAATGAAATGAAGGCAAAGGGTTTGGGTTAAGAAGACAAACCCTACAAATTTGACCACTGACACCTTTGGTAAACACTATGCCCTTCACATGGAGGTCAGGTGGTACAGAGGATACATATGGTAAAGGATGACTGGGGGATGAATGTCTATTACTGAAGTACTTATCAGTCATGTGAGTGCTTTGAAATGGGTTAAGAGATCTGTGAGCCACCAGAACTATATTGGTACATTTTTTTTTTTAAGTCGGTGGGACGGGGGAGGGAGGATATACATTCTGGAGGAATCTCTACCTCGATATTCCACCTAGTACTTAAAGTAGAGATCAAAAGTCACCACTGAAAGTGAAGATACCTATTTTGTCTTGTTTTCTTTAAAAAAAATTATTTATTTATTTGTTTGTTTGTTTATTGTGTATACAGTATACCGAAGAGGGTACCAGACGTCATCATAGATGGTTGTGAGCTACCATGTGGTTGCTGGGAATTTAACTCAGGATCTCTGGAAGAACAGTCAGTGCTCTTAACCTCTGACACATCTCTCCAGCCCTTGTCTCGTTTTCTTTGCCTTTTTCTTTCTTTTCTTTATTTCTCCCTCTTAGCACATTTTAATATTCTGTATGTGGTGGGCAGTTTGGAAAGTGAAATGGGTTTTAAAGCAAATTTACCTTCTTTAAAAGAAAAATATTTAAACCACCTACCAGGTTATATAGTTCCCATTGTTTTTCCCTGATTTTAATTTATCACAATTCAAAGACAGGTCTTTTTTTTTTTTAACAATGGGAATAATGACACATCTGAACATAAGAATTAGTTTTATGCAGTTCCATAGAAAACCAAAATCTTGAGAAACACTTTCAAAACAACCAGAGAAAAATAAACCGTTCCTTATGTCACTCTTGTTAGAGAGGGATTAAGAAACTGGCAATTATTTTGGCGACCTTAATTGTTGCACGGCAGGAAAATATGTAATTAGAGCACGTTCCCAGGCCTGCACACCTGCAACGCATCCTGAAATATAATGTCAGCTTTCAGTGCCCATCCGTGCCAGGTTCTAGCACAGCCAGTCCCAGTGACACTCTGAGAACACTTGGGTCTCATGTAATGTGGCCTCTGTGTATGAAAGAAGCGGGCATTTACACCACCACACAATGGAGCGCGTTGCCGCAACACTGGCTCATTATTTCCAGACGCCCACCTTCAGCTCTGCCCTGGTTTACTCCATTTAAGGTTTTATTGTTACCGTATAACGGTCCTGTACATTTCTGAGATTCCCTGTTATTCAGCTTATTAATACAGCACTCGCTTGATTACCAGGCTGCACTTGCACAGCAGAAGTCAGAGGCTGAGAAATTTGTGGCATGAGGAGAACAACTGCTTGACTTTTCATATCGAAATTTGGGCTGCAGTAGCTCCCTTTAGTTATGTTTTAAAATTCACTCTGTATCCTCTATATGTTGTCAAGAATCCATGTTCAATATAGAGAAGGCTTAAAACATGTTTCGGCTAATTTGACAGTGTTTCAGGGTTTAGGGAGATGATGATGCTCATGTTATTCCTTCTATTGGTTTTTCTTAACAGAAAGAAACTCTGTTGATAAGGAAAGTGGGTAGAATAAAGAAATAGCATGCAGGGTGCCTGCTTTTCAGATAGCTCTGTAACCTGGCATGCTGATAGTTAACAGACTTTTCTCCCCTAAGGGAGATACACTGTATTTTGCTATCTGACATGTTGTCATATATAAAGAAATCAATTGGTAATTAAATGATGTACCTTGTGCGGACGACAAAAGACATTTGGTGGCGAAAAGAGAACTGGGTTTTGAGGGGTTTGTAATGAAGGCCTAATGACTATTCATAAGAGATTTTCAGTCCGTTGATCCACTTGACTGGAAAGTTCTGCCCTGGAGAGTTAGTGCTGTCAGTTTCTCTCACCTCAGAAAGCCGCCGCAATCGACGGTGTAGAGGAAGAGCGAGAAATTATCTAGTTGTTGCTCTAGGCCCGTCTTAGGTCACGTGCAGAAGACACATCTGGCTTTCTGTAGGTGCAACCCCAGGACATAAACTTTGACTAATTTTTAAACCATAAATATGTACAAGTGACACTGCATAAGTTTCTTTTTATTCATATTTTCTTCATTCTCCATACAAGTAGAATGATAGACTGCTATTTTGGCCTCATTTTTCTTCCAATTTTAACTTAAATATTCACTTATTGGGCTAAGAGTATTTGTTATGGTATTGTTGAGGATCAAATGTTGAAGAGTCTTCTTAGGTGTATTCAGTGAACATACCTTTATAGAGAATATGCCAAGGCCACCATGCAGGAAGGCCTGCAGATACTAGGGGAGGAAATATTATTCTGTGCTGTTCCTGCTGGATGCTTATTGTCTTATTTATCAAAAGGAAGTAAGATGTCCAAACTTATATTCATAAGAGAAGATGCAAGGCTCTTACCACATAAGAAAAATGAATCAAACTCCACAGCATGAGTATTTCAGTGTTTTCGTTAAAAACAATGAAAATTTGTATATTCAGAACGGCCCAGCCACAATCAAACACAGGCCACAAACAGAACTCTGCTGGCACATACTAAGATGGCAGAAATAATACCAGTTCTCACAGGTATTCAGAATCCACGGAGAAGCCTGCATGGAGCATACTGTTGTGTTGTGACACAGAGTCTTAGAGTCTAGTGACAGATTCTTTCTGCCACCTCCCATCCATCTTTGGAGATTTAAGTTTCTCGGTTTGGGCTTAACTTAGAGTTAGTGTTTTCCTGTTTGATGAAAAGTTGAGATTAAAGGTGTGTGTCAGAGAAAAGAGCGTTCTGAAAGCCACTGGGAATGTAAAAGTGTCTCATCTCTGCTGGGCTGTTCATTGGCAAAGCCATATTAGCCAATTTAGAGCTTCTTTGGGATAAGAAAAGTCTTCTGGAATATCCAGACTCACCACTAGGATCCCCATCGAATGGTCACAGCTGTTGATTTCTGTAGATATTTACTCTTAGAAAGTACTTCTCTGCGTTATCTTATCAAGCAGCTCACCCAATCAAAGGTAAATAGGTTTATCGCCTCATTAAGGCTTGTTTTATGGCCACATAGAAGTAGGTATTGAGTGAGATCTGTCAGAGTATTTGCCTGAAACATCTGTAAAAGATGCCATGAAAACTGCAGAACCTTTCCTCTCCCAGCATCAGGATGCTTCATCCATAAGGAATCTTTAATAGGATGTCATTGTTGATCTTATTAGTGTGGTGGTCAGTGAGTGTTGCTGATGTGTTTCCTGGAGCTGTCAAGGTAGACCCAATGAATGGACAGATGCCAGAAATGTAATTATGTTTATTAATATACATTGATTGCTTGTTTAGTTTATAAAACAAATTTAAAAATACATTAGTATTTAAGCCCTTTATAGCCAACTGAATGATTTCTTGTGATACAGTGTCTAGTGGAGAATATTCTGTAAATATACCTGTAAAGTCCAGCTCTATTATCTAATTAGTAGACTTTGATTTAAGTAGGTATAGTTATAGAATTGACTAGCTACTTCTTCTGATAACAAAATCATAGATTTGTATGTATAAAGATAATGTCTTGGTTGTTTCATATATGTAGAAAAGGCAAACTATCTAAATAAAGAAATTAGGTCCACGTCAGTGCACCATTAAAAGAGAGAGAGAATGTCAAGAATTCCATTAATTTGGGCTATAACTGCCTCAAACTTCCCTGAAGCAGTGACACCAAAGGACAACATGATGCTATCAAGCAGTTCTCCCTTAGAACACAGAGGTAAGGCAAACATGACTTGAAACAGCACAGTATCACACAATAAAATTCAGGACAGTGTGTTCTACCAGATGCCACATTCAGCCACCATTTGTAGTGCTCCAGAAGGCATTGAGAGAAGGGAGCATTTTGTTCAAATAGCACCTCCACTGCTTTTTTCTTCATGAAATTTTCCCTGAGTATTCCCATCTTTCTCTCCCCTACCACGAGTCCTTGTTTCCAGTGAAGCTCTTGTATAGCATGGTGGTCCTACCAGGTGTTTAAGTGAGATAACTCTGGTTCCAAGAAAGTTCTGGTATTTGAGAAGGAAGAAGTGGCCTCTTTTCTCTCTATGACTTACTCTGACTATGATTTTTGAAACATATGTTACATCCCCAGCTAGGACTTATTCCATTCTTCACAGACAGCTGCTGACAAGTTCCTCCTTCCTGATAAGAAATTGAGTTGAATGGGTTTAGGGGGCTTTCTGCTTCTTTTCCTATTTCTTCCTGAGACCTCTTAGTCATACGCATTCACTGCCATGGAGAATAATCATAAGATGGCCACCATTTGTTTTTTCCCTTTAATGTTTGGGAGCTACTCCAGAACATAGTTACAACTGCTCAGAAGGGCTTTTTCACAAATTGTTTACTGTGGAAGTTGTCACCCTGTTGTGCTTTTCATCTGAACACACAGGCAGCAAGCACTGATGTCAGTGTAACAAATAATGTGTACAATTTTTAAAAACACTACATTTACTGAATCCCCATATTATGTTTTCATGCTGGTCTTTAGGAGCAGTGCTAATACAATACTCCTATAAACCAATCTTGGCCCTGGCAGGCCCTATTGGAACTAATGGGGCCTGACAGTTCTTCAGTTAAAAATTATACATGAGGGTCACTTTCCCTTAAATTATCTATTGTATGCCAGCTGTTCACAACTGCCCTGCTTCACTTCCCTTGCATTGGTAGAAATGTCTGCTTCCCCATAATATCCATCACAACTATCCTCACAGATACCAATGAAAGCAGTAAAAACTTCAGCACACCTTCAGGAGAAAGCCAGCAAAAGGTACATTCGCCATTTTCCTATACTTTTATTCTTTTTCTTTTGTCTAGCAAAAAAAAAATGTAGAGTGGCCCATTTTGTTTGTTTCATGCCATGACACTTGAGTTGCATCATAATTTCTCACTTACTGAACAACTTTATTCTATTTTTAATGCTCCTCAATGACGCAGCTTTAAGGACCTGTGAGTGGCAACTCCCGTGCTGTGAGCACTATCAAAGGCAACCTCAGAGAGATAAAAGTCCTAGGCTTTTTGTTTTGTTGTTTTGTTTTGTTTCTTGGGGAGGAAGAGAAGAGGTGTCATCACCAAGGGCCTCCCTTTGCTTCTCAGGCCTATTAAAACTATAAGCAATAGAGCCACGAAAAGAAATGGGAAAAAATGCCAGCTTTGTGTTTGAGTGGAGAAGCTCTTCTCAAATGTTTCTTATTGCCTTTGAGTGGTTATCTCTGGATTATAATTAAAATGCAGGTTTTTTTTTCTTCCTTTCTTTTTTTCTTCAGAAGTCCCCAGTGTGGTACACCCCACCCCCATGATGTTATTGGATCTTCTTACCAACAAGTGTCTGTGATTCAATAAGGCCTGCCCCCATGCCTCATCCTGTGTAGGGTAACGGGTGGCTAAGAGTGGATGTGGTACAAAGGTTACACATTCAGTGATATTTTCTGCCTTATTGGTAAAAATGGGGAGGTTGGGTGAGAGGATTTCCTTTAATTATGAAGTAAGT
Source organism: Sigmodon hispidus (assembly GCA_004025045.1). Classification (NCBI taxonomy): domain Eukaryota; kingdom Metazoa; phylum Chordata; class Mammalia; order Rodentia; family Cricetidae; genus Sigmodon; species Sigmodon hispidus. The sequence goes on along the minus strand of PVIH01002481.1, from coordinate 134,358 downwards.
GTGATGTTAGTAGTTATTTCTGCAGCCTGGTGAACACACTGAATCCTTAGGGCCTAATTTTTAGCATATGCTACCCTCTGTGTAGTAAGAAGATGGTCCTGCCCTCTGAATCTTTTTAAGGGACACAGGCTTTAATGTTTGCTATGGAAGCTGGCCATCTAACTCTTTCTCCAGAATGTTTTTTGCTTGTTTGTTTGTTTTGTGTTTTGTTTTTTTCCAAACCTGGTAGATAAGCCTCAGCCTGCAGCAGGTGGACAAGGTCAAATGTCAGTGGAAGTGACATGCCTTCCCCTCCTTCTATGCAAGCATCCTGAGTCTGAGCATTTATAAGCAACAGTTCTGGTTTTCTTTCCGAAGAACATGTAAGCTCTTTAAACAGAGGCACACAGTTTGCAATTGTTGTGCCACTGAGTGGGTGTATAGAGCAAGGGCAACAGCCTTGTCCAGTTGCAAACAGAATAAGGCTGACAATGATGCAATGGGCCTGGCATGTAGACAGCTCTGTGGGATGGGTGAATGATGCAGCCCTGGCCTCCGGTGGTGGTAGGCCCTGTAATAGCTAGTGTAAGGAGGGTGGTGAAAATTGATATGTACCTATTACTATGTGTATAAAACTTAACACTAGGGCCATTGCACAGGTGGGGGGTTCCTGTTTATTGATTTTTATGACTTTGTTAGAACACACACTTAATGTTTTTATACTCCATGAGCTCTGGGAGGGCTCACCTTGGGTAATAAACCTTTCCGTACTTTGCAATCGCTCACAATTTACATGGGGAGTCACATTATCCAGTACAAAGCTCAGCACCCTTCTACTTCATTTTTAGGAGTACCATAAAAAAGCAAAGCAAATAACTGTAACACTTACTTTGAATTTCTTTAAAAACCTGTCCACTCCTGCTATGAAAATGGCCCCTAATTCTAATTACTCATATTTTCAAGAAAAATTAGTCACACAAACTTATGTGTTGTCTCAGAGGTTGAAAGCAAATTAGGTTTCCAATAAGACAGTACATCAAACAAAGTAGCATGTTCCTCATGCCGGTGGCTTTTTTTTTTTTTTTTTTAGAATTATGGTTGGACATTTTTGGCAGACAGATTGTCTTTTGCTCTATCAAAATGACAGTTTCTTTTGTAACTGCAACATTCATAATTAGAAGGAGAGAAGCAATCTGCCCAATTTAATATAGTAAAAGAAGTTTAGAGTCTCTGCTAGTAATTTCATTATTTTTAAATTTGAATTAATTGACTTAAAATAATACAGTGAAGTAGTCTAAGCAGCAAGATTACAGAAAGGTTTCTTTTCCTAAAAGAAAAAAAGTGGGGTTCTTTTAGTTTGGACACAATACTTTATGTTTCATACTTCAAATGAGATTAGAAATGTCTTTTTACACTAGGTTCTCATGTTCTGATTCAGAGCCAGAATGTGAATATGCAGCCATGCAAAAGTGCTGAGAAAAGTTAGGGGGTCAAACCTTGCAAACAGCGTCACTTTCAACAAAAGTTCTCCAAGTGGCTCATGCTTATAAGGCTGTTGGGGCTGAAGGGGTGGATAAAAAAGGAAAGAACAGCCACTCAGGCACTCCAGTCTTCCAAGCCTTGTCTACACACCCCAGTCTTCCTAGCCTGTGTACACACTCTAGTCTTCCTAGCCTCATACACATTCCTAACCTTAGTGTTGGGGATCTTCAGATATCAAGAATACTCTTTCCTCTGTCCCTTCAGAACACTGACATTCCCATGACTTAAATCACACTTCTCTTGCCACATCTCTAGTGCATGTCGCTTAGGAGACCCTTACCCACCACACTAATATAAAAAACAGAGCCAGCATTGAATTTAGAATGCAATCATCAGCACAACAGCCTTTGTCTGGACCTGCTAGAGGATCTCAGCAGCCCTGCATTCTACACCCTGGCCACACAGACTGCCCACTACATCTGTCTCCTGAAGGACTTCTCTCTTTCTTTAGTCTTAGTATGTTTCATGTGCATGATGCACAGACACCAAATGTTAAAACATACATTTTGAAGATCTATACTCCTCTTCAATAATGAAGGCCAGTCCCACCTTAATTAATACATACATAGCAATATTTATCTTATCCTTCACATTTTATTTTTTATTACAGTCAACTCTAAAAGAAACTCCTCCTAGTTCTACCTTTTATTTTATTTTGTACCTTAGCTGATATTCATGTTTATATGAGCCATCAATGTTATACAGATTTAAAAAGAAGCTATGAATGCTGTTATGGATGAATCCTTGGGTATTTTTTGTTTGGGTTTGGGGGTTTGTGTGTGTGTTAAGGGGGTGTTTTGTTTTATTTTCTTCAACAACAAATGGCAAATTAAAGTACCCTAGACATTTTGGGGGATGTTTATGAGTTGTAACCTCAAATCTTGCTGATTAAAACCTGTGCTCTAAACCTACACATCTATGTTCCAAGACCTACCTTCTTTGACAAGTCATTACAGACCTACAAGTAAGAAGGGAAATTTCCCCCATGGCAGTTCTGAAATCTGACACAAGGCCAAAGGCCATGGACTCAGAGGACCCATTGTACTGAACATCTAAATTTTAAAGTCTCCTCCAGTATTTTGATAGATCCAAGTGGCCTTTCCTGCCACTTGGATCCTAAAGCAATATTTCACAGTATTTCATTCATCCTAATCTACAAAGTTCCTTATCAAAAGATGTATGTATTTATATAAGCCAAAAAGCCTGAGATTAAAGCACAAAGTGTATTAATATAACCAGTTCTGAGATCTCCGGTCGATACCTCATGCTCACAGCGTGGGCTGAGGAGGTACAGACCTCCATAAGATTTCACAGATACTTCTGTTTATATACATTATGGTATATACATATACATTTGGCTCAGGACTCTGCTCATACAATTATTTCTATGTGCCTATTTGTTACAAGCCCCAGGAAAGCCGGCATTTTACCTCATGCCTTGTCCTGAAACCCATTATTCAGAAAAGAAAAATTGTAAGATTTCCATTCTAAATGAAATGCATCTGAGGTTATATTTCTTTATCAATTCTTTTTTCTTGGTATCACACAATTCTGAAAGTCATCTTCCTTTGTCTTAAAAAGGGAAACTGCTGGAAGCACTTCCACCTGGATGTTTAAATTATTTAAGTTGCAGGAACCAGGCCTTTTCCCTCTTGAGTACTTGTGGGTTTTAAAGGCTAAAATTGCTTCATCATGCCAAAGTGAAAGTATGCATAAATTATTTAGTTAAACCTGAGAAAACACCGACTTTCCCCAGTGATCTTTCAAGGGCTGTCTACTTAAATTTCAGAATGGGCAGGACTTTTCTTTCTTCTCAGAAAATTTAAGTGTCTGTATGCTTTCTATTGCTTGAAATGTGAACAAAATTTCAAACTGACGATTTTTTGATTAACTTCAAGTCCCATCCATATGTCATAGCCAAGCAGAGTGGAAAGAACTCCACAAATGAGTAATAATAGTAAATTCCTCTGAAAGCATTCTTGTTTTGCTTTACATGTATCCATTGTGTACGTGCTTGTGTATCCACCTGGAAGTCAGCAGACAAGGCATGTTACAGGAGTAGGTTCTTGTTTTCCAATGTGTAAGTTGCAGGAATTGAACTCATGTCCTAGGGCTTGGAGGCAAGTGCTTTTATCCACTAAGCCATCTCAGTGGCCCCTGAAAGTACTTGTAAAAACTGATTTAATGAGTTTCTTAAGCTGACATGACAAGTAGAAAACATTTTACATTTTCTTTCCATCCAGAGTTTATATATTTCAGTTTTAAATACATAAAATAATCCAGGTAGTGATGGTGCACACCTTTGATCTCAGCACTCAGGAGGCAGAGGCTGATGGATCCAGTGAGTTCAAGGCCAGACTGATCTACAGAATGAATGCGTTCTTAGACAGCCAAGGCTACACAGCCAAAGCTATACAAACCCTATCTTGAAAAACCACACACACACACACACACACACACACACACACACACACACACACATTCACATAGTACACATATAAGTTAATTTGGCTGATGAAGAAATAGCCCAGGAATATGAAAAATAGAGAGCCAGTTTCAAGTTTGTACAGAGTGTGACAGCCACTTCCCATGGGTAGTATAGCCCTGCCCTGTTGCACATCTGATCTCCAAATGAATCTCTGAGTACTTCAACTGCATTGTCACAAATAGGGGGAAATAGTGTCGTTAGTGCTGGGGTAGGCCCCAGGCCTTGTCCAGCTATGCTGAATGATGTCCTCAACCAAAGAAAGGAGTTTAAAATGAATATCTGACCTTGAATCCTGAAAGAACTATTAACTGAGGTGGGGAAAAAAATAAGAAAAAAGAATACTTAGTTGAATGATTTAGTAACACTGACATCTGTACCACTATAGAATCTGTTGAATTTTATGTTCAGATAGATTAGGAAATGAACTTAAATATGGTGGAGGATAGTCACATAACTTTGAATTTTGAAGCATTTTTTCCTGTTTTATTTGTTCTTAGTGTATGTGAATCAGTGTGTTGCTTGCATTTATGTAAGTATATGCTGCACTATAGATGCTGGAGGAGGACATTAGGATTCTGGGAACAGGTCCTTGTGAGCCACCATGTAGATGCTCAAAACAAAACCTAGGTCCTCCACAATAGTCACAAGAGCTCTTAGCCCCAAGCCTTCTCTCCAGCCCAACCTTGGTGAATTTTTACAAAAAACAAACAAACAAAAATTCAATACAGTAAAGTTTTTAAATTTTTCAAGAAAGATAAAGACATATCCTGAGATGATGGGTGCAGTTTGTCCCACTGACACACGTTGAACGTGTTGCTGCCCACCGGCTCTTCCCTGTGTCCAACATCCGTTTCTTTCGGCTTCAGTGGAGTCCACTTGACCTTGCCTTGGTGCTTCCTCTTTTCCTCCTTCTTCCTTACACAGTTGTTTCTGCTAAATTGAGAATAGATTTTCTACACCACTGTCCTCTGCTAAGTAGTTAGAAATCCTGTTTTGACTTGAATTTGTGCTTCAGCGGCAGTAGAAAGAATGGAGTCATGAATCAGGTCCAGTTTACAGCATCAGCTAGCTAAGTTGAGGGAAAGGTACTTAAATTTTTTTCATCTCTGTTTACTCATCTACAAAGCCATGACAACAACAGTTTATCCCTCTTGGTTCTAGAGACGCAGAGAAAAGTGCCGAGGATCACAATCTGCCCTCAGTAGATGAATGCACACATACAGTTCTCACTGGATCATCAAAATGCTCTCCAACGTAGAGGAAGCGGGTTTTTAAGACACCCATGAGATTCCAGAAATAAAAAGTCTTCAGGGAATGACAGTGTGTGTTCTCCATGTGATTTCCCTGAGAGGTCCCTGCACTTCTGTGGGCAGGCTGTACTGGCCAGGGCTGCAATGAGGAACCCTGACTCATGATGACTGTGAGCATAGTGATTGAAAATAGACAGGAGGGAACTTCACAGTCAGGTGATTTCTTTCTAACTACAGTGGGTTCTCAGATCCCTGAGCTGGCCCAAGATGAGAGAGCAGTTAGTAAAGAGAGCTTGGCATCCTGTGCCTCTGTCTGGGTGACACCGGATTGTGAAATCTGTTAGTTTGCATACTCGGACAATACTGGAGCTTAAGTCCTGGCCACTGTATAGATGACATGTCAGAGCCAGATTGAAGGCCAAAGGGGTTGCTTTTGATCTAGGAAGGCGGTATTAGAGTGCCTTCAGGGAAGTTCTCTGTGTAACCCAAGCAAACCTATTAGTTGATCAATTATGGATATATATGTCAAGGATTTTTTAAAAATATCAAATATGCCACATATTGAAGAATCTGCACAAATTCCCCATTTAAGTCAGTATTAACCATGATAGAAGCAATCAGGCCTGATCCTAGAAAGAAATTAGATCTTTCAAACCTGTCTAATTCCCACTGCAGTTGCTTGAGGAAAATTGAAATGAAAGAAGGGATTTATGATTTTTTTTAAGCTAAAAAAATCTCATATATTGATGGCTGACTAAGTCTGCGCCTGACCAGGGCTGGAGTAGGTTCTCATTCCTGCTTCACTTTTCTTACAGATAAACTGTTGATTCTTTTTCTCTTACACCTACTCCAAGAGAAAGGAAATACCCAGGCAAATAAACTCTGTGACCGAGCTACACAAAGGCAAAGGAAACTAAGAGTCACTGCTCACACTCCAACATCGGCTGATTCCAACTATGGAAAAGAAAAGGCTCTAAAATGGAACAAACTTGGAATAGACAGAAGCTTTGAGGCAGCTTTTGCACTGACCAGTGTCTCAAACGTCGGCTTACCTAAGCTCACAGCCATGTGGCTATGGTTCTGTTGAGTGTTGCTTTCAAGGACATTCATTACCTTAGTTCTGTTTGATTGTGTTTGGTTTTGCATGATTTGATTTCTTTTTGAGATTCTGTGATTGCAACTGAAAGCAATAACAGCTTGGAGGTGAATAAGCTACCTTGAAATATTCCTTAAGTAACAATAATGGCTTCCTAGGCTCTAGTGACTTCATACTTGTTACTGAGGGTATGGTTAGTAGTACACAGAAGATTCTCTCTCTATGTGTGTATGTATAAGTGTGTAAAAGAGAAAGGAGCATTTTACTGAAATTTCATATTTATTACCTATATGCAAATTATAAATCTAATAAAGATGTTATACATCATTTTTATTAAACTTATATACTGCACAAATAGTGTTTACATAGAAGAATATAAAGTTTATTCCCTCCTGGGAAAGATTTCTAAAAATATAAATTGTATTTTGAGAGTTAATCAATTTGCCTTCTCTCTTTTGGCATTTTAATTGAAACTTCCAAAGTGTGTGCTTCCTTGGAGTATCAAAAACAACTATCAGTTGTGTGGTTATAAAATCAACTCTTAATTTTCTTTCAATGAAGTAGCAGATAGCCAGCCAGTAAATTTTCCTTATATTACTATGAGGCTGTGGCGCTATAAATTCAAAACAGTGTGCAGGTTGGTGGAAATTGAGGTCCAGGCAGCAAGGCATGTCCATAAACTTCTCTCAGGTTATTGGAACAGAACGAATCAAAAGCGGTTCCTGGTTGTATGATATTCTCTTTTGATAGAGCAGACAGCTTGTTGTTAGCAACCCAAGAGCAGAGGTTAGTCAGACCAGAATGTAATTTCTAGCAATCTGACAGACCTGCGGATTGAAGCGGCAGGTTTTCCCTTCCGATTTCAGGGAATTGCTTCTTACTGTGACAAATGATTAGCTGTTATCTCTGACTGAATTTGATTTCTACAAGCAGCTGAGTCAGGTAACTTTGTGGCGTTTGAGGGGGTTTTTTACAGGAAATGAAATCGGCTCCCGAGCCATATGTGAGCCAAATGAAATCTTCCCTGTCAGGCCAAAATTGTGCTTTTGGTTAATTGGAGGCAGATTTAGCAGTGTGTGTTTGTGTATGTGTGTGTTGCTGTGATGGTATAAGCAGGTACATCAAAGTGTGCATTCATATAAATGTGAGATAAGTTCATAGTTTCTATCTTAACTTTGAAAATCTGATGTTCAAGCCAAAATACCTACCTTCTGAGTATGACTAAAGCACCCAGTGCAAACTAAGTGAACACAGTCACATGATATTAGAACGATGTGCTGTGTGTGTGTGAGAACGTGCTTTCCAGAGTGAGCTGCAGCATTAATCAAAACATAGTAGATACTCCCAGAGCACAGTTTGAACAAAGTATGCACCACAGGGCAACTGGCTCTTGCATCAAAAGTTTGCATAGGTTAAATCCACTCTTGAACACATCTAAGTTGTGTATATACTTTGAGCAATGAGGAGTTCTGGTGATGGCAAATGGCCTTTGGACGAGAAAAAAAAAATATGACCTGGAAGATTCCAGCTTTACTTTGTGCTTCTTAGTGTTTGCTGTTGATGGGGCCTTGGTGGTATCTACAAAGTGATGATAAGACTTATCCTTTTCTTTATAGTTTGTAATTGCTTTGGAAATCCTGTCTTAGTAATTCACTTTCAGTTCTTAAGTAGTTTGTGAAGCTTTTAAAAAGTTACTGTCAAAAACTGTTTGTGGTTTTTGATCCTAAAATAGAGATTTAAAATAAACGATGTTTCCCAAATATGGAGCAACATCACTTTCTCCATTGTCTTACAGAGTAAAAGGAGCATCACTTAGAGCCCTTGTCAGCAAAGCCTTCATTCTACCCTTACATGCAGTGCACTTGGTTCATAAAAATAAACTAACACCATAGCTTTCTTTGCATTGACTGGAAAAGGGTAGCCGTCCCAAGCACTGTCCCCTTTATTCTCCAATGGCAACCATTCTCAGGTGTGTGATCCTGTATTCCATCACAGCACTGACTCTGTTCAAGAATTCTGTTTAAACTGACATCCTCACAAGCAGTTTTCCTTTGCTAAATTCTCCAAAATGTATGTCTGTCCTAACCAGTGGATGTTTTTGTACCACTCCCTCTCATCTCTCATTAATTAGAGATCTTACACTGACATTAAAATGTCAGCTTTTCACCTTTCTTAAAGGTCTTTTGCTTTTTGTCCACTGGCATAAACTTAAGAGTCTCCCATGGATGGCACGTTACTGTTTCTTGATCCACCATGGAAACCGGGCGGGGGTGGGGGGGCAGCTTGGCCCACACCTCTGGTTAGTATTAATCATGCAGACATCAGGTAATCACCTAAGTGCACTCAGACACACTAATAGAATGATTTACAGACCAGGCCTTTGTGTTTTTCTAAATCTCATTTTAATTTATTTAAAGTGACAGTGAGGCTAGACTCCAAGCTAATGAGTCTATGCATAGAAATGCTGCCTCACTCTGACTCTGTGTGTGCTGAAACTTTGGGGCTGTGAGATCTGAGGGGGGAGCCAGTAGATGGACTGGAGATGAAGCACCACAAAAGAAGGGAAGGGAGGGGACAGATACAGATGGGAAGGTTCACGGTGCTGAGTCCTCACAGGCACACATCCAGGACTGCCCTGATGAATGGGCATTTTTTAAATATAATTTTAGTACTAAATAAAACCACTAGACCTGAGTGGTTCACAGAGTCTAGAAGACAGTTTGCACTCTTCAGTACCAACTCAAGTGGTCTCTTCTGACTGACCATTCCAGGAAGCTCAACCCTGTTGTCTGCATATTAAATATAGCACATGATCCCCAGCTTTCCTCAACCTGAGTTGTATTAACAGATTGTTTGTTTTCATGATGGTGCTGTTAGCATGCCAGATGATAAGGAAATGGTTTTAGATTAGCTAGACCTATAATATAGAAACTAAATAAGACGATAGACTTACAAGGATATACATTTCCTGTAAAAAAAAAAAAAATGAATTCCCTTATCAGGACTTACTTGAAAGGAATATGTCTTATTACAGAAGGAGAATGCCTTAAGGAATGTGGGAAAGATTAAAGGCTTTTGTCAGTGGTTGGGGTTGGGACCAGGTTTCCTGTGCAGCCACCCCCCCCACCTTGTCCCCACGTGAATGTTTTGCCTCTCCTCTCTCTCTTTCTCTTTAAGGGGAAGAGTAAGCCCTTCTCGCTGCCTGGTGGTGTCAGATTAAATACCGAGATGGCGACAGGAAAAAGGCTGGAAGGAAAAACAAAAGACAGGGGGGTGAGAGTTATCAGGTTGGCGACGGAACTGCAGGCTTGTCCGACTCCAATTTACAGAAATCCAAACAGATTTTAGTTGACACGATCTGCAATCATTACCGCCGGAGCAAAGCTAATTAAGAAATTAGCTTTCCTGATTGCCTGCTCTCACAGTGATGAGTAGTTGAATAATGTTGTATGGCTGAAATGTTCTAAAACCAGACAGTTTAACAAGTGTTTAGACTTTTGTGGTGACGCAGTATTTACTTTATCTGTAATATCTCTGCTACATCATTATTTGTTTCCTCTCGTAGGAGGCACCTCTTGATTTCTTCCTTTTCCTTGGTTCACCCTCTCTGGGCATTATGTCAGGGCCCCCTCCCCCACCCACTTCAGCAATGTAAAGGAGCAGATCATCACACACATGAGTGGGATGTGTTACAGAAAAGTTATTACAAACTTGCAACACTTTTTTGTTTTAAAAACACACACACACACACACACACAGAGTTCCTACCTAGTTATGCATTTTTTTTTCCACAAGAAAATAGAAGGCTCAAAGTAGCATATGATGCCAAAGTCTCTGAGTAAAACTAAACAGAGTTCATCACATGCAACATTCACAGGCATGGGAAAACAGTTTCAGAGCCCCAATCTATCGGAGGGGAAATTTGCTAAGAGGAATCCTACATTCTTCACAACTAGTCATTATGAGGTACAGTATTTTATCTTTTCCACAGTCTGTCAAATGCATATGGATGCATTATTTGGAGAAAAAAATAACTTTATTAAGAAATTAGACAAAGCAATTGATCAAAGTAAATTTCATGTACCTGATAATATATTATCATCCTTGCAATGTAATACTATATAATATAGATGTGCACAAGGACAATTAGAAAGCACAAGCATTTTAAGCTTCTGCCTAAATATACAATCTTTCCAAATCCAATAAAAATTAATTTGGCTATAAAATTTCCTTCAATAAAGCTAAAACAAGATAATACAGATGAACCAGAGTTTCCAGGTTACCCAACAGATGTGCAATAGGAGAACAGCATCCCTGACCTCTGAGATCAGGTACAGGGCAGGAAGCTACACCACTCACCAGGCTCAACATTTCAGACTTCCAGGTTTTAAAATGTAAATACTGATCAATTGAAATCCTATAATTTCTAAGTTTTCTGGTATAGTGTCAAATCATTTCCACACTTGCCCAGGAATATCAAATACTAATTTTTTCTTAATAAGGTCAATAACACCTTTGAAATACTATCATAAGAATCACTCAGTCAATAACATAGTTTCTGTCTGAAAATTTACTTTCCTGAGTGTGAATTTATTTATAGTGGAAAATGGCTTATTAAATACTAGATAAAAATCTTTTCCAGATTAACTTGAGAGGAGCTGAGCAGGAATGTAGCTAGACTATTTTAAAATTTAACACACATCTACTCTAGTATCTCTTCATTAGAACTAACAGGCTCCATAGGATGTCAGCAAAGGGCCAGGAACATGATCTCATATATAACAAGTTTAAATTCTCTGTATCTCTGCTCCCCCCACATTTTCTTTGTCTATTCTTTTTCATAGCTTCTTTTCTTCTCATTTCTAAAACTACCTATTTGCTCTAGAGACTTGGAGACACTGCTTCCAGGGTGCTGACTTAAAATGCACTGTGGGCAGACTTGTTATTATAAATACATAATAGTCACATATTTCTCTTTATGATTCTGATTTTAAAGACTACAAAGTAGAATAGGTATAAAATTATAATAACCATAATACTAATAAATAGAGCACTGCTTAATATTTAGTATATCATATTAAAATATGTAAACCAAAAGACTACATGCCCCAAATATCCCTGTCATCTGGCCTATCTGAAAAATCCTGCCAGTGTTTAACATACTTCTAAGGAGAACCATGAAAATCCTATAGTAAGCTGGGCATCAGAGGACTGCATGTTTGAATCTTATGGCTGCCCCTGACTCACGTTATAGCCTTTAGAAAAAAGCATTTCTTCCCACTCTCTGCCTTTTCCCCTCAAATGATGAACTTGGTTTCATGGCTACTGCTGAAGGACACAGTCATGCGATGGCCCAGAGCAAGGCCAGCTCTTACAAGAAACACCAGTTCTGTGTCAAGGTGTCCATTTCATCCTAATCAGTCCAAAATGTACAAAGTTTCAAGAGAAACCTTCATCTTGTACTGTCATCTAGTTCACTCTGAACCACTGCTTTCTCCTCCCTCTGTCTGAAGGCCAGGAAAATCAAAGATACATTTTTGAGGTATCCATGATTTTGTTCCTGTGGTTAGTGAAGGTAAGGAGTAGTGTTCAGGCAGAAGAGGAGGCCCTTCTTGCTTTTAGTTTGTCCTTTAAGATGTTAGTGTTAGTATGGATCTCACCTTAAAGTGGTAATGAGTGAAGAGCCAGACAGAGTCAGAGAGCGCAGCTCCCTGAATGAGCTATCTCTCCTCTGCTCAGAGTCTACTGAGACTTCCAAGTCTTGCTGACTTCCACCTCTCTTCCTTCCCAGGGCAGGTACAGACATACATTCTCAGGTTCCTCTCAGGTCTTGAAGCTGTGTGCTGGGCCAGGAGCAGCGAGGTCAACTCAACCGAGTAGATCCACCTCTGGCCAATGCATGCACACTGCTACCTCTTTCCTTTCAGAGGTTGACTATTCACTCACCTAAAACCAACATCTACAACTCTCCTAAACTGCCAACTGGGCATGACATAAGTAGGAACCAAGGCAGCATAACTGAATGGATATGCTCTCTGAAAGACACCAACTCCTCATCCTCCCCATAGCAGGGGCATTGCTCACCTGCTCCCATGGTGCCCACCTGTAGCTTGCTGGCATTGCCACTGCCTGCAAATGGGCTAATTTCCCAATTCAGAGTTAAGGCTCAATCTTCCATAGTGGAACACTATGGGACCATGTGGAGTTGTGTGAAAGAATTAAGGATGCTATGTAGTCCTAGTTTGTGTCAACACTCACTTATTTATGTTCTTTCTCTAACTATTCCTACATCTCCTCTCCAGATTTTTGTGTGGCGTTTATAGCCTCTAGTAATTATATCAGCAGCATGGAGTCTATTTTTATCCCTCTGAATGTGTGCAACATAAGTGACAGAACCCTAAGAAGCTCTTGCTGGGATATACCTTGATTGCACAGCTTTGGAAAGCATGATGGAGCTCTAGTGAGAGCTTATATTATGAAAGTCAAAAAACTCAAGTATCCTGCCTCAATGCATGACCTTTCAGCAGGCTTCTCGCCATATTGAACTTTTAGCAATTTCTGTAAAGTGGAATCCCACTGCTGACCTCATTGGGGGGGATGTGGTGCAATACCTAGTTTAGCACCTGGGGTGCCCTTATCCACAGCAGGTACCCCCGAAACATCCTAAACTATATGTTTCATGTCTAAAGGTCATGACCTTTCTGTGCTCAACACTTAGAAGCACAGTAAAAATAAAATTTTAGCATCTCAGTGTGCAGCATTTCAGCTGCAAGTTGCAGGATTCAGTTGCAAATTACTATATGAAAGTATTCACAAAACCCTCTGTCCCTGAAACTGTTTCTGGTCCCAGCAAATAATAACAGCACCTAGTATAATGCTTACTTAGCGTTTACTATATGCTGAGCCTTAGGTCCTTGCATTGAATCTTCACAAGCGGTGGATAGATACTATTAGTAGCCTCCATTTAATAAAAGGCACTAAGACATGTTAAATGCTAAAAACTACAAGTTAATAAACTGGGGGTTAGAATACAATTTGAAGCAGTTTGAGTCCAATGCCTACAGAAAGATAAAATGCATGCAAGATAAGAGCCTCTCCATCACACAGCTGCTCTAGTTCTGATACAATGCTGTTTCCTCTCTTTGCACTTCCTTTTTGGAAATGCCTGCCCTCTAGAGAGGCCAAATGGACAGCAGGAAGATATGTAAAGCTTCTGGCTACTTGTTTTACAGGGGGTCAGTCAGTGCCTCCCACATGCTCAGGTACCATGGCACATCTTCTATGGCTCATTAGTTTATCTTTAATTGAACAAAGATTGAGAAAGTTTAGGGTTCTGAGAAAATGTGTTGCTTTCGTAGTCATGCTGAATAAACAAGAAGGGAGTAAGTAGGGGATATGGTCAGGGTCAGTAATAAAGGAGATGCTTGTTAGAAGCAAAGCCAGCGATCAAAGACATAATGCATATGAGTGTGTTAGACAAATAAACTATTAGCATGGGCTTTGTGGGTAAGCTGGGAAGAACTAGCAATATATAACGTCTCCATTTTGTCATATGCTCACTGATGATCTCAGTCTCTTTTCTTTATGCTGTTTTTAGAGAAGTCGAGGAGGCCAGTGTAGTCAGAACCTTCCATTTGTATGGGACAGCTATTGATGATCATGTATGTACACAGTGAATTGTTGACTGTGAGACAGAAGAGTGGCCGGGAGAGCTTGAGTTAGAAGCTTTAGAGAAGTCTGGTGACTTTTAAACAGCAAATTTCTACATCTTTAAAAATAAACTTAAGTAACAGTTTTCTGAAATTTATGGTAAATCAAACTAGTTCTTATTCCTGGGTGTGGTTACTGTATTGAGTCATCAAACAAACTCCCATTTAGAAGTTTTTGAGAGAAGAAAAAATGAGAACAGATTTATTAATGTTCATTAAAGTACTCTGAGACCTAGAATGCCCATGGTAAATAGCACCAGACACGAAATAGAATCTGTCCACACATAGTCAGGC
>PVIH01002481.1:107500-115000 GCA_004025045.1 Sigmodon hispidus | reverse complement strand
CAAATGTGACGTGTACCTAAGGCACTCAGGTGGGTGTGGGGCCATAGCAGGGAACAGCTAGCATGGCAGCACACACACACACACACACACACACACACACACAGAGGGAGAGAGAGAGAGAGAGAGAGAGAGAGAAAGAGAGAGAGAGAGAGAGAGAGAGAGAGAGAAACACATGGTTAACTAAAATGCTTGGGAAAAACTAAGTAAATTGTATCCCAAAAAATTAGAAAGAGGAAAAAAAAAATGGTGTCTTTGTTTACAAAAAGAACAAGACATCTTCAGCTGTCTGAGGAAGTTTCCTTGTCACCTCAAAGAGTGAAAATTTTCTTTTCTCTTTTTTTTTGGGCGGGAATGTGGTGTGATTGTTTAATTTGTGAAACTTGTTACTTGAGAGAAGTAGCATGTGATTTAGTCTCTGTCTGCAGCAAAAGAGGAAAGTCCATACAAATTACTAAACCACACTGGAGGTAAAATGAAAGCCCTCTTGTGGGTGTGCACTGTGCTCTGCACTGTGACTGCCTGACTTTTGCCACCAAGTGGTCAGGCTCAGCCAGTTCTAGTACCTGGAAAGGCTGAAGGTGGAGGGGAGAGCAGCTGGGACCTCACCTGGTGACATGCTGTCCACACGAATAGATAGAGAGTGGGAAGGTACCAGTTCTCTCCCTCTGTCCCTGTCCTCTCCCTCCCCTCCTCTCCCTCCCCTCCCTCCTCCTCTTTCTCTCCCTCTCTCTCTTCCTCTCCCACTTCCCTCTCTCTCTCAGTGCTTAAAGAAGGAGAAAAGTAGAAAAAAGAAATGTGGCGGATTGTTATTTGTATCCTGATGTATCCAAACACAGAAACACTGTGTTGACTGTCGTTGACAAATAAAGGCCCCATGTTCATCCAACTCCTGCAAACTCACTGTTAACTTGAATGCTATTGGAATGGCAGAAAAGGGTAAGTCTGGGTGAAATTCATGGCCAGAGATATATATGTACCGTGCCTCTAAGCCCCAGACCTCATACACTTAACTGTTTTGTAGGTTAAGACATAGATCTGTCTGTTTTCTTTCTTTTAACTACAAGTTTGAACATTATTGTATTTTATTCATTGACTTTACTTGCAATTTATACCACAAATGTGAATTTCAGGACACTTTAGTAAGGTAAGATTTGAAAACTATTTAGGCTGCTAGTAAGAAGGGTAAAGAGAATGTGTAACTGCTACTCACTGAAGTCCCTATCTGAAAACACAACATTTGGACAAGTGACTCCATGTAAAAAGTAGAATGAAAATTTGAACTTCATAGATGCTTGGTGACTGATGGATTTCATATAAACCAGCCAATGTAAAATCATTACACCCCACTTTGGAGGTTAGTTATTCTGAAGATAATCTCATAAAATGGATTCAAATATTTTACAAATAATCTAAATTTGCAAAGTTAAGCCAATTATTTTTTCAGTTTTCATTTTTAAAAGGATACACTCACATGAGAATAAAATAATCTTCAGCAAAGTTTTTGATTGTACAAAGTGAGAAAAATCCAGCAACTCCCCCTTGAGTAAATCATCACATTTAAAAGTATCCTTAGTATGAGTAGGCCAAACAGCTTGTGCCCTGAGGGTGGGTTCAAGCCTTCCTGTACCTTTGTGCCTTCCAGCCTGGTGAACAGCTCAAAGAAGAAGCACAGAGCTACTCAGAGTACAAGCAGTTTTAAAAGTTTAAATCCCACACAAGTTCTTTTTACCAAAGAGTCCACTCTTTTATGTACCTTTAAAAACATTTAGCCACTTTATCCCTTTGTGTCTTTGAAGAGAAAAAAATTAATAAAGTTGTAGGGTCCTTTTGAATTTAGAAAATGTTGGCAATGTTGGAAAGAAAGGCATTCAGCATTTCAAAGTTCTGGTGAGGAGGGGAAAAAAAGATTCTGAATAAAACAATTTTATGTGATTTTGCAGGTGGTTTGAGCTATCATTTTATATGTACGTTTGTACCACTGCTCATTGGAATGTTCATATAATACTGACCTAATTATGCATAGAAAAAGATAAGCCATTTGCTTGATTCATTTCTTCTTTTTAAATCAAGAAAGGAACAAAAAGGCTCCTATTTTCTGAAAGAAATTGTTCGCTTTTATTACAGAAAAGTAGCAGCTTGTGCAGAGCTAGAACTGTAACAATTTTATATTCCAAAGGTTTTGTGTGTATTCGGTTAGTTACAGTAATTATACCCAATAACTGACAGCCAAAATCACGTAGGAGAAAGCAAAGACTGTTTTCTCACACAGGCCCTGCTGCAGAACATCTGCTGAGAGATTTGCATATTAATTAACCCATATTAACTCTAATTATTCTGGGAAATTATCAAATAAATTGAATTTTCTAATTTTAACCTTTCTTTTACTTGACGCGTGTCGAGGCTGAGAGGACGCACCAGGCCGTCTCACCTGGGCAATGAGCAAAGGCTCTTTTCTCCCCCTTTGCTCCTTTAGGCCTGGGGCAGCCTGGGGAGCCTTTGTGTGCCTTGTGCTTTTTTGGCTTCTGTGTTTGGTAGGGTCTCCGTGCATTTGTTGAGAGAGGGAACATGTGTGCCTGTGAGCACAGATGGTGGATTTATACAGGGGTGAGGAAAGGTGGTACCTCAGAACAGTTGAGCAAACCTTAAGTTTTTTTTTGTTTTGTTTTGTTTTGATTTTGCCCCCCCCTCCTTTCTTTCTTCCTCCCAGCCTGTTGTTTAGGCCTGAGCAAATAAATGGGAGTTTAATTCAATTAGAGCCTGGCTTTAGTCAGTGCCTCATGACAGAAATTATTCAATATTTTTCTCCTCACATTGTTTGGTTTACACATCAGTGACTCCCTTCCTTTTGTACTCTGTTTAGAGTGGCCATAATGTGTTGAGCTTTTGTGTCTGCGATGTCACTGTCCCTTTCACCGTTGTCTGGTTCTGTCAATTGTGAGGTGCAATGACGCTATTTTGCAAACAGGCTTCTAAGAAGGGTATTGCTATGTTATTCGAGGTGGCTGCACAGTAAATTATTTTATTAGTCCCACAGACCTGAATCAAATCCTTTGGACAGGGAGATAAAGTTTGATGCCATCCCCAGGTATTAGATGTAACATAAAACAGAGATTTCTATGACAAATCCTGTAGAGGCAATGTGAGAGGTACTCACTCACATGATCCTGTTTTAGGTGTTTCTTTGGGGAAGGAGACAAGATTTACCAAGATTAAAATACTTTGCATGTGATTACGTTTGTAATGACCCATGGTTTTAGGCCATGGTGATCAGGACAAAACTACTGATTTAATCTCTACAAGGAACAAAATCTTCCACAACTGCCTTCTGTTGAGCCACACCTCTTTCAAAGACGAATGACTCTTTATTCCCCCCCAATGATTTCACTGCCCCTTACCCACAAAGATTTATTAAGGTGATCCACACCCCTGGCTGCCTTAAAGGGAATTATTTTCTTCTGGAAAAGCTGTCCTTTCCCATTATTTTACAGCTGGTCTAGAAGCAGTGCAGTAGCCCTCCAGAACATTACTTAGACCCAAGAATTATTATTTAGACTACTAAACTGTAGTAACCAAGGAACTCACTCAGGTCCGTCCGCCTGACAAATATTTGAAAGCAGTTAGGCTTTATGGATAGGGCTAGGATAGTGGTCTCCTTCCTTGGGGAAGCACAAAAAGTCTTTCTGCAGAGAAAACATTTCCTTAAGCTGTTTTTACTCCACCTGAGGATATAGATTCAAATTACCTTGTGTAGGGGTGATTACTTTGGGGGGGGTACAATGGGTAAGTGTATATTAGTATCTGTATCTGAGAAAAATGCACAGTCACAGATGCAGCTCAGGGGTGGACCAAATATATAACAATAGGAGAAAATGTTACAGTGTTTCTATTCTGTATTTTTAAAAAAACATTCCAATGTATCCTGACAGTTACTGACTTTACACCTTTTATGGACTTTGAAAGTTGTGTAACCTTTTCAGAGGAAGGTGATAGACACAATATCTAATTACACAAGGACACACTTCCCCTTTTGTGATACTGAGTTTATTCAAGGTTTTATTCCCAAGGCCTTATGACTATAAAACTTAAGGCTAGACAAGGTCTGCCCCCATTTCAGATAAAAGAAAAACTCCAAAACAATTCTGATGGTTCAGGAGCTTATTATTTCATACTTACAGATCCTAAATAAATTATAGTTATTTTCATATGCCTCAGGACTAGCAATGAACATGCTTTCCTTGTTGCCTCTTATTACTTTGTTTTTGGTGGTTTATATAAAGCAAGTGATTAAATTATCATGGAGTCCAACAATTAGAGAATCTTCTAAAATCTCTTTTCCCTTTGGGCATATTGTCAACAGATATCAAATCTCTTGGTACACTTAATAAAGCATCAAAGAACCAACGACAAATAGATATGCAATGTCTATAAAATATTTGCCTAGTACAATTGTTTTGAGGCTTTCCAAGAATATGCCATAAGGAAGGGCTTGCTGAAAAAGGTTCTTTTGGACACTTTTAGCCACCAATGGGATTGGCTGTTAGATCCTTGGAGTGTAGCTGTAGTGTAGATATAGACAGGGAGTGAAGTTGAAAAAAATTCCCAGGGATGGAAATGGCAACTGCAAAATCTCGCTGAATGAAAATGGAATGAAGCCATTTGAATCAACAGTCCAATACTACTTTCCTTTGGCAAGAGTTGAGCAAGGTGATCAAAATCCTTATGAGTCATAGATACACAAGAAAAGCAAACATATTTACTTAAAAAAAAAAAAAAAACAGATGTTAAGTCTTTGGGAAATCATGAATTTCACTTAGAACACAGTGACCTAGGAATAAAGTGTCTTGTATTCAAAGATAACTGACTTCACTATTACACATTCTTTGACTAATATCTGTTTATGATGACAGCAGAGGGAGGCTTGCTTTTATTCACATTTGCCATTGCCTTTTACTGTTTCCTATGTTAAGCAAGAAGTTTAGAGGGGAAGTCATGTAACTCAGATGCCACTACCTACATGTGCAAGTTAATCAGAGCCTCTATAACTTTATAAAATTTTGGACCTATTTTTAAATCGCTGTCATGCTGAAATTTAAAAACTCTTCCAGGTATAAGACTCAGTAATGATTCTGGTTGGATGAGCAGCCACTACCTTCCCAAGATGCTCCTATTACAAGCAGTGGGGGGAACCTCAGAACTGACCTCCCCGCATAGAATTGTAACATGGCAGAAATTCCTCTTTCATTTCACTTAATATGCATATTTTTACATAGCTAATCTGAAATGGAAACATTTTTATCTCTACATACAAAACTGCTTTTGTTTTATCAGCTGACATTTTACAACTCATTAATTTATAATGCAGATTTAATGCCTTTGAATGTTCCTGGGATAAAAAATTAAAGTGACCAAGCTAGTTTATAAAGGCAGACTATAGAATGTTGGTAATAATTCTTTTACAACAGTGTGTTGTACTTAATAGCACGTCCGTTTGAATATTTTTGAATTGACATAGTCTCTTTCTAGTATTACCTCCTTTTTCTTCTCTGAGTGATGGATAAAGCTGCTCCCATTTTTAAATTTGGAAGTTTAAGCTCATGTGATTTCATGATGTATACTCAAATTTGGAAGAAAATCTCTGTTTGAATTTGTCTTTGCCTTGTAGTGATCACTAGGCCGGATTATAAAATGCAAAATTGGGTCTTGAATCTGATCATGTGCTCTTTGTCCACTCCAGTGCAGAAAGAGGTAACAAGTTAATTGTGATGACAGAAAGGTGTGAACAATAAACCTTCCCTGGAAAAACAAGAATCACTGATTTAAAAACCTTGAAAAAAAGGCACCACATCCTGTCCTGACAAGCACATACTGGGAAAGCAAGATGCATAGGGATGGGGTAGAATCAAGTCCAGAGTTCAGATGGAAAGTCTAAGGAGGCCCTAGTAACACTCTGACACAGAAAGACTATCTAAAAAAGTAAGTATGGAGGTTTTGTTTAACGCTCTACCCAAACCTGGAAGTCATTTGACCTCTAAGCCTTGAAAAATGAGGAAGCCAGATGACTCAGAATTCCAAAAGATTTCTTTAAACTTGAGGTTGTATCATCTCAGAAACATTTTAAAAACAAGGCTACATGTGTGTGTCCCATGTTAACAGAGGCTCTATAGAGAGTGCTCTGGCCCATATGGGCCTCTCACTTTAGAGCTCCTTTTACAATAATAACAGGTGTAATGCTATACCTAAGCGGTAGCTAGTACACAACCACACCTTATTCTCCTTAGAGTTTCAGCAAACTGCAAGCAACAAGCAAAGAAGACACTGGCGAGGTGGTCTATCTTTGTTATTTCAGTTGTTTTAACAGTTATATCACCCTGCATTTCCATATTAGTGTGCAGGGAACCCATTATCATTCTTTTTACCCATTTGAGCGAAGTTTCCTTGGGTGATAGACCAAGGCCACACAGCTGGTTACATGTTGGTGCTGGGACAAGAAGGCAAGTTGCAAGCTCGTAATTCTGTGAACTGCCTCTTTATTTCTATTGTTTCCAAACTACTGCAGGAAACAAGGGTGTATTGTTAGATTCTGGTAATTGATCAAATTGGTAGGCTTCTATAACTCAAATTAAGGGGATCCGTGAAAGTAACAATCATCAAAACAATTTAAAATTAAGCATCTCCATCTTACTGCACAAAAATCTCCCCCCAAAATCCCAGGGATTTCCATTCTTTTACTCTGGACTTGTGTAGTTTAAATTAGATTGCATTCTTTGCATTTTTGCATCTTTTTGTGTAACTATGATTTTCCTAAAGACATCCTTTCTTGCTGGGGCATCCCACCAAATGGTCATGTGGTTTTTGACAGGTTACTTGGCCTCATTCTGACTGCATTACCTCCTTTGTCACAACTCACAAGCTGACTTCAAGTGTTCCTCTAGCACAATTTTATGTTTTTGTTACTCTGAGTAAATTAACTGTAAGCTTCCTAAAGCAATCATGGCACCTCCTTGTATTTTTCCAGATTTACTGTATTATAGGTATTTAATAAATGTTTGATGATGGCATTGAAGGTCCTATTGGTACACTTAACTTGAGCAGATTTATAGGAAATCATTGTTGACCGCCTTATTAACAATTAGCTGTCTATAATATGCATACGGAATTTTTCTTTACATCAATAAAACTTCTGCTCCTGGTAGATGAAGTATTGCCCCTTCACATCAGTTCTTTCGAATGTTAATACATTAACTACTGATATCTTATTTGTACTGTAACTGACAGAATAATAGAGAGAAAGAGCCTAAGTAGGAAAAGGGGTTAGTTAGGTAACATTGTATAGGGCATCTTCAAAACAATAGTTCTGCTATTTCAAATGTCAAGCTAATTATCGGCAATGTTTAAATGCTATAATAGGCCATTTTTGCAAATGTTGAAATTTTCCAGCAGGTATGGACATTATAAAAATGTCACATTTTGCTACTGTTCTCTTACATGTCACCAGAATAC
>PVIH01002481.1:70000-100000 GCA_004025045.1 Sigmodon hispidus | reverse complement strand
GTTGGGAAGCAGCCAACTACCATAATTTCTCTTTACCTTTTTATAAGAAAATGACAATGAGGAAGGATGTGCTTCAGAAATCTTGAACATTACCACCAGTATGTAAAAAGTAAAAATTAAAAGACACTCTTGGATGAAAAACTTAGGGTTCTGGTGACTCTTGGCTACCAGAAATCCCATGAGATGAGTGAAGAGAGAAGGCACAAAAGCTATATTTATGTCTGGTTCTGAACTCAGGAACATCTAGTCAGTTTCTTCTAGGCACCAATAAAAATATCAAAAGAAGTTTTCCAAATCATCGAGTATTACAGTTGACAATACAATGTTGCTGTGTATTGAACTTCTAAGTGTTTCATGCAAAAATGTCCCTGAGAAACTGTCCCTGGAATGAAGGAGATGCCTAGGGTCAGCAATTAACTTGAATTGACTGCACAGTCTAAATAAATACTATTAAAATTGTGACTATTTTGAAGAGTGGCATTAAATTAGCAACTATGTGTGTCTATGCATCTGACAGCAACATGCTATTTCAGCTTTGATTCCACATACAGATACAGTCACTTTTGCTGTAACATTTTTTAGTAACTGTTTTTCCACTATAGTAGTGCATTATGTGAGAAGCAAAAAAAAAATGATCAGGATAAACCTGAGAGGTCTACTTAGAGTACTTCACATTATAATGAAATGATTACAGCACAGAACTCCGCATCTTGGATCATGTCCTGTTCTCATTAGCATTGTCACTGTAAAGCTACAGTTTTTAAAAGTCCATGTTATGTTTGTTTATTTGAAAGATTTTTAACTGGCAGCCTGCCTTGTTCTGGCTTCCCACATACTCTAAAATATAGTAGACAGAGAACATTCCTATTTCCTCCTTTGCTTGAGAACATTACCATTTTCAAGAATGGCCTTTAATCACTCATGAAGCTCACCTTCAATGTTACATATTTCCACCTTAATTAAAACATGGAGTGACTGTTTTCTTCCAACAGGAAATGAGTACGACTACCTGTAGAAGCATAAATGCCCCAAACAAAAATCTGTTCATAAGAGATGGAGAAAAGGAAGATAGAAAATTATGTACAACAGTGAATGGACATTTTTAATATATCTGATTTTTAATATATCTTGGTTTATAAAACTAGGTATTCCAAGTTTTGACATGCAGAATTTGGGATTTTTAAAAAGTATGCTTGCTTAGACTAACAACACCCTCACAGCTACAAGAAGGGCAAGGAGAATATGAAAATAAAACAAAAAACTCTGACTTTCCACTAAACACAGTCAGCAACTACTGTGTTTCTTCCTAAGTACAAATACTTTGTCACTTTTGACTCAACTCTTACTGAAAAAATAACATCTCCCCCCTGTTTGTCACTAGAACTGCCACCAGAAGAAAAGCCCTTCGTTTGCTTCAAATAAGCACCTCTGTTTTTCACAGCTTGCAGTAATGCTTAAAGTAAATAAGTTCTTGTGCAGCCAGCACTGTTGGATTCATTCAGTTGCTTGAACAAAGCTATTGTTTAGAGGTTTACAACAAGCCTTTTCTGTTTCCTTTGAAAGACCCCTCCTTGTTCCTATGTTTGGCATGCTTAGTATAGTAAGCCTTTCTATAATTTTCAAATGCTAAAGATAATTTTTCCCCACAGAAGAAATGAAGGATGATTATGATGTTATGGGGCCAGAAGCCACGATCCAGACCGCAATTAACAATGGTACAGGTAAGTGACATTTATATAGCAACAACATGTTTGTCCTGTGTCATGGTCTCCTGGATCTGATAAAACACTGACCCACTTGCACCTCCATGGTTAACAAGAAGTTGAACTTCACAGATCTACTTTCCTACTTGAATTCACCACATCTTTTACTTTATTAAGTGAATTTGTCTTCCAATCTTCTACCCTAATTTACCTCCAAATCGCAGAAATATTGAGTTGTATGAATTTCACAGCATGAGTTGCATAAATTTCTAGCTGTAATTTTTACCTTAAAGGTCATTTTAAATTATAATACAATATGCTTGTATTAGCCACCACTTAATATCTGTCATTGGGAATTCAAATGATATGATTACAACATATTTTCCCAAAGCCAAATTTCCACGGACTTTTTTTTTTTTTTATAAAAGCTAATCATTCAGTTTCTCTTCTATTCTCTCTTCACTTTTAAATCTCTGCATCTTCTAGAAGTACCAAACAATATTTCTCAGACAGATATTTAAACAAGAATAGACAATTTCACTTCTTTTTAATAAAACTGAGGAATAACCAGTAGGAGTCACTAAGCGGTGTTTTATTTGGCTCTGCTTCTGCAGGAGAAGAGAAGTTAAGGGCAACGCTCTCCCCTACACACTGAATGACATCTCTTCCCACAGCCCAAAGTGACACAAATTTACTATGTGTATGTCTCTTTCTGTATGATACTATATTCCTATTTCAAACAGTCTTCCATACCACCATTACAAATATTAGCACAGACTCCAGTACAAAAATCCTAAAACGAAACAACAAAAATCATATCTATTTACCTTTAACTTTCCAATTTAAAAAATGTGTCCAGTTTTATGTGGCTTCAGAAGTGTGAATAACTAAGATGATATTTACATTTCCCTTAGCTTGATAGGCATCATAATATCCTGCTACTGCTGTCTGTATGTACTCTGACTAAAGACTCAAGAGGCACTAGTTCACTATCTTAGGGGTAAAGTAAAAGAATAACTTTTTAAAACTCTTGATTTTACTGATTTGAATAATGTCCCATTGAGTACGAAACTGAAAGTGAAAAACCGTGTGGTTCTAGGATCATGCACTGATCGTTCTAATGTCTATGTGCAGTTTTGGCAGTATCTAGACCACTCTAGACAAGTCAGTTATTCCCTTTGGAACTCAGTCTTCGTATCTGCAAAGTGCATATATTGAGCCACCTGATTGCTCGGAATACTTCTAATTTTCATATTGTATGTTGCTGGAACACTGTTGCCTTATAAAAATAGAAACAAAGCCAAATAATTTCTATAAAATGTAATAGTAATATACCAGGAATTAAGGACTCTCAAAAAAAATTTTCAGTTTGCAAGTTCCAAAATGGCCTCAGGTTCCTTTAAAGAAAAATGTTAAGTGTCAGCTTCTAGCATTAATAAAAGCTGATTTCATTTCCTTTGTGAGCACTGAAAGTGAAGCAAGGTAACAATTTAATAGCCATTGTAAAGACCTGGCTCTAAAGGGTGGTTAACAAAAATTGTTCCAATCCAGGAGGTTTACAAATCAATCTTGAACACCCTTTCAACGGACTTTAAGATCCCTTTTCTTCTAATACTCACTGTTCCTTAGGCTTCATATGAATTCAGTCAATAAAGAAATCAATACGTGTTCATTGAGTGTTTTCAGTATAGTCCCTGTTGTACGCATGAGTAGGAGAAGGTGGGCCAGGAAGACCAATCCATGGTCATTATTTAATTTGGGAAATAAGCCTAATTCACATAAAAAAAAAATTAACAGTAAGTGAAAATATGTGATAAATATGCAACAAATGGTAAAAGCCATAATTATTTGAGTTACAGAAATAGTAGGGATCCTGCAAAGTGGGAATTTATATAGGTTTTATGAAGGAAGTTGAATTTGAACCAAGTACATTTTCAGTAGTCAGGAAGATACAAGGAAGGAAGGAGAAGTGGAAGATCTGAGCCAAAGAGAAAAGAAAAAGGATCTAGCCAGAGGATAGTGGATAAAAAATTGGACTGAATTAAAGGGAATTTATGGCAAATAAAACAAAATGGGATGTGTAAATTGAAGGCAGTATCAGAATACTATACATTGAAGAAAGAAAAAAGAAGTTGGGTCATGTTCTACCAGCATGATGTCTCTGGGGAGAAACAGACTCCAGAGTCCTACAAACCATGTTATTATATGGCAGAGAGAGAGAGAGAGAGAGAGAGAGAGAGAGAGAGAGAGAGAGAGAGAGAGAGAGAGAGAGAAGTTTTTTGTGGGTGGTGAAATTTTCAACAAATCTTCTTAATAACTGAATGGCAAAGGTAAAGTAGCCCAAGTATGTGGGGGGGAGGGGGTATGTGTGTATATGGGGTAAGAGAGAGACGAGAATGTCTCTTCTTATTTTTAATTGAAACCCAAGGGCTGGAGGAGACCTGAGAGTCATGCCAGTGTATTCAGATAGCATTTAACTTGACAGAATGATGAGATTTACAATGAAGAACATATCTATTCAAGGAAGTTGAGAATTGAGAACGGACCTCTTGGTAGGTGGAAAGTAACATACAATTCACTGGAAGAAAAAAAGAGTATAGGCAGAGAGAAAAAAAATTTCTGAAGCAAAGAAAAGTTTTATAAAGGTGAAAATGGTCAACTCAATTAAAAGCTTCAAATAACTGAAATGCTGAGCAAGCACATTGGACTTGGTGATTAGAAATATACTAGTGCTTCTTAGTTTATGACTTGGTCCTCTCAGAGAATAAATGATTTTTTTTTTCTTCCCAGACATAAGTTTAGTACGTTTTAACCCTGGCATATTTTTTTGAGTATTAATTGAAGTGAAATTGAAATAATTCACCTTCCCTGTTGGATTTTTTTTCTTTTTCTTTCTTCTTTTTTTTTTTTTCTTCTAGAGTTAGGATTTCTAGGCCAAACTGGCCTCAATGTCACAAAGATGGTCTTGAACTTCTGATTCTCCTGACTCTACTAACCATGTGCTGAGGTGACAGGCATGTACCCCCATGCCTGGGTTTCCTCTTCCTCCTCACTCTTTTATGTCATTTTGGGGTTGAAGTCTGCATATCACATATACTTGGCAAACACCTTACCAACTGAAATATATGTCCAGTCCTTAAGATTTCTTCTTACTACACCATTTCCTCCTCTCCTCTGAAGTCCTGGTCTACAGGGAAGTTCCAGAACAGCCAAAGCTACACAGAGAAATCTTGTCTCATAAAAACAAAAACAACAAAAAGAAATGAACTGAAAATATTTTCTCCTTTCACATTATCTCCTCATTAACCTCTTTAAAAACATAAAATATAAATTTTAAAAATTGTGTGTGTGTGATATGCATGTACTCATTAGTATGAATGTGTGCATAAAGGTGGATGTCATTAGTATGAATGTGTGCATAAAGGTGGATGTACTTACATGTGCATGTTCATATTCAGGCAATTATCCACATTTGTGTGATTGGTCTCTACTTTATTTTTGGACAAGGTCTCTAGGTGAACCTGAAACTCATTAAACTAGCTAGACTGTCTGGACAATAGGCTTCATGTATCTGCTGGCACTCACCTGTACAGTTTTAGCACTGGGGTTATAAGCACATGTTGCCACACCTGACATTTTACTAGAGAGCCAAAACTGAGCTATCTCTGTAGGCTCTTTCAGATATGATACAAAACGAACGACTGACCCACCAATCTCTTCTTTCTCACTTCCCTGTGAAAACCATGGACCAGGTCAACCTTGAATGTTATTTCTCAAGAACAATTCATGTTTTCCTTCTTTTTTTTCTTTTTGATACATGGCTTACAAATGCTGATTTGACTGGACTTAGCTGGCTGGCCCTCAGCTTCCAGAGATCCTCCTGTCTCCACCTCTTTCAAACTGTAATTACAAGTGTATGCTACCATACCGAACATTTGTTGAGGGATGGTCGTTAAAACCCAGGCTCACTATGTAGACTTGACTGGCCTGGAGCTCACTCTATGGATCAGGCTGCCCTTTATCTCTACTTGCCTTGGTTTCACCAGTGCTGGGATCAAAGGTGTGCAACCAGGCCTAACCTTGACCAGCATTTTCACACGGGTCCTGGGGATCAAACTCAGGTTCTTCTGCATACACAACAAGAACTTCACTAACTAGGCTATCTCCCCAGACACTGACCAGACAATTCTAAAAGCTTCTGACATCCTAGAACACTCCAGAAGTCAAACAGCTCCTCCCAATATTCTGCTGTAGCATTTGAATTCCATGAGAGAAAGTTTCGGAGGTTGTTAATAACTACCTGCATGTTTTACCTCACTCCATCTTTAACTAGCTTCCCTAAATTAATTATAGAAGAGAAAGATTTAATAGCACTTATATATAATGATGACAAAGCTGTCAGCTATTTATTTCATAACTGACTAACTACCATCATGATTTATTTTTTCTCCAATCTGAATAACCATCAACAAACACTCTTCTCCACATGTTATTCATCTTAAGCAAAATTCAAACTGAGGCTTCAGGGGAGACAAACTTTAAGGAAGTAGAATATTTAATTTGTGCCCATAAGGAACATAAATGTTTATGGGACAAAGGAGTAAAAGTCATAATAATAATAATAACAACAGCATCTAAGTAATACTCCATAGTGTAAATGTACAACATTTTTCTTTATCAATTCTTTGTCTGAAGAATATCTAGGCTGTTTCTAGTTTCTGGTTATTATGTACAAAGCTGCTATGAACATAGTTGGGCAAGTGTCCTTTGGGTATATGCCCAGAAGTAAAATAGCTGGGTTTTGAGGTAGCTCAATACCCAATTGTCTGAGAAACCAACATACTGATTTCCCAAGTGGCTGTCCAAGTTCTCACTTCCACTAGCAACGGAGGAGTGTTCCCCTTGCTCCACATCTTCTCGAGCACGATCTGTCACATGTATTTTTGATCTTTGCCATTGTAACATCTGTATTCCATTTTTAAATTGGATTTTTTGGTTTGTTGATCTCTAGTTTGAGTTCTTTATATATTTTGGGTATTAGCACTTTGTCAGATGTGGGGTTGGAGATGAGGAAAATGGGGAATTAGAGCACACATGTTCCTGGATCTGGTTCTGAAAGTGAACTGTCTTGAGCTTAATGAAGTACCAAGTCCAACACTCATATTGTTAGACTAGAGGGAAAAAGTGCAATTTTCCTAGACTACTATCTTTTGGTTTGTTTGTGTTTTTGTTTGTTTGAGACAGGGTCTCACTAAGTAGCTCTGATATTCTGAAACTCATTCTGTAGACTGAGCTAGCCTTGAACTCTCAGAGATTCCTCTATCTCTGCTTCCCGAGTGCTGGGATTAAAGATGTGCACCACTATGCTAGGCAGGACCTTTTAGCTAATGACAGCCTGGAGGAAATGTAGCCACAGGACATATGTCATTTTACTTCAACCATATAGAGTGCCCTAAAACCTGATGCAAATAAAGATAATTTTAGACTTCAGAACATTAGAGTTACAGCCAGGTGTAACAGACACTTTTCTAAATCTAGCATTTTGGAGGCAGACGAATGGTGAGTCTGAGGCTAGTCTGTGCTACATAACCAGTTCGGACTCTGTCTCAAACAAACTAACAAAATTCTTCAAAAAAAATTTATAGATTGGAGGTCCTACAGGTAGATAGTTTGTTCTTCTTCATAGTCCCCTCAACATGGGTAGCACTTTACATAGTGCAAGTAGTTATTGAGAAGGTCATCCCCCAAGTTAGGGACTAAATTAACAATGAATGAGCTAGTCAGACAGGGAACAGTGCTTTGGATGAGCACAGTGAATTAAGAAGATGTTTGACCTAGCCTCTTTGTTCTGTGTATCAGTAAAGACACAAACAGGACGGGCTCTGCGGGGAAAGCCTGTGAGGGATGGGATGTTAGCAAGGCTGACACAGTTTCATTTAATCTGAAGAAGTGGAGCACATGGAGGAGGGTGTCATTAAGCATGAGGGGGAAAACAAGTAGTATGTGAAATAGAAAAGCAAAATGAACCGTGAATGAAGTTCCTTTTTGGTTTCTTACTCTATGTTAAGCTTAAAACATATTTTCTTTACTATACCCTCAGAATATCCAGTTAAACAACAATAGCTCAGGATAATACATCTTTGTAAGATACTTTGGAGAGTTATAATTTCTTGAGTGTGTTTGAAACTTGATTAAAAATAAGAAATAGTGAAACTAGGAAAATACTGTCCTTATATTAAATAGAAAGGTTCAAAGTCTTCAGGTGAGAATCTGCAGACCTCTTCCTTCTGCCCAGTGTCCTAGTTTGCTTTCTGTTGCTATAATAAACAATACAGCCAGAAGCAACTTGGAGAAAATGTTTATTTGTCTTACAGATTATAGTCCATCATTGAAGGAAGCCAAAGCAGGAGCTTGAAGCAGAAACCAAAAGGGAAATGCTGATTACTGAGGCTTGTTAATCAGGATCATGTTCAACTTCCTTTCTTCTATCTCCTGCTTGAGGATGGTGCTGCCCCCAATGGGCTGGGCCATCCCACATGACTTAGTAATAGAGGAAATGTCCCACAAATATACCCACAGGCCAGTTTAATGGAGGCA
The DNA here is from genome assembly GCA_004025045.1 of Sigmodon hispidus. Lineage (NCBI taxonomy): Eukaryota > Metazoa > Chordata > Mammalia > Rodentia > Cricetidae > Sigmodon > Sigmodon hispidus. The sequence goes on along the minus strand of PVIH01002481.1, from coordinate 91,700 downwards.
ATCCTTCAACTGGAAGTTCCTTTTTCCCATGTGTGATGAGTTGAAAGAGAAAGAGAGGCAGGATTAGGAAAAGATTAAAATATAGGATTCATAAAAGTAGGGACACTTTCTGTAAACAAGTAAATTTAAATTTACAAAAGAAACACATAGACATAAAGAGAAGGAATGTCATATGTCACTGAAATGGACATTTTAATTGGCTTTTCTCATGTTAACTTTAGAATGTAATAATGTGGCATTTAGAATTATTCATGTCCTTGTGATCTTTTCAGCATCTAGGTCCTTTTTAAATGTTATTAAATCAGGCATGATAAACAAAAATTACAAAGATGCAGTCTTCTCTTTCATGTAGAATCACTGTGATGAAGTTGAAAGAACAATAGGTTAGGAGTCAAGATATGTGACTTCTGCATCCAGCTCTTTTAGAAATTACTTTTGTAACTCTGTGAATTATTAACTTCACTACACCTTGGTGTCATTAGCTTGTTAAATGAGAGAAATTAGGCTAGAAAATTTGGGTTCTCCTACCTTCATTCTTTCTCCTCATAAAATTGCCTTGGGAGGCATAAATTACAAAAATCAAAGCTGGACTGATGGTGTGGGAATGGAAGCCCTATAAAGACCTTGCCCTCACCTCATATACAGGGTATGCACCTTATATCATGCACTGTGCCCTACAATTAGGCAAGCCTTAAACTTGACCTTTGCTTTTTATTTAATTTCTATCATAAGGTACCTTTGTTAATAAAATGAATTTATTAGTTCTTAAAATATCAATTCATAGAATAAATCATGTATATAAATTTTTTAAATTAATATAAACAGAAAAATAGCCCCTCTAGTTTTAAAAGTATTGTTTTCCTAAGAATCTTAAGTTCTGAAGTTTTCTTTGTAATTAATGTGGTCCCTACACTTTCCTATCTTTGACTTTCATTCTTGATCATTTTGCAACTTTGAACAAGGTAGGTATCCTACAGTTTCACTTTTCCCTGGCCCTGCAAATCATGTCCTGATGATATCTCACAGAATGCAAACAGCAGAGTATAAACTGAATACTATCAGATCAGGGATTTATACCCCTAAAATAACAGTTCAGTTCAAATGTACAGGACAAGTGTCCCCACATTACAGCAAATGGACCTGCAGTAATGATCCAGATCTATGCTGGAAATCTCATCTCAGCAGACAAAACAGTGGCACGACCTCTCTGACAGTGTAACACAAGGTCCTACAAGCAATAGGTTCATGTATATCCAGGCATCCTAGAAGAAAGTGGTATTATTAAAGCAGGAAAGGCTTTATGTCTATGTTCTTTATGGTTTAATAGCCTCAACATCATCTTATTTCTCTTCCATGGGATTTGAATGAAAGGTTCAGCATTTGCTAACTTCTTCAGAATTGTGGAGGCCATACAAGTTTGAATATCGAATATTTCCCAGCTCGAGCAGAGGATGTGAAGTTTTGGCAGCTGTGCAGGAACAGAGAGTTCAGATTGGACTTAAGTACCCACCAAAAAGGACACACACTACTGTGCTACCGTGAAGCATATCATTTTCTTCTAGTCCATCTATGTCAAATTTTTCAAGGTTGGAGAGGTTTTGTCATTCAGTCATAGAAATCATCAGTTTTACATCTTTAAAGTAAATTTCGTACTTTCTTTTTTTTAATGACAAAAAAAATTAAGAAATGTAGAAGGAGTGCTGGGCAGGATGGACAGGAATTGTCAGGCATGGGCCCTCATCAGTGTATGCCTGGAGGCGCATCTTGACTTCCTGGCTAGTGAAGCCTGAGGTTTTATTAGCTTTGTATGTGAGCAGGAGCAGCTACCTCCACTTCATAGCAACAGTCCCACAAGAAATAATGAACATTCCTATTTCTTGCATGCCTCCTTCATTCATCCAACAAATATTTAATAATAAACAGTTTTCCTTGGGATGCTGCTTGTGGTTTCCAGACACCTCCAAAATGTCTTTTCTTAATCATTGTATTTAGTTCTCTCATCAGAAGTCTATGTTATTTTGATGTTTTAATAAAAAAAAATACAGATTAAACTCTCTAGACTTATCTAAGGAATAGGTAACAAATTGATTATGACAATTAATTAATTAATTATGGATTGCTGTGACTTTAAGGATACCTAAGAAGGTATATACTGGTTATTTCACAGGTGAGAAAACAAAAAATAAGTAGTCAAAACAGGGAGTTCCAGGCTCTGAGTTTGGCCTGATCTTTCAATTATCTAGCACTCACTATGTTCTAGCCTTCCCAATGAGCACTTGGTCCACACCGCTATCAGCTCACGTATGTGGAAGAGAAAGATTCAATGTGCTGTGATATACTCGAGGATTCATATTTGCAAACAGCATCCAGCAAGCAAAGGAGAGGAGTTTGCACACAGGCTGAGGTGGTCAGGAAGTTATGTGAGGTGGAGTAATCCCTTAATGTCACTCAAAACCCTGAGCATACTATGTGAGACAGAAGAGTGAGAGCGTCTAGTAGGGGTTCTTAAACTGGACAGGATTTCCTCCAAGGCCTGTTAAAACACAGATTACTGATTCTGGATTTGGCTCTGAGAATTTGCATTCGCAATAAGCTCCCAGGTATATTGGTGTTCATACGCAAACTATACCTTGAAAAGGCAATGATTGTCTAGAGTAAACATGATTGTTTTATGACTGTGTATGAAAAGAAAGTATGAAGTGCTGAGCAAAAAAATCACCTTCCTAAAATACAACAACACTATTTCCAGATTGTTACATTACATAGTTAAGGGAAAGATGAACAATATTGCTTAACTAGAGAATTTAAAGTCAATATACTGCGTTATTTTGTACTGTGGCACAGCAAAGTCATTCAAAGGTTACTGTAAGCTTCTGGATCAAGATATTTACAATGCTTTCATACAAAATCAAACTTCAAAATTAGACTGGACCCCTGACTGAGCTACTTCCTGCTGTGGAGGGAAATAGTTGATCTTGCAAACTGCTGCAAATGTCCACCTCCTCTTCATTCTTCACCGCTTTCTTCTAAAGCTTTAGCATGGATCTCTCACTGCTATTTGAACATGTTCCCCCAAAGAAGGCCATTTAAAAGCAGGAGTGGAAAGACCACCAAGATGCCTAATTCTCGGCAAGAGAAGCAGCTTCTCTGTTGCTCTTGACGACCCTTTCCTAGCTTTATACATGCCTCTGTACCAGTCAGAGGTTCTGTGAAGCTGCTGTGTGACTATGCTGTGAGGAAAAGATCATCTCCCTTCCTCCCTGTTTTTAGATATCTGGTGCCAATATATGTATGCTGATAGTTACTGATTGGTCAACTCTATACAAAATAGCAATGAGAATTCATATATCTCTGCATGTGCTTCCTTAAGCTACAAAATTTAATGTAAAATTAAATAGAACTTGGTATTTCTTCTTAGCATGTACTAGTACTGAAGGAATTGTTATTCACATATGTGAAGAAAACAGTTACATACATTCCTACAGATTCTGGCCTCTTTGCCTTGACATAGCAACGTGAATGTTTCAAAAGAATTACTTATTTATTTTGACATTTGCCAAGATGGTTTAACAATAATATTCAAATATATTTCTTCTGTTTTTAATGAAAATTGAAATCATGCCAGATATTAAACTAGTGGTACCAGAGTAGCTGCCTTCTTGTGCTGAATACAGAAAATAATTGGCAAAGGAAACAGAATATAAAAAGAATAAGCATCAGGGCCACATTTTAAACCCAGCTACCTGTAAATTATAAGTAAAAAACACTTCTAGTGTCATTGAGAACAGAATGTGTTCTAAGCAACTCAATTATGGGAACTGACTGATTTGTGAACCAGTCAGGGGCTCCTTTCCACTTAGCATGCTTGTTTCTAGACAATCATTTCAGAAGTCAGTTTGGATCAACATTCATTATCTACCTTAAAAAAATCAATATTTTCCCAAGATAGTCATAAAGGTGTTTATGAAAGTATCATTAATAAGCATGGTTAGTAAGAGTGAGTAACATATTTAAAAGAGAAGACTTGGCTGGCTTGAAGGGATCTAGAAATTTATCTACCAATATTAAAATACATATAGCCATGAGGAAACATTTTTAATTAACATTCTCTTTTTGTATGGAGAAAAGTTTAACTAACCTTAGGGAAGGTTGAGATATTTGCACGACATTAGGGTAAATTTTAGGACTAAATGCAAAATCCCTGGAGAAGATATGGGAAGAAATTAGTTGAGGTTTCTTGTGAATTTTTTGTTATGGTTTGATGATAAATACCATGCAAATATCCTCTGTCAGTGTGTTTTGGCAGTCCTTCCAAGTCGGCCAGGGCTTGAGAGGGATTATAGGAAGGACAAAAAATGAGGTTGATTTTATACTAGAAAAATACCAGGGGAATTCTGTAACTTCGAAGCAAGCTCTCCACCTCATTCCTATGTCCACTACACAGTATTATCAACATCTTTGTAAAAACAAGAACACAAACTTCCAAATACAATCCAAATTTCATCCTTGCCAACAAGAGCAAGCAATATGTATCCCCGTCATTTGCTCCAGTTCTGTGGGAGTGTGGTTTTGGTTTTCAGAGACTGAACATACATGCTTTAAAGTAGAAAAAAAAAGTTTCCAGTGTGACATAATGTAAGGTGAGGTGGCAGTACAGTCCCAAGAAGATGTAACATGGCCTCAGAACACGCGGCTGGGTGCGGAGCTACAGAATGCTCCTTCCTCCTTGTCTACTTTCTCTCTGCTTCCTTCACTCATAAATCTTCCTTTTCTGAGTAGAAGACATCAGGTCCTTCATTCTGCATCCTATAGTTGTATTCACTTGAAGGAGGGAAGCCTTGATGCTTACCTTGGAACAAAATCCTAAAATCATAGGGAACAGATTCATGGGGTTTAATTTTATCTCTTAACCTCTTTTGAACAAATCAATGATTAGGCTTGTTTCAAGTACAGACTAGCAACTGGGAGACTAGGAGCAGGATCTTACTGTAACAGTAGTTCGCTTGGGTACTGTAAGGCTTGGTGGTGAGGAAATGAAGAGCTGTGTCTAGGCAAAGGAAAACTGTAATAAAAACCAAGGAGAAACTGACACCATTTTTCACAGTGAATATGTAGGCTCATTTAAGTCAGATGATGGATGATCAATAGCAAATCCTCCTCACACAAATGAGGGAAAGTCCGAATGAAGTCAGTAGACCTAAATGATGAAATGACATTTTCTTTATAAAACCTTTTTTGGCTATTCACTGAAACCATGTCTAGGTCCTGTGAGCATTTATGAATGCCATGAAACACTTTGTCACATCACCTAAAGTTGAGCAAAACTCCAAATTCCTAGCTCAACTAGTAGGCATCTTGTTTTAAGTTTTGTTTTTAATGCCAAGAATAGTGTTAAAGGCACATGATTTTCCACATTCATCTGTAAGTGTTTTTTTTTTTTGTTTTGTTTTGTTTTTTGAGAAACTACTAATTTCTTGGCGATATACTCAGTATCCAGGATCCGTAAATGACCAAAGATGATCCTTAAAGACAGCATGAGATTTGAAGTCCTTTTTTTCCCACCTCACTTTATATAGAAATCTAGCAATCAAATTCCCTCTCCAAACACCAGAAGTGTATCTAGATGTAGTTTAGTTTGCCTACCCAGAAATATCAGAATTTTTCTCCCTTTTAAGCCCAAAGACTATTAATGCAAATCCAATTGAATTTGCATTTGATTACATTTCTGATGGAAATATTCATATGCAAATGAAAATTCATGGAAAGATAGCCAGATAATTCAAATAGTTGCTGAAATATCAAGATAAAATTAGGATATTAAATGTACATCAATCCACGTTTACTGGGTTACACTAAGGTCATCAAGTGGGACAATAGTCTGAAAAACCTCAAATAAATTTTGTTTTAAATATTCAAATATGTGTGTGTTCAGATGGAACTGTAACAATGAGCTTTCCTAGTATGAAAGAAGATGTCAACTGTAGGGCGCGGTTTGCCTTTGCACAGCTTGCCAGCGCCGCTTATGCTAATTAGGCATCGAGTAGTAACCAATCCGATGTGCCTATGGCATCGAGAAAGGACCTATCCGATGCGGTCCTCAAATATGTTAATGAGCCATTACTTTGGGCCAATCACCAGCCTTATGCTAATGAGACTACTTTGAACCAATCATTGGCTGTATGTTAATGAGGCATTGTGTTGCGCACCAATCACGCGCCAGGCTCCCCTATATAAGCAGGCTGAATTTCAGGCTCTGCGTCTTCTTTCCATCACTTCACAACTGAGCTGTAACTCCAATAAAGTGTGATCCGAGAAGAATCGTGCGGTGTGGTGACTCGTCGTTCTGCAGGACAGAGGCGGCTCGCCGCAGTCAACCTTAGTGAAAGTTAGTCATATTGTTTAAGAACATTCACTTCAGGTGGGTGGTAGTGGCCTTTAATCCCAATACTCATGTGGCAGAGGCAGATGATCTCTTTGCTCAAGAACAGCCTGGTCTGTAGAATGAGTCCAGGACAGCCAGGGCTACATAGAAAACTGTCATGACAACCCAAATCAAACTAAATAATAATAATAGTAACAATAATAATTTAAAATTTTGCTTCATTGTTTTCTCTTATCAATAAAAGCAAAAGTAATTATTAGTAACACTATTTTAATGAGCTCCAAACTAGACAAATAGTTTTGGTAAACTAGCAGTTCCGGCATACTCTCTAGGGAGTCTATGGAGCCAGTTCAGTGACAGTATCATTATCCCCACTATCAGTACCCAAACGTACCTATAGCCTTGTGAATGGAGCAGCAGAACCATGGTCTTAACTGATGGCTATTAAATCCAACTAATAACACATACAAGCAAAAGTTCAAGGCTACTGCCTTACATGCCACATTTATTTTTAAGGGGCGTACAAACCTTGGGTTCAGACAACTGTTAAACTTATCAGAAGTTGAAGTGACAAAAACAAACAAACAGAAAATAAGTCACAGCATACACCATTGTTAGCGTCTAGTTTGGTGGTGCACAAAATATAATTCTATTTTTTTTTCTGCTTGATCTATGTTTACCCATGATTTCAACTCTTTTTAGAATTCTAGTGTTTCCTGCTTTGACAAATATCACTATCCCTTTATCAGATTGAAAGTCCTAAGGATAAAGGAGACACTTCAGCATCTCACTTGAGCAAGCTGGATCAATCCCCAAATCTTAGAGACCTTACTGTGTAAAGGCCACTTTACCACTTCCTTAATCTTTGTCTCATGAGTGTCTTTTGACAGGAGCATACTCCCAGCCTCCACCCCACCCTACCCTCAGCCAACAATATGAGTAGAACATGTTCTTCTTTTTCTCCTATTGCTTGTCATAAGATAGCTAGAGACATCCTACAAAGTACAAGTGTCATCATCCTATACAACTGTCCTTCTTGCCTGATATCCTTCAACAGCTTCTTCTTGCTCCTAGAATAAAAATGAAGGCCTTGGTGGGGATGCTGCCGCCTGCATGGTCCCATTTCTGCAGCCTCTGCTGCTGCCAGCACCCTATAGTTTTTGTTTCATGATGCACTCCAAGTTAAATACTGAGATGATCATGCTCCTTCATGTCACTCTACACACACACTGCTGCTCCTGCTTGAAAAGTTAATTAATTTCAAGATTCCCCATTAAAGCTTTTCCAACTTCTTAGATCCATTGGATTCCTCTGTTATTTTTGTTCATACCACTATATAACTTTTGATCTTAATATGGAGTCATGCTCGAATGAATTTTGTAATGGTATCATTTGGATTTCCTTCCTTCTTTCTTTCTGTCCTTTCTATCTTTCCTCCTTTCCTTCTTTTCTCTCTTTCTCTTTTCTTTCTTTCTTCCTTTTGTGGCTTTCTGAAGGACAAGGTTAGCGCTGATCTTTGCTTAGGAAAATGGGACTTACTTGTCAAGGCTTTCAATCAATACATGTTGGATCAACGGGGGTTCCATTTTCTAGTCTTCTTATCTAAAACCCACACATTTATAATGAATGATGTGAACCCCCCAAAAAAAGAAAGAAAGAAAAAAGAGAGAAAGAAAGATAAAGAAAACTGACTTGTTTGGATGTCATCACATCACAACTTGCCAAGGAGGCTTCATATATAGCAAACTCTGAAGTGTTTCTTGCAGCAGAGAAAATATGGTGAAAGATCCAGTGGAATCAGAGGGGCTTGCTTTCAAACCATGGTATCAGGACTTTGTCATGCATTGTCTGCAAAACACTTTACCCAGCAATCATAAAGAACAACTAATGGCTAATCTCCCAGCTCTACATAATGCATAATTTTTATTTGGGATGTGTAAGCCACAACTAATTTCAGGGATTTTAAGCAGCTAGAGGTTTTAAGTGTACCATATTTTGTAACACAAATCGCTGAAATTGGTTCACAATTATTATTTATTTCAGAAAAAATAAAATCATAATGTAAAAAGCTAAAGTCATATAGAAACCATGCTGCAATTTTGTCTGTGTAACTCTATTACTTTTTATTTTATTTATATCAGCTATGAGCTTAGTTTTATTTCCATTGACCAGACAAAGATTAATATAACAGTGAGTATGTGTCATTCTGTGGCTTCTCTTTAGCAAGGTCACACTATTGTATTTGTAAGGATGTCTACCCTTTCACATGTGTCTCTGAATATATAGACTTGGAAATCTCTCATATTTAAAGAAGGGGCATGATAAAAATAAAACTTATATTTAGCAGCAGATGGACCTATAGATAGGGATATGAAGTATACTACGAAAATTAAATGTCCTTTTCCTGTGTGTGTATGTGAAAACACTTTATTGAAGGACTTTGGGAAGGTCTTGAGAGATCCACACTGTATGCTGACCTCCTCAGTGTAGACCTGCATGGTTTCTCTGTCAGTAAGAGCTAATTTACTTTCTTAAGACAAAAGGAAGTTTCATATAGATCATTAGAGTACCTACAAGCTTATGTTATGTCACATTTAAAGATTTTAGTTTCACGTTTAAAAATATTTAATGAATACATTGTAAATTTTCTTTCATTTGAATGTGAATTATACAGATGAACATTTCAAGAACAAATATACCTACTTGAGCAAAGTAAGCTCTTTTGCATGTATTATAAAAATAAGCATTTAATCAATATTTGGTCCTCTTCCCGTCTGACAAAGGACATAGATACTTTAAGTCTTACTAGTAACAAACCAACCATTGTTGTTAATAGTGATGTAGAGTACTTTTGGTCTCCCACAAAAAAGACCCTGAAAGACATTTTTCTTCTGCTTATGATTTCAGTTAAGAATGCAAATTGCACGTCGGACTTTGAGGAATACTTTGCCAAAAGAAAGCTGGAGGAACGCGATGGTCATGCAGTCAGCATTGAAGAGTACCTTCAGCGAAGCGACACGGCCATTATTTACCCAGAAGCCCCTGAGGAACTGTCTCGCCTTGGCACGCCAGAGGCCAACGGGCAAGAAGAAAATGGTGAGGCTGTAATTCATTTTTAGCCACTATACTGACCTCTGCAGCTGTTACAATTACAAATGCACTACATGCCTGGGTGTTTACCTTAAAATTTGAAGAACAGCTGCAGAGGCATGGAATTTCATGAGCAAAGATTAGAACTGTAATTTTAGGGTATTGTGAAATTTTTTTTTGTCAGCAAATTTGTGTCATTTGTACATCCAATACAGAATAAGAACAATTACAGCCCATTTCTAGGAGATAAAAATATCTGAATTTATTCCTATCTTTCAGAGATATTTTACTTTTGAGGAGAGAAAAAGTTTAAGATCACGGGCCCTCACCTTTTTGTTCTCTGACACCTGAAAACCTCCTTACTTCCTGCGAATTCCTGTATAGCAGGAGTCTAGGGTTCTGAGGCTCTGTCAGTTACCCAAAGGGAATTTCTCCATTTACCAGCTGTTTAAATCCCCCCTCCCCACAAATAAACTCAAGTAATTAATTAATTTTCGAGCGCAGTGTGAGCTGATTCGGACAAGCCTGCCCTGGGTGTGCAAGGGGCCTGGGTGTGAGGAGGCCGGGTGCAATGATGGTGCTCTGCTGGAGCAGATTGCCCTGATTCCTGTCATAGCAGCCCGGGCAGCCAGCCCATTAGCTGCCATTGATTTACTGACCTTTTGGCCCGCTCCTCTCCCTCTCGCCTCTCGGCTACAGACCTGCCACCTGGAACTCCAGATGCTTTTGCCCAACTGCTGACCTGCCCCTACTGCGACCGCGGCTACAAGCGCTTGACATCGCTGAAGGAGCACATCAAATACCGTCACGAGAAGAATGAGGAGAACTTTTCCTGCCCTCTCTGTAGCTACACGTTCGCCTACCGCACCCAGCTCGAGAGGCATATGGTGACGCACAAGCCAGGGACAGATCAGGTGGGGGTTGGTTCTAAGTGATTTCTTTCTATAATAACCCCTTAGAGAAACGATATTGCTTTGATTGGCAATCATTATTAATTTTTCATGGCATTTTGAAGATGCAGATCTTTTAATGGTAATAGCTTTAATTGAGGCCTAAATGATTTTTTGATGGTCTCTTCTAATATGATTTAATAGTCTTATGTTCACGATCGAATGAGTGTGTTAATTTCTAATTTAGAAATTTTATTTGCACTTTAACTTGACTTTAGTTTCATTTTTATGTTCCACAAAAAGTGAATGAAATTGTAGCATTTTAATTATACATTATTAAACATCTCAGCAATTTTAATTCCATTTTTCACCTAGTTTTGCTTAGGCATTTTTTTTGTCATATAGGACCTAATGCATAGTTTTCATTTAAAAAAAAAAGTGTATTTTTTTATTTGCCATAAAATATTTTCAAATTACTTAGAATACTTTTACAAGCTTGCTAATATATAAAGTCTAATTATTTTTAGGAATATAAAAAAGCATATAGGTTATATGCATATATACATAATAAATTGGAAAAATAGTAAAAGATTAGTTTATAATTAAAACAATTTCTTCTCAATATATATGCATGTGATTAAATATCAAAATTGTTCTGCCTCTTTTGGCTTACTTGTTTTAAAAATAAGATCTCTGTCTTAGAAAGGTAAGGCTAGTGTCTTAAATCTTTGAGCTGACTGAGTAGGATTGATTCACAACATCTCTTAAATGTTTCAGCAAACCTGCTCTTTCTGTCCTCCTGGGAGAATTGACTCTGCAAATTGATATTATGATGTGTTGGGTGGTCACAGTAATGGCATTTCATAAGTCACAATAACTGACCCTACAGACAGAGAACTGCCCTCAATGAACTTTGATATTATATGTTTTCAAAAGTGGCTAAATATGATGTTCTATATAAAACTCTGATTTGTCCTCATAAGCTTTATTGTCTTTGAATAGGGAAAGGAAGTCACAAACCCAATTAAGCAAGGGTGGAAATACTATGCTAGGAATTTTTTTTTTTTCTATTTTAGGTTCTTTATCACATAATCACACCATTTGTTTCTGGTTGGACTTCTTACTTGAATGTTTTCCAAAGCTATAAGTAATATGCTTGTGTAGTTACACTTACGTAACAGTTTCTATTCTCATGCATCTATGCACAAAAACTCTAGGAAAAAAATGCCTAGATATTTATCTAGTATAACTGCTTTAAATTTCACATGCAGAAGTGTGATTGTGTTGGCGCATTATGAATGGTAGCTTTGGTGTTGAAAAGTCCCCTCATTTGCTCATGGCATTTACAATTAGTAAATTAAAATGATTGTATCATATTAACAGTGGCACAACTAAAGTTTATAGTAGTCCTCTGAGGGCTGTGGAAGAGACAAAGCAGCTGTTGCTGTTTGTTTATGCAACTCAGCAACATATGAGCGCTGGTCCCTCAATGGCGCTCGGCGGGCTGGGCTCCGCTTGATCTTTGAAGGTTGCTGCTGTTTGAACAAACCTCCCTGTGTCCCATGTAACACCATCTGTCTCACTAGGAATGTGGGAAGATTCAGCACACCCTAGCAGTTGTCATACCGTTTCTGTGCTGTCTTTTTGCAAAAAGCTTTTGTGTCTTTGCTGCAGAAAAAGGCTGGCCTCCTACCTTGAGCATCCAGAGTGGATGACTGTATTTTTTTTTAACCTAGAATTCCAAGTCACACTCCTTTCTCTTCTTGTTCAAAAAGGTCAGCTGTGTTTGACTGTATCTGTGTGGCTTCTAAATTGTCTTTTCAGCAAACTTTTTTCCTTTTGGTCCTTGCACACTACTAAAAAGGAAAAAGAGAAGTCGTTGAAGTCCTGCCTACTGACTTGTGATAAAACTGTTCAAGCAACTATAACCCAAGATGTCTCTTATTTGATAATGAATCAAGTCTGATAGGCGGCACCTAAGAAAAACAGAGTTAAAATGGGCCAGTAACACCATGAGCAGAATATTTAAACAGGCATGCCAAATATTTAGAATCAATTTTTTTTTTTTTTTAAAATTTAGGGGGACTTTTTTTGAACATTTCTTTAAATTTCAGTTTGATTTAGTGTAAGATATGCTTTTACTCAGATACAGAAAACTTGATAAAATTTTTTTAAGTATGGGTTAAAGTTTTTTTTTTATAATTTTCAGAAAACTGTTTTTTTCCTCAACAAGATAGCAGTGTTCTAGAAGAAAACTTTTAGGTTTTAGATTCTGCACTAAAAACAAAGAGTCATAAACATCTCTACAATTGTACTTTCTCATCTCAAAAGTCAAAGAAATGATTTAGCAAAGAGATGACAGGCATAATTGTGAAGCCAGCATCAGATGCCCATGTGAAGCACTTAAAAAAAAAAAAAAAAGTTCCCATTTTATTACTAGCATTATCACTTTTATTGCAACTCTGAAAGACAGAGCAGATAAATAAGCATGCACTCAGACCTTTTGGCCTGTCTGAAAAAGAGGCCTTGAAAAGATTCCTAACCAATCTCCTTTGTGCCTCCTGAACAAAAATGATATCTGTCTCTCTCCTTTCACAGCACCAAATGCTAACCCAAGGAGCAGGTAACCGCAAGTTCAAATGCACAGAGTGTGGCAAGGCCTTCAAGTACAAACACCATCTGAAAGAGCATCTAAGAATTCACAGTGGTGAGTAGCAGGGGCGCTTGAACTCACATTTGCATTATTTCCAACTAGAGTAATGTTTAAAGACTATTTAAATTACACAATCCTGGTTGTACATTTTTAGAGATATCCATTTATTTCATAAGTTCTATGTGCCTTGGCGAGTCTTATGGTACCACAATAAATGTGTACCCTTCTTACAGGTTATAAGGGCTTTGATTCTTTGGGTAGGGAGTGCAAATATAGAGATTTTTGCCAAACTGTTTATCTTTGCCCTGGAGATATTTGGGCTATAATTTCTGAAGGATATTCATTTGATGCCTAAACTTATACAAGAAAAAGTAAGACAAAATTGGACAAGAGCTTATGCATGCCAAATGTTCCTTGACTCCTGATAGCTGAACATCGTAAACCCACATTCCCACCACTGAGATTTCTGCTTCATATGTAGTTTGATAGCTCTGCCAAGCATTTTATTACCAAGTTGGATGCTATTCAAAGAACTGGTTGAATTGGTAGAATCAATGGAACCTCCACAGAGTTGATTAAAGCCATGGCTATACTTCCCTTTAAACACTGTGACATCTTTATTGTGCTATTGACCACACATTAATCTGACACTCCGTTTAAATAGGAGGCTGCCGATGGCCTGACAAGATTTGGGATCCAGGCTGAAAAAGGCATAGATACCCTTCACCTTCCACAGCTTACATCTTGAATTATGCCCACCCAGGGTAGATAAAACCCAGATATAGTATGGCCACATAACTCTGACTTAAGCATCTAGAACGTAGAGTTGACTACCCTAGATTTATTTCATTTGATCCCACATATTCTTGTCTTGGCAGACTTTGTTATGTAACAAATAAAATCTAATGCTAATTTTAATGATCATTTTAGGTGAGAAACCTTATGAATGCCCAAACTGCAAGAAACGCTTCTCCCATTCTGGTTCCTACAGTTCGCACATCAGCAGCAAGAAATGTATTGGTTTGATCTCAGTAAATGGCCGAATGAGGAACAATATCAAGACGGGTTCTTCCCCTAATTCTGTTTCTTCTTCTCCTACTAACTCAGCCATTACTCAATTAAGGAACAAGTTGGAAAATGGAAAACCACTTAGCATGTCTGAACAGACAGGCTTACTTAAGATTAAAACAGAACCACTAGACTTCAATGACTACAAAGTTCTTATGACGACACACGGGTTTAGTGGCACTAGTCCCTTTATGAACGGCAGCCTTGGAGCCACCAGCCCTTTAGGTGTTCACCCATCTGCTCAGAGTCCAATGCAGCACTTAGGTGTAGGGATGGAGGCCCCTTTACTTGGATTTCCCACTATGAATAGTAATTTGAGTGAGGTACAAAAAGTTTTACAGATTGTGGACAATACGGTTTCTAGGCAAAAGATGGACTGCAAGACTGAAGAAATTTCAAAGTTGAAAGGTTATCACATGAAGGATCCATGTTCTCAGCCAGAAGAACAAGGAGTTACGTCTCCCAATATTCCACCTGTCGGTCTTCCAGTAGTGAGTCATAATGGTGCCACTAAAAGTATTATCGACTATACCTTAGAAAAAGTTAATGAAGCCAAAGCTTGCCTGCAGAGCTTGACTACTGACTCAAGGAGACAGATCAGTAATATAAAGAAAGAGAAGCTGCGTACTTTAATAGATTTGGTTACCGACGATAAAATGATTGAGAACCACAGCATATCCACTCCATTTTCATGCCAGTTCTGTAAAGAAAGCTTCCCAGGCCCCATTCCCCTGCATCAGCATGAACGCTACCTGTGTAAAATGAATGAAGAGATCAAGGCAGTCCTACAACCTCATGAAAATATAGTCCCCAACAAAGCCGGGGTTTTTGTTGATAATAAAGCCCTTCTCTTGTCATCTGTACTTTCTGAGAAAGGACTGACAAGCCCTATCAACCCATATAAGGACCACATGTCTGTACTCAAAGCATACTATGCTATGAACATGGAGCCCAACTCTGATGAACTGCTGAAAATCTCCATTGCTGTGGGCCTTCCTCAGGAATTTGTGAAGGAATGGTTTGAGCAAAGAAAAGTCTACCAGTATTCAAATTCCAGGTCGCCATCACTGGAAAGGACCTCCAAGCCGTTAGCTCCCAACAGTAACCCCCCTACAAAAGACTCTTTATTACCCAGGTCTCCTGTGAAACCTATGGACTCTATAACATCACCATCTATAGCAGAACTCCACAACAGCGTAACGAATTGTGATCCTCCTCTCAGGCTAACAAAACCTTCCCATTTTACCAATATTAAAGCGGTAGATAAACTGGACCATTCAAGAAGCAACACTCCTTCTCCTCTAAATCTTTCCTCCACATCTTCTAAAAACTCCCACAGTAGCTCGTACACTCCAAATAGCTTCTCTTCCGAGGAGCTGCAGGCTGAGCCTTTGGACCTGTCATTACCAAAACAGATGAGAGAACCCAAAAGTATTATAGCCACAAAGAACAAGACAAAAGCTACTAACATAAACTTAGACCATAACAGTGTTTCTTCATCATCTGAAAATTCAGATGAACCTCTGAATTTGACTTTCATCAAGAAGGAGTTTTCAAATTCTAATAATCTGGACAACAAAAGCACTAATCCTGTGTTCGGCATGAACCCATTTAGTGCCAAGCCTTTATATACAGCTCTTCCACCACAAAGCGCTTTTCCCCCGGCCACTTTTATGCCACCAGTCCAGACCAGTATTCCTGGGCTACGACCATACCCAGGGCTGGACCAGATGAGCTTCCTACCACATATGGCCTATACCTACCCAACAGGAGCAGCTACCTTTGCTGATATGCAGCAAAGGAGGAAATACCAGCGGAAACAAGGATTTCAGGTAATGAAAAGTGTCATTTTACTCTAAATAAAGGTGATTAAAAAGTATGGTCTAGAGCCTATAATACTCAAGTTGTGAGTACCAGCCTGCCCAGTGCAAACAAAAATTTCCTAGATGATGTACAAAGTGGAAGAAAACACTCGGTGAAAGAAAAAAATTCAGAAAGAGGAAAGTCTTTTTTAACATGAACCTCTCTGAGTGAACTATGAAAATCAGTGGCTAAAAAGTTCAACTTTTTAGGAAGCTGAGGCAAGAAGATTGCTAGTTGAAGGCCAGGCAAAAAACCAGGGTTCTGTCTCTAAAACAAAACAAGTGAAGAATTCTTTGAAGGATTGTAAGTCGATGCTAATAGTCAGTAGGCTTACCTGGATGCTTGAAATTAAAGTATGTGGCAGCCACATGCTTTGAAGGATATATCTAACTTGAAGGAATTACATATTTAAATCTTAATATGCATATTGTTTTATACAGAATAGTTTATTTTGAAGAGAATTTAAAAATATTTTATGTGTTACACAGAAATTCTTTCCTAATTTTCAAATTATCAAATAATCAATAGGTGGATAAGTGTGAAAATAGGCATTGTTGTAGTATTATTTTGTATCGTCCCTGCTTGCAAAATAGGAGTCAAAGTGGCAGTGGCTGACTGTAGCAGCTGTCCAGTATCCCAATTCACAACAAATCTACCCTCTTTGTAAATGCACTGAAACCTATTTAATTTTCTCTAGTACTAATTAGTGCAAATATAGTCTAAGAAAACTAAACTGTGGGCTAGCAAATGGAAATGTATGTTATCATGCAAGTTTGCACTCCTTTGGACCAAGACAAAATAAATATCAAGAAATTTAATAATTTACTGATCCACATTTATTATTGCTCAATGCTGAAGGCTGTTTTTAACATAGATAGAACACTGATAAAAAGTGTTATTAATATTCCTTATTTCAAATTAGAAAATTAAATATAAAAATATAGCTTAGGGCTTTTAGTTGGTAGACATACATTTAAATAGATTGTATAATAATATTTTGTACCTAAATATAAAATTCAATTAAAATGATGTTCTACAGCTACCAATCATTTCTGAAGTAAAGTACACTGGAAAATATGGCCATTCTGATATTTAATATTCACTTGTGGATACTCCCTGGTATTTAAACAAATGAAACATTTAAGGAAACTCCATTTTTCCCATCTATGTCAGAGAAAGTTCAGATCTTGCTGAAATGTGAGATTTCACATATTGTTTAGAAAAAAACATTAAAAGATTTTAGCCATAAGACAAATTGACACCTAGCATTTTTTAAGGATCTCCTCATGTCAGCCTGTGCATAGTTGTTAGGTGTTAACACAAAGAGAAGAGACTGTGTTGAATTATGTGATTATATCACAGGGAGAATTGCTTGATGGAGCACAAGACTACATGTCAGGCCTAGATGACATGACAGACTCCGATTCCTGTCTGTCTCGGAAGAAGATAAAGAAGACAGAAAGTGGCATGTATGCATGTGACTTATGTGACAAGACATTCCAGAAAAGCAGTTCCCTTCTGCGACATAAATACGAACACACAGGTATGAGCGACTTTGACTAGCTAGAGCTCTACGGCCTGCTGTACATTTCATAATATTTAATGAGTACACTTGTGCAACATAAGATGTAGCATATGCTGATACCTTCAACAAGAAAGAAGTAATGCTTTTGCATAACTCAGTAGGACTTTTGTGTTGCCTGTTTATTGGATCATTCATGTGTTTATGAGTGTGCCTGTCTTTCTAACTTTTAAGTTATCTGTAAAACAAATTTTACATGTCAAATAAATACTTAAATGCCCAGGGCAATGAAATGGCATAAAAATAACTAATTATTGAAAGTATCTTCAAATTCTTAACCTATGATGAATTTATTTATGTGTAAAAATTTCATAATAATTCTGGTCGATGATATATTTAGTGTAATCATCCAAACATCAAGTAAGCCGTGGTTTGGGGTGACTTTGTTTGGTTTACATATATGGGCCACTTTTGAATCAATTATATGTTATTCCCATAAAAGAAAAGCAAGAGATCAAATAAGTTACTGAATCTACTGTAATTGAAAGACTAAAATAATATTTCCCATTTCTGTGTCATTAATCAGCAACAGTCACAAAATCAAGTGTTCCCTATGACTAAAGAGGTGTTCACTACTTTTTCTTAAAAGTACCATCATGTAAAAAATATTTTTCACAATGCAAGATCACATCTTCAGCTCTGTGATAGCTCTGTGGGTTTCACCAATGTGCCCTCTCTTCTCCCCATCTTTCTCCCCTAAACAAGGGAACCTAGCCTCATTCTGTCTCTAACCCCTCCCAAATCCTTTCCACCAGAACTGTGGCAAGCTGTATTAAGCCTGGTTGGGGGAGGGGGAGAGTATAGAGTCTTATTCAAAATATTGGAAAAGGGAGAAGGAGGAAAAAAGTGTAGAAAAACCTCTTACTTTAAACAAGGACAACAAATAGCAATAATTCATACAGGGTGGGGGGAGTTGCACTGGAAAAAGAGAGGAAAGATGGTGTTATATTTTAACTTCCTGCAGATACAGTACACATTCTGGTACTGAAGGATATCTTGGGATAAACAAGTATTCTGAATCTTCCCAGATTCTCACTAGCCATGTGCTGGAGGTAACACATGTGACCAGAGTCAAAGTGAGCACAGGAGGGGTGGGGGGAAAGTGACATGTGCTGGACTACGAGTGCTGAGGGCACTTTGTGAAGAGAACCAAGGTTTTAACAGCCATGTTTCTCACCCAGCCAGTTCAGCTCCTTGTGGCTATTATTTTAAAAGGTCATCCAATCATGTGGCTATTATTTTAAAAGGTCAATTAATGATACTTTCAAAACATCTCAAATTGATTAGCAAATTTACACAGATTTTTTACTTAAGAAATATATTTGAAATATCAAAATTTGCCTACACTGTTCATTTATTATACTTTCTTTAATACTGAGTCTTAAGTATTTACAGAGTAAAAAAAATATTTTCATGCCTAAATTTACTTTAATTTTAATCAACCTCAAATATATTTTGTATTTCATTATTCAGCTACAATAGGCACATCCCTGAAGGCATCTTTCCCTCTCTGATTGGTCTTATTATATGACCATATGCAAACTCTATCATTTACTAAATGGTGAGTGTAAAACTTTTATTTTAGTGAGGGATCTCATACATATTGACATCTAGTCAATATATTTATTGCCTATAAATATGCTAGCCCATAAACTTCATAGGTGTTCAGCTAGTTGAGAGACCCAAAAGTTGACAAACACAAATGTATGTATACTTATTTTTTTTTATAAAAGCACATTGTTTTAAAAGTAAAATATTCTGTTCCTTTAAGATGACAGATCTGCTGCCAAGAAACATTGCCTAGCAACAGGATGCTAACCATCTAACGGTTTTTCTAAACTGGTGATCAATTATCTTTCTGTTGGCGTCCTAGCTTGTCAAGTTTCCAGTATGTTAACTTTTTGGTCTCTTGACCAAACATCTCACATTACTACTGTCATTGTATTAGGTTCCATCCAAACAAAATTCTTCATGAAATTTGTCAGTATGATGTATGTGTAAAGTTAGCTTACTTTTTTTTAATTGGGCCCCATAAGTCTTTATTTGTTTATATTAATATCTAGTAGTATTTTAAAGAAGTTAATATGAATATTATGAGAGAACTGTCTTAACTCTAAGGCTGGGTAATGAAGTTGAATTGTGATTTGATTATTACATGTTGATTATAAATGTGTGATTGATAAAGTATGTTTGTTATCTGTCTATAGAATTGTTTAAGAAGAAAATCAGTGTCTATTTATTCTTGGGATTCTGTGCTCTTTTGCCTCAGTCTACTTTAAATTTATTTCCTAGGCAGATACCAAAGTCATACTGCTTTTCTTACCAATGGCTTATTGCTTTGCTTGTTTGCTTGGTTTTATTTTATTTTTTGGTGGGAGGGGGTACCCTGGATAGTACAGAGAAGGAAATACTATGTAAATGTTATCTGAAATTGGAATAATTGTCACAAACAATGACTGAAATAAAAGATCTGAACCTTCTGTTAGGCACTGTCAAGGACTCATTTGTACTGCACTAAAATTTTAATCTTACACCGATTGAGTGCTTTCTCTGTTGAGAGATTGTGGTAGGTACTTTCAAATCACCTTATTTATAAAAGAAATAAAAAATTATTTCTAATTTTGAGCAGAGTCTAAATTATAAATAATTTTAATTCAAATAATCTGGTCAGTTCTTAAGTTATATGGCAATTTTTCATGCCACACAACTATGTGTTGTTAACCGTAGTCTTCATTCTAGCTGTCAGGTGAGTCATGAGACTAGGTGATAGTGAAAAAGGAACTTACTTGTTCAATATAGAAAAATGATTCTAGAACATTTTGATTTGAGTCAGGTAAACTAATCAAATTAAAATGAAATAAATGACCAAGTTAACTCTTATTTTAATTGAATTTATTAAATACTTGTTAGTGGATGTTGTCAAGATTAGTAGCCTATTTAGTGCAAGGTAAGTGTCAAAACTCTCAGCTATTCCCCACTTTTGTCCTTTGCATGGCATCACAGTTGAACACTTTCTCCTTGCAGGTTATCAGTTATACAGAACTAATGCAGTCCTATAACAAACATACTGTCCTTTATCAAATGAATTCTTTGAGAGTTGGCTGCCTGTTATCATAGAATACATCTCCCATACATTTCTAAACAGTCTGGAAATCTGTATTGGAGGATGTTTCACCTAGTCTTTCCAAGAAGTGACCTAACTGGTTGACCACCTTTCATCCTGAGCTGATGAGATAGTAATATCAAAAAGAAATCATGAAAGAGTTTTGTTAATGCATGTCTTAATAACTAAAGCAACAAGAAAAAAAATCATGTGTAGTTTATCTCCACTTGGATTTATTTCTTGCATGTACTTGCTCTTTGATGCATACATCCTGCTTAGAATTTAGGAAATGGTTGAACATGTACTAATGGATAAGACTTAAGTGATTCAACCCTAATTGGCCTTGCAACAATGAAGCCCTTGTACTAAACACTTTACATATCCTATCCCCATTATTCTATGTCCAGTCCTCAGTTCCCAAATGACTTATGACTTTCCTTTATCTGCAAAGAAACTGATCCTCAAAGCAGTTGACATACCTGAGACTGTACCACAGCCTGTCCTAAAAGATGGATTTTGGTGAAATTCCAGAGCTCATCAGCCTTATGGAGTACTATACCATTCTGCCTCTATGGCGTAATTGCTACTGCTACCAATGTCTTACCTTTCTCCCAGAAACATCATTACTTTAAATATACACATGCAAACAAACAAGACCAAAGTTGTACCATAGAAGCTTGAACATTTCCTAAAATGTTAAGAAAAAAATGAAAAGGAACAAACCACTCCTAAGTTTTTCTCAAATACACTTCCCTTTATTATCTACCCAGATTCTTACCACTCTACCATAATGTTCTGTCATCCAGTTTACCCCATATAAAGCACCTTTCCCCAAACATAAAGAATGGTTCTTATCTGTCTTAAACTTGTTATCTTTGGACTCTAAGCTGCCTTGAAATAGGTGAATATAATTCTGTCTGCATTTTCAAATTCATGAGCACCAACAAAATTTTTTAAATTCTTATCTTATGTGTAAACAAACAAAAAACTTTTTACTTAAATATTGTGCCTTCTCATATCACTCGTCAGTAAATTTATATTGGATGGTTCAGTAAAATGAAGACTGTCA
>PVIH01002481.1:0-65000 GCA_004025045.1 Sigmodon hispidus | reverse complement strand
GGGGGAAGGTGATGAAATGCTGGAAAAGAACATCCCTGCCCATTTTCTCAAGAGCCTTTTGTATCTTAGCAGATCTGCGAGGTTCTTTTTTTTTTTTGCACATGACACTGTAGGCTTAGTACTCTGAAACTGGGGAGAGAGATAAGTATTCCTCAGCCAGAACTAAGAGTGTACATCTCCCTTAGCATAAATTGAACTTGAGGTGAAGCGGGAAGGTTTGAAGGAAGGAGAGAAGGGACTATATTTGAATAGGTATTAATAAATTTATTAGATACTTTTCACAATCAGATAACTTGAAAATATTATTTTTATCTTTCTAAGAACATACGCCTTAACAACATCAAAATTTAGTCATAAATTTGAAGATATTGCCCAATAATAAGTTTATATATATTTGAAATACAAAGTTGTTAGCCATTTTTCCCCTCCAGGATGCGTGGCCATTCGGGCTGTGGACCCTGGATATGCACACAAACAAATGTGCACGCTCTGAAGCCCCCCACATTATAATAAACACAGCTGCATTTATTTGAGTATGTGCTCCCATGTACATGAAAAACACATTCAAACAAACGTACTCAGCAGATTTATTTGATGTGCAATGGGGCAATTATTCAAATAAACATGCTCAATACAATTATTTGAATCTCACATTGCATGTTCATCACTCACAGCACTAATACTAAAAAAAGGGGGAAACACCAAAGAATTTACATGGGGAAAATATATGTGAAAACAATGTTGTTGTACATGTTATAAGGTAGCTAACGCTATGGCTCCCTTCTTAATGAAAATACAATGATTTTGTATACAGTGGCATTTGTTTCTAATGATGATTAGTTGTTTTACTCACTTGATCATAAAATCAGAATGACTACAATATTTGGATTCATATTACAGCAAACTTTACAAATCTGAAGCAGATAGGGATGAGATATCTCTATTTCAAAGGCAGAATAGTTCTCTTCAGATATCTTACATCAAAGGGACACTGGTAAATTATTACAGCTTACATACATAACCATACATTTAAAACCTTATACTTATAGAAAAACATTCCTTAATCTTAAAAAGTCACAGATGACTCATGATCACTTTATATATTAATATTACAATATATATGTGAACACATCACAAACTGTATTGGTGAACCAAGAGGCTGCTAATGCCTCTCTTCAGTATACCAACATAATCTAATATACTAAAATGGGAAGGGGCTTTTAGTCACTGAATATGCATCGTGAAACAAAGATGAAGAAAAAACATGGCTTGTGCCCATCATGAAAAAGATTCATACTGAAAGCTTAGCTTTGGGTTTTATTCAATTAAATTGTCAAACTGTGCACAGTGAACTTTTTTTTTTTTAGAACTTGAGACATTTGTGATGTTGGCTGTTTAAATCTTTGTTACCTTCGCTGTGAATTGAAATTGTACATATTTAGTAAATCATGCAAACAAAACAAACTTTTTAGACAATATTTTTATTGGAGAGTTTTCTTTTCCTGTATCCATGTTAAAAAAAAAAAGACCTCCTTTCCAAAAATAAAAATGTCAATACTAAATTTAAAGAAGTATAAAGGAATGATTGCTTCCTTTAGAGCAAAATATTTAAATAAACGTGGAGAGAATTGGCAACATGTTCTTTTTGGGCTAGTAGGCCGTGTCCAATTTTTTGGGTTAAAGTTTCAGAGGGCCTCTGTTTCAGCGTTGAAGATGATATTTTAATCTCTGAATTAAACAAATGCTTTTAAGTAACAGAATAAATCCCCAGTCTTCATCTGTATATGAAGTGTAGCATTAATCAGAGACCTGACATTGAGGCGACATGATGCTGAATATGCCATAAGCTAAAATTCCTCTATTAAAACAGTCACCACCTACCACCTATAATCTAGTGTGACATATTAAAATACTCTAAAATACAGAGCATGGAAAATGAACATCATCATTTCCATTTGGCCTTGAGAAGAATATGACAAAGATTCTAATAATTTTAGTCAAGGAAAATGATGATTTAAAAATACATGAAGATTAAAATGGTGACAAATGGCCTTTTAAGTATTTCTAATTGATCTTCTTCATTCAGAGCTTTGATTCCACAGAAATTGCAAATCCTGAGGATCCTGACTTGTAAGTGCGACCCATCAGCCTTCCTTCACTCTACAGAATGTGCCTGTTAGGTTTGAAAGGAAGGATAAGACCCCAAAATGTTAAAAATAGACTTCTTTTCTGGCAAGAAATTTAAAATTGGCAAGGACAGAACTAAGAAAGAACCAACTTCACATAAGGAAGCATTCAGGAAAAGATTGCTACCTTGTGATCTGACCATTTTCAGAACACTCTAAAGGAAGTATAAGTA
Organism: Sigmodon hispidus; assembly: GCA_004025045.1. NCBI lineage: Eukaryota > Metazoa > Chordata > Mammalia > Rodentia > Cricetidae > Sigmodon > Sigmodon hispidus. The sequence continues at coordinate 62,641 of PVIH01002481.1, read as the reverse complement.
TGTGTCTGTGTGTGAGTATGTGTGAGTGCTTGTATATACAGGTGTGTGTATGAGTGTGTGTGTAGTTGTGCTAAGCTTTTGTGTATACACTTGAATAGATTGTATCTTAAAAAGGCAGTATTCAAGAGAGGATTCTAAACAGAGGGCTTATGAGATTCTTTCTATTTTGATATCTTACATAAATTGAAAACATTTAAAATGTTGATACTCAAAAGGTACAAAGTTCTTAAGAGAGCTTCATAAAAATTTTGAGGCAATTTCTAAGTTATGCCAACAATTAAATAGAAAAATATTAAATTAACTTTTTCTCATCACTTAAAAAACAAAGACTTTTAATGTATAGCCTTGCCTTAAACAATAATCACGTTTATCCTTTCCTAAATAGTACAAAAAAAAATAGAGTATACTCCTGTCTAGTTTTGTTTAGGGAAAGAGAAATATAGCCTTTAAATTATTTGAAAATACAGATGAATAAAAAATGTATATTTAGGAAAATGAAGAACTCCACTAAGCTCAGAGGAAGCCAGGAAGTACATTTAGTGACCACAGCATCCTAGACCTTGGTTTTCACAAGTCTTCTGAACAGTATCACTTCCAACAGAAACATTACCCAAAACTACAAGGCAGCCCAACATCCATGTGGACACAAAGGGAGAACACTGACTACTGAGTAACCCCTCAACCACTTCCTGCAGTCTGAAACACTCTGTGGAGGTCTACCACTCATTCCTGAACATGTCTAGGAAGGATGAGTACATACGATTCTGGTTAAAGGCATACCTAAGCAAGAGGGGAAAAAGAGAAGTACAAAGCCACCCTGCCCAACTTGTTTAAAAAGACATTCCTAAAATGAGTGTGCCTACGAATAATCTGCTTAACTTCTAAATGCTTAAGTTTCTTTTCTCAACAGAAAGTTTGTTTACAATATTAAAGACAATTCCATTTAAAGGGGCCTTTTATTCACTTTGAAATAAATGGTGATGGAATGGTCAACATAATCTTCCAACAAGCAGAGTTTCTAGCCACAAGAAATGTTTCAGGTATACAACCTTAATTCTGAAAAATGAAAATTAGACTAATGACTTGTACAAAACAATTTCACAGGGGTTTTCATTTACAACAGCTTATGTTGTAAATGTATTGGTGGCAGTAACTAAATTATGGCACATTTTATGTCAACATTAAAATTGATAAAAAATTATTTGTCATGAATAAAAACTTTATGTTTGTAACATTTGAAGAAAATAAAAGCAATTAACCTACTACCCACATGTTATAGATAAAGAAACTGAGGTCTGAAAAGGCTTGAAAACACACATGTTTGGTTTCTACCCCATAATAGTCTGGAATGCAGATAATCACAGATTGCCAAAACCCTGGTCCTCTGAAACAATATTCCATACACTTTCCAAAACACCATAGTGAAATGCTCTTTTGAAATGGCCCAGGAAACATCAAAAGATATGGGTTAGTTCTGCTCTATAAGAACTTTTGCATGCAACAGAATGAAAAGAATCTATGTTGAAAGCCATAGTTAGTCTAAGTCGTCATAACATCTGTGCCTAGGGCCTTCACTAACTGACAGCCAGAGATGTTCTCAATTTTGAGAAATGCTCTTTAAAAATTAGTAACTGTCGCTGACAACTTTTGCCAACTTGCTCTTTCTAAGGCACTTGACACCAAAGGTGTGTGGCTCCATAAAGTCCCTCCTAGAGCGGATCTGAACCCACTCACAAGTTCCCAGCACCATTCTCCCCATAGTCACAACTGCTCTGAACCCTTTCATGCATTCAATAACCTCAGCATGGTCAGAGGAAAAAAACAGGGCTTCAGGTGTGCTCAAAGTACTCAAAGCACCTGAAGATTAACAGATTGGGAATAGCAGAATTGATGGAAATACGCAGAGGAAGGACGGAGAAATCCTGGACATTTTCCATCCCAAGCCTTAGACCTGAAGATGCCAAGGCTTAGTGAAAATAAATCCCCAGATCATCCTGTAGCTGCAGGGGAACTAGAACCAGAGATTGGATCTCTCATCCTTACACAGATAATTTTATTGTCTTTAATTGCTTTTAAAAGCAATTGAGTGAACTGAACAATGAGCCAAAGAACCACTTTATGTTCTAGGGATAACATGGTAAATAAACAGACACCACTACCACTACCACCACCCCTTTAAGAACATACATTCTATTTGAAAAGGCAGAAAACAAAACTACAAGCTTCTGCTGATGGGACCGCTTCGTTGAAAAGTAAAAGCAAGTGAGAAAATAAATAAAAGAAGGGGCAGGCAAACTCAGAATTTGGGGCATCAAGAAAAACCTCTTGGGGAGTTAAGCCTGGAAAATAAAAAGTGAGCCATGGAAAGAGCTGGAACAGGAGGATTCCTGGGAGAAAGAACGCCAAGTGAAGATTCATGAGGCACAAATGACTTCAGCTTTGTGTACTAGAAAGCAAGCCCCCTCCCACCTCGGGAGTATAATAGAGGGGCAGAGATAAAGCATGAAAACGAGGGCTTTTGATGAACTTCTTAAATACGTTGGTCCAATGTCTTACTTGCATAGGTGAGAAAAATTGAATCAATAACCTCTTGAGTTCCATATTTTGGCAATCTGGGGATTGGATTATAAACTCCAGTGAATTGCCTGTAATGAGTTTTGCAGCCTGATTATTACTGTTTTACAGTAACAAGAAATTTGTGTTTGGAATGAAGGAAAATCTCATTTCTTAGACATTTGCACCTACCTTGAACCTCATCACAGGCAGATCAGTCAGATTGAAAAGTAGAAATTGTTTGGCCCAAAGAAAGTTTGTGTTTTGGAAACTGAAGCACGAGATATGGCAAATGGGATGCTGGTGGAAGGAAGCCCCTTCCCCAGACGGCTGGTTGCTAGTCTTCTCAAAACAGCTGGGCTAGAATCAGGCATGAGCAAGGGCCTCAGCCATTTCCCCTTCCTCTGAACTTCTGAAAAAATACAAAAACTCACAGAGCCGCGAGAGAAGCCAATAAGAAGTAAGGAACATGCAGCAGGTGGTACCATCTGTGCCCGACTAATTCCAGCCAAAACAATCTGCTCCCTCGAGTTCCCAGTTGTGGGGAAGGAAGAGACTCTGACAGAGGCAGAGTCGAGGGAGGGGGTGGAGGAGGGCAGCGCTGAGTCTATTATTCCCGCGATCCGCTTGTGGGAGGAGGCAGGTTATTGAAGCCAGTGAACGATTATCTCTGTCTTTTGCTCTTTACAAGCACGGAGGGAGATCCCTACAACGCGCCTTGCTAAGCTTTGAACTACATTTCATACCTGAGAGACAGGCCTGACTGTGAGCCTGCCACCACTGAGATGGGAGGGACAGATTGGCAAATGCAGTCCACCCCCAAAGTGAAAAAGTAAGCAACAGGGCAGGGAGATGGTGTTTATTTTATTCTATTTTCCTAGCAACCGAATGCCCCCTGTCTCCATGCTCATTCTTTGAAAATTACCCACAGCTTAAAATGGGCTTAGAGTCCACATGCTTTTACTCCAGGATGACATTTTCTGAAGCAAAATCCTTATAGTCGATGGACGGACTTCCTTATGAAGAACGGTTCTCCATCGACACACTGAGAACCAGACTGTTAATACATGTACCAGTTCCAAGATAAATGGAGTTGTCTGCTTTTCCTTAAGAGAGGAACCAAAAGGCTCTGGAGGAGAAAATAGCAACAGCAGGTATTCTTACCAATGCAAGAGTTTCTCCAGTGCATTTAGGTTAAGGCACTGTCTCAGGGTTGTATTAGTATTTATTAAAGGCATATACCAGAGAGGGATATTTGCCTTGTTTTTTCTTTGGTTATCTTTGCTATAAGCTGAGAGATGTGCCCTAAAGGATGGATGCATAGGCATTCACAGGCCTGAAGGAACAGAAGACAGAAGCATCCAGAAATAAAAGGCAGTCAAAGAGGGAGATATGACTGGGAAAGAAAAAGTCCCTGATCCTAATCTCTGGCTGGAACTGTGTCTCCCTTCAGAAGATCTGTTAAAGTACTTACTGTTGACACCTGTTAACTCCAGTCTTACTAGCAAACAGGGTCTTTGCAGATATAATCAAGTTAAGCTGAGATTATTGTACACTAAAGCAATATGACAGACACACACAAGGAGGGCCCCGAGAAGATAGAGGCAGAAACTGGAGGGATGTTATCTACACACCAAGGAATGCTCGAGATTGCCAGCTGTCCCTAGAAGCAAGGAGACAAAAACATACTATGCTTTAGGTCCCCAAAAGAAAGTAACACATTGGATTTGGGCTTCTAGCCTCTAGAACTGCAAAAGATTGTGTCGGACTTGTTTTCAGCAACCTAGTTTATAGCCCTTTGTTACTGGAGTTCTCAGAACCTACTGCACACCCCAAACAAGCTATGATAAGGCTCGAATGTTCTCTCTAGGGAATGTCCAACCTAAGCACCTGGAATGTCCTTTCTGCTTTTGAAGTGCATCTTAAGGATAAAGACTAACTGATTACTCATTTTTCCCCAAAATATCTTTTCCCTATTAGGTAGGCTTTTAATTAGGATAATGAAGTTCTTGTTGCAAAGGGCACTGAATGGGAGGCATTACTGGTTGGTCTCCTGTAGGGAGGAGTTTTCCTGTCTCTTGCCCCACATGGTATCCGTTAGCAAGAGGAGCAGAGTGAGTCAGATCTTCTAGTTACAGGTTTGTGGCTCTGTCAGTGTGAGGGGGAAATGAGAAAGGAAAACATGAATTGGGAAACCATGTCAGAGGGCAGACGAAGATAATGGGAGAACCAGAAAGCAGAGGAAGTTGTGCTGTGTGGGAACCAAGACCTTATTGCAGGTAGGAATGACAGAAAAACAGTAGCACTTTGAAACCCTAATTAAAGATTTAAAAACTCAGTGTGTGGGGGCTGGAGAGATGGCTCAGCGGTTAAGAGCACCGTCTGCTCTTCCAGAGGACCCGGGTTCGATTCCCAGCACCCACGTGGCAGCTAACAACTGTCTGTAGTTCCAGTTCCAGGCAAAACACCAAGGCAAATAAATAAGTAAATAAAATAAAGTTTAAAAAAAAAAAACTCAGTGTGTGTGTGTGTGTGTGTGTGTGTGTGTGTGTGGTGGTGGTGGTGGTGTGGGATCCAAATCCTTTTTCCTTCCCCAGCTAGAATGCAGTCATAGAAATGAGGAAACTATGCTGTCTCTTCAGATTCATCACTCTGGTATGATCTGAACCTTCTCCAATTCCATGTCTCCTGTGAAATTGGCTAATAATTTCTGCAATATACTTAGGTCACTGTGATTTGGGAAGATTCAGGCGTTCCCAGGGTGAGTCAACTGTGCTTTAATATATGGCTCTTGTAGCCAGTGAGATGAGGCTCCGCAAGAAATTCTCCATGAGTTCTGTTCTGCCTCACTGCCCCAGCCTGCTCCAGCCATCCCACCCATGAGTAGACTACAAAAGGTGTAGGTGTGAAAGAGAGGACTCAGTTCTCTGAGTTTATACTCTCTTGCCTAGAAAAACAAACTCAGTCCCATGTCCTCTTCACGGAGAGGCAGACTGCCATTCTTTACATTTTCTTTCTAGAGGATAATATATCATCTTGAAAGCCAGGTTTAATGTGCTTTTGGTCTAAACGCTGTGGTATTTTTTATATGCCATTAGCGCATTATTACATGTTTCTAGCAATAGCAGTCCCACCTAATGTATTTAATTTGTTTTGAAAATCATAGAGCATCTTTACACATAGAACAGACAGCTTTTAATCCCCTTGATGACTTCCTCCTTAAAAGTACTCTTTTAAAGCTCTAACCACATTCTTCTTGGTTTTCCTCCTACACACTGACCAAGATTTGCTTTTTCACTCAACCCTTAAATGGCAGCATTTCCCAGAGCACCCAGGGGATCTCTGCTCTCCTCATTCCCATCACTGAGCTTCAGTAACTCTGTCAACATCTACAGTCTTATTCCTGCTTATACACCAAAGACTGAAAATGTATCTATCACCCAAGTCCGACTTCTCAGGCACAAGCCTTCCTGCCTGTATGAACACTGAGAATCACCACCTGAGGATCTCAAAACAGCTCAAGCTTACTCTGTCCAAATTGGAATAGCTGTGACCCCACCCTTCCCTCTATAAAATCTACCACATCCTTCCTGATACTTGTGGCTTATCACTTTCTAAAGCATCCCAAACCCACATTTCTTCATTGGCCTAAAATGGTTTTTCATCTCTTTTTGCTTTTGTTCCTTCTGACCCTCCTAACCTGTAAACTCCTTCAGAATAAAATACATATCCTGTGCTTCCATCCCGAGGAGATAGTCAATAATTATCACACACACACACACACACACACACACACACACACACACACACACACATACACACACGAGTATTATCAGACAAAAAGAACAATAAAATTATGTCGGGACTGGCAATTATCATATTAAGCAAAATAAGCCAGACCCAGAAGGACAAATATTACACTTTATCTCATATGTGGAATCTAGACAATTAAAAGGGGGGGCCTAACCCTTCAGCCTGGGTGGGGCCTCTATTGCTACTGAAGAGGGAAAGTCAGTTTTCTTCAATGGTGTACTACCTGGTTTATTGACCACACTCCAGGGCAGTCTCAAGCCTAGCAGGAATAGGCCAATACAAACTGGACTCAATGAGTGTTTGAGTGGTGGTGAGGGAGGGGGCAGAACAAGGGAGCTCCTGCCTTAACAAGGTAGATGGCAAGAACTGGCTCCTGAAAGTGGTGCATACACACACACACACACACATACACACACATACACACACACACATACACACACACACATACATACACACATACACACACATACATACACACACAAACACACACACATACACACATACACACACAAACACACATACATACACACATACACACACAAACACACATACATACACACATACACACACATACATACACACACACATACACACACAAACACACACACACATACACACACACATACACACACACATACATACACAGTCACTCATGCCAATTTTTAAAGTGTAGATAAACTAATGAAAAATAAATGGGTAAATAGTCACTGAATTGGCTAGTATAGATTTGATCACATTTTCTTGCTTTCCTAAAACACCTCAAATAAAGAACATTTTCGTGAGCTCGACCCACAAAGCTTTCAGGAGCCAATGCTTCCCCTCCCCACCCCTTCCTTTTCCTTCCCCACCCACTCTTCAGTTGCATCTGCCTGGACACATTTTCCTCTATTTTCTTTTTTCTTCCAGCTTAGGAGTCACCATGAAACAGCCTCCTTGAAGACCCTGTTTCTAGGAAGGCCTGCCTCCTGGGTTCCACGGGGAGCCTGCACCCACTATATTAGTGCACTGATCCAGGAGCTGACTTCACAAGAACAATGTGGTCCTGGAAGGGAGAGGCTGACAACAGGCTCACTCCAGACCCAGCACAAAGTCTGAGACTCAGGAAGAAACAGAATAGGAACATCCTCTAAAGATGCTGTCAGTAACAAGTAGGACAATGTGGTGAGAAGATAGAAAACAGCATAGACAGTGAGTAACTTACAAATGTGGAAAGGCCCAGAACAAACCAGAAATGCATAATGTACTATACCTGAGAACATTTGGAAACTATTTACAGTGGTGATATCAGAGCAGTCTGACTCACAAGGCAGAATTTCATTTCTCACATAACCACTAGGTAGGCCGAGCCCCAGCAATCTCCTCTGCTGATACCCAGATTAAATTGTAAAGGTAGTAAGGTAAAACACCACAGCCTAAGTGAAGTAAAAGGAAACACAAAGAAATAAACCCTTTCCAGATAGGAGATTTGAGCATAGCATTTAAGTAATTTAGCTGTGACTCAGATGAGAAGCTTAAGCCCTCAAAGGAGGAAGAACCTGAAATAATCCTGGATGCATTTTCTCCAACTGCTCTCGAGTTTTTGATTACCTCGGTTTCCTGACAAGGCTTTGCTGATGTCAGTAACTTACAGTAACCATCACAAGATAAGAGAGAAGTTTGTGTAGGACAGAGGTAAATTTGTGTCTGACATGACTAATATATCCTGCTATGAAGGACAGTGGGAGCCTTGAGAAAGGGTAGCTTTTCTATTGGTAGGTTTTTGTTTTTCTTTTTAAGTAAAAATGAAGGCCATATGCATATATTCCAGAGCAAGTGAGCATGCTGCCCTGCTGTCCTTTCCCAGGAAATGAAACTACTTCCTCCAAACATCCCCAGTGGCTTTTTATAAGGACCCCTCCACAAACACTCCAGAAGTTTCAGTAAGGAGGTATATCAGAAGACGCCCTGTGTTTGCTTCTGAAATGTTTGGGGTGTTTTGCTTTGTTTTTGATGCTGAGGAATGAACCTAAGGCCTTACAAGTAAGTGCTAAGCATGCACACTACCACTAACAACCCCCCCATTTTTGTGTATGAAATATTTATGGAACTAAAGAAGCATCAGATACTATTCTGCTTTAGGCAGTAGACAATAATTAAATGAAGCTCAGTTCTACAAATGGAAGGCCAGAGATAGACATAATGGCCCTTTTGCCAACAGAAAACTATGGTAAACTATGACAAATAAGTAAAGTGAATTTCTTTAGCCATAGGCATAACTACAACTTTCTTTTTGTTTCTTGTGACCGTACTTGGAAAGTTATCAGCCTACTTTGTCCCCAGACATGAAGCCTACAAATCACACAGGCCTTGGGCTGGGTTGATGGTAAACTTCACTATCACTCAGGGTCAATACTGCAAGTTTAACTTCCCCTTGTACGGAACTGGGTCGGCAGCTCCAAGGGCTTTCCCTCCATGATTCTTCTGATTTCTTTATAAAGCTGCTGTTTAAAGTTTGCTGTACACAGGATTTTGGCTTTTGGGCCCCTCAAACAAATTACAGCAAAAACAGAACTTTTAAACCAAGGGTTCAGGTATGCGTTTGCAAAGTGTTCTTGGACTCTCTCCCAAAGATTCTATGATACCTTGCAGATCCTGGGAAGACTTTTTTTTTTTTTTTTTCTGCTTTATACAAGAAGCTCTACATTTTGGTACAAGGACCTTGACTTTCTCAGGAAAAGGCCCCGGGTGTGAGTCTCAGCCTTGTTCCTCCCTAACTGTGGGACCCTGGCCAAGTTACATCCCTACACCTCAGTTCACTTCTGCTTAAAACACAAAGGAATATGACAGGGCGATTATGAGAATCAAAAGAGACAATGTCATGGGAATGGTCAGTACCTTGGCTCCCGACAGCCATTTAACTGTCCTTTCTGAGCTCTTGAGATTGAGGAAAATTCCTCTTTGATAAGTCCCACTTATAGTTGATGCTTAGATATTTTCCAGCATATAATTTGGGGTGTGGGGTGGAGGGGGAAGGACCAGGACAGTTTCAAGAATCACCCTCAAAGGAACCCTTTGTTTCCTAGCGAGCGTTAACCTTGAATTGCTCAGAGAAAGAAATGCCTGGTGATTGTCTACACAAAGAGAAGTTCCAGAACCTAAGAAACAAGGGGGTTGTTCTGCCCGAATTTCAGATAGCCAGTGCTGCTTCAACTATTCTAAATAAGTGATGGGTTGATAAAGAATTAGTACAAGGATAAACTTGGCCAGGAGTCTATCTCGCTGTTTCAACCTTCAAGTTAACATTATTGCAAATTTTAAGGAGGGGCTTTAAAAATCATAGACCAGTTTGTCCTGTGCCATCGGTTGTTCCACATGGAGAAGCTTTTGCACTTCAAAGGGAGAAGCTGCTGGACATTAGAGTTGATAATGCCAACAGCAGGAAAGGGTTTTAGGTTAATTACTGCTTTCTGTTAGCTAATGTATCTGTTATTACAGTGTGCGTGTGTGTGTGTGTGTGTGTGTGTGTGTGTGTGTGTGTGTGTGTGTGTGTGTGTGTGTTGTATACACCTTATGAAAGCCAGAGGATAACTCAAAGGAATTGGTTTTTTCCATGCACTCTATCCCTCTACCTTAGTTGGGCTTTCTATAAGTACAATAATGAGCAAAAGATCACAGCAAAAGGAACTTGGCGAATAGGTTTATTTCAGCTTACTCTTTCAAGCAGCAGTCTCTCACCGAGGGAAGTAAAGGCAGGAACTGAAGGCAGGAACCTGGAGGCAGGAACTGAAGCAGAGGCTATGGAAGAGCATTGCTTATTGGCTTGCTCGTTGTAGCCTGCTCAGCTTGCTTTCTTATACGCAGGACCACTTGATCAGAGCAAATAATATATACAATGGGCTGGGCCCTCCCATATCAATCATTAGTCCAAAAAATACCCAACAGCTTTGCCAACAGCCCAATCTTTGTTTGTTTGTTTGTTTGTTTTAGTTTCTCAGGACAGGGTTTTTCTGTGTTAAGGCCATGACTGTCCTGAAGCTCACTTTGTAGACCAGGCTAGCCTCGAACTCACAGAGATTTGCCTGCCTCTGCCTCCCAAATGCTAGGGTTATTGGCGTGTGCTCCAATGCCTGGTCAGTCCAATCTTATGAATGTATTTTCTTCAAAGTATTTTTCCTCTTCTCAAAAACATCTAGGTTTGTGTCAAGTTAACAAAAACCTCACCAGAATAGGGAAGAAGGGATCCAATTTAGGTCATCGAGCTTGGTGGCATAGAAGCCTCTGCCCACTGAGCCATCTCCCTGCCCCGCCTTTACTTCAGTTCTATTGAATCAGTTTGATACTTCTTGCTTCTCAAATATTTTATTCATATTACTCAGCCATATCTTTTCTTCTTTTTATTGTTATTGTTTTGTTTTCCATTTTAGGAATCCCATCTCTGAAACCAACACTATGATAGTTCATATAAATAAGAGTTTCCATGAAAATTGACTTGAAAAATATATGTAGAGAGCAACCTTTAAGACCATTCCTATTGTAAAAACTAAAAGATGTGTGCTGGGTGGTGGTTTTACATGCCTTTAATCCCAGCTTTTGGGAGGCGGATGTAGGTGAATCTCTAAATTCAAGGCCAGCCTGATCTACAAAGTGAGTTCCTGGATAGCCAGGGCTACAAAGAAAACTCTGTCTCAAAAAAACAAACAAAAACAGATGTGATTGATAAGTAGGTAGAAGATAGGAGATTAGATAAATAGATAATGCTATATATAACTTTGGTTCTAATTAAATGAAATATTTCTCTGTTAATTCAGACCAGTCTTTTAGTTACTTTCCATCCCTCCAACAAAGTGGCATGCCTTAATACATGTGAATCTCTGGAGACAGGCTACATTTCTAGACACACTTTTTAAAAGACCATCTGTAAGCACATAGTTACTAATTGCTAGTAAATGCCAGCCACAGTGCTAAACAACTTAGCTTGATGGAAGAGAGGGCTAAAATGTGAATGCTCATATGAAAACCAATTGTTAAAAAGGTGCTGAGAACGTGGAATTCTGTGCTGTTCTGTGAGACCCCTGCTTAGGAGACATCCTAGTGCAGCCTCAGGAGAACAGGGGCCATTTGAACCTGGCGCAGAAGAACCAAGAGAAGTGTGTCAAGTTGAAGATAGAGAAATGCTCACAGATGTAGAAACAGGACAGAATATGGCATGATGACAGGAGCTCATGGTTTTCTCTAAGCTTTTAGTGGTTAACTCCTCCATATGTCTATATTTAAAGCAAACAATAAATATGAGGTCATATTGTGATACATCAAATATATCCTCTTTCCTTAGTATTAAAAAGCTTTCTCTCAAAATTGCTAATTAAGAATTCGTAGTAAATAGTAATATTTTGTGGGACCGACCATGTTGCTCATGCACATACTCTTTGGATTATCAGGGAAAGAAGGAAGAAAACACTGTAGGTGATGTAGGTAAACAATCCTGGAATGTAACCACAGCCACAAACAAGTGCTGGATTGTAGACTATCTCTACTTTCAACTTTGACCTCTAACCTAGATCAACACCTTCTAGTGGCTTCCAGATGTGTAAGCAGTACCACTAGTAAACAGTTAACACTGAGCCTTATTTCCCAGAAGCCACGTGGAAATGAGTAGCTCATAAGGACATCCTAACTGCAAACAGCATGAGAGAATTTCGAGGATATAATCATTTCAATGAAACACTTGTTCTCTTCCTGAAAATGGCATTTCAAAGTTAGCCTTTCTAACAGAAAATAGAATCACTTGACAAAAGGAACCACAGTTCTGTATCTAAACTGGCAGCATATTTGCGTGGTGTGGAGTGATATGTGCATTACCGCCCTTTCCTGGTTCAGCTGTGTTACATTTTCATACCCCTATTTCCACTTCTAATTCTAGCAGAACTATTTCCAATAAACAGGTCGCCTCTCTTGAAGTTCTGAGGATAAGAATTTTTCTAAAAGCCTGATCCCAACTCAACTAGCTGCTCTTTTCCTCATTCTTAATTGTAGTCTCCCAAGAACAGGTCTATTGTCAGAAATGGGAAGAAAAAAAAAACAAACCATATACCAACAATTCCAGTAGCATCATGCATATGAATATTTGTGCCATCTGTGGTTTAAAAAATAACTTATTGGATTATAAATATCTATCGGGTACTTATTAAGTGTTATAAACCTATAACATCATAATACTATGAGACTACAATATGAGGAAAAATCCTCCCAATCAACATTTAATTTTAAATTTATAATTTACTTCATTAAAAATGCCTATCTTTAAATTCAAGAACAGATGTTTTCATGCTACTTGGTTTGTTATAGCTCAATGTTTTTTGAAGTTACTAGCTGGAACCTATCAAGGCTTGGAAGCTTTGGCAATGATTCAGACTGCTGAATCATGGGATGTGAACACTAAGGATGTCTATATAATGGGCAGCTGTGGAAGTGGGATTAATCAGGAATCCATATCCTGATGCATCTCACAAGATCCAGCATCATGACAAAGCACCACATCCTCCTCCTGACTCTGCCAGTGACATGCTCATCTTCTCTGGTGTCTTCTGTTTCTTTGATGTGGTCAAATATAAATCAACTACATTTCTAGGGTTACTTTGCATCTGAACATTTAAGCCAGAATTAAGTAAGGCTGCTGCTGAAAGGAAAACAAAACAACAGAATCTTTTGAGAAAACCAGGCTTTATCTGAGAATTCTACTGTAAAATCTGCTACTCAACTAAGATTGTGTTCTCAATTTTAAAAAGTGACTCTGAACAAGAACCTATACCATAGGAATACCATTACACTAAAAGATTAAATTAAGTAAACAGCTTCAACAATTTTTTAAATAGAAAGCTTTACTTTTAAAAATTAGGGTTTTTTTTTCTATTCTTCAGATGAGGATATAAATACTATGTAATGTCTTAGAATTGGGTAGGATAAATGGTGTTATTATAAGTGTCAGAGAGTCAATATTTTGATGAAAAGTGAATCAATATTTTAAAAATGTTTTCACTGAACAAATGAATGGTTTCATCACTCATAAAAATAAAATCACTCTGTTATGATTTCATTTGGTTAATCTTATCAGAAGCCTGAATTTAAGGAAATAAGAATCAAATTCACTGAGTAGCTTTGATTCATCTTGGCTCATGTCTTGAATTTGGGAGTAAGGTCTATTCTATTTAAACTACATGAATGGGGGAAGGGATGAAGTATTTTCAAGTAGAAATTGGGCTGCTATATGGAGAATGAACCCCCAGAAGGAGCAATCACCAATTTGTCTGATGATACTTAGGGTACAACTGCTTCCCAGGTTGGCTCATTTCAAGACAGAAGTATTAAACACCATGATATTACACTTGCAAAATGCCAACACAATCTGAAAAGAGACATTTTGCAAAGCATGAGGGCAAAAATCCATTTATGAAAATAAATAGGTCTTAATATTTTTTTCAGTCTGGACATGTATGTTGCATAGGTTTCCTATGCAGGAAACATGTTCATGAACATACCCTTATATCCACTCTCATCTAAGGCTTTTCTTCATATTTGAAGGTACATGAAAGACCGCAAGGATTTGTTCACCTTATTTACAAACTTAGAAGAGTACTGTGAAACATCAGTGTGCAACTGACTCTTTCTGGCAATAGATATCTTACTCCAGAGTCATAGTGGACAAGATCCTACCAAAGCTTTGCCATGAAAATTAAAAACTGGTATGTAGCTCCAAAGTTCTCTGTACCTCAGAAGGTTGTGGGCCCTAGAGTATGTTTTGTTTGTTGTTTGACTTTTCCTCTGATCAGGCAGGCTTTGAAATTTGTTAGGGATTCTCTTAAGAGTAAAGATAGCACAAACTGAAAAGAGGTCCCCAAAATTATAGAAAAAGAATCATGAATTTTATGATAGAGCAACAGAGATTGGAATTTAGAGGTAGCTTTGTAATTTATGTGCAAATTTGAGCACTTCCCCACCCCCAGTTGATTCTTACAGTTATTTGTAAATTCTAAATCTACTTACAATTAGGTTGTTGGTATGAGGTTTAAATAGCATAGGTAACAATAAACAATAGAAAATAAATTTGAGCTCATACCCTTGTTGTAGAGGTGTAAGTATTTCTCAAACTAGTTCACATCCCTCAAAGATACTATTTATGAGAAATGATTTCACTTGGGGGGGCAGTAGAAGAGGCGGTTTCCTCTCCATCAGTTATGTCCCATCTCATCCTTACAGAATCCTCACAGTGCTCACATAGGAAGCAGCAGGGCACCAGGCAGAGATGGTTTAGAAAGTAGGTATCCTTTACCAAGTTAAGTACATCATGCATGGCTTATCTAAGACAGTCACGGAGCATGACAGTCCCAATCATAAAATGCCAATGCTAGAAGGGTGTTGGGACACTTTCGAGCCAATAAGAAGAAAGGGAGAATATACTGAAGGCCCTTTGGAAGGCATTTCCTTACTAGTAAAAGAAGGGGCGGGGAGGCATGTAAAGAAATCCGTCCAAGCTTCTTTTGTTCCTACCTTTGAAATAAGTTCTGGGAAGACAAGACATATGGACATGAAGCACCCATCTGGCAGCCATAAAAGAGACAGGAAGAAAGAACAAAGAATACAAAGAGCCTGTGTCCTGAATGACATCACTTGCGTGCCACATCAACTTCAATACTACCTTTCCAAGATCCTCATCTTTACATCTAACTTGACTTACAAAGACACTTTTAGGTGGTCATTCTGTTCCTTGTTGCCAAAGTACCCTGAAAGACACAAAGGCCTTTGCCAATTTCAAACTAAATATTTCATACTCATTTAGATGGCAAATGTTCTAAGCAATTCAGACATCCACTAAGGTTGTTTTCTTGGGTATACGAGAGACAAAAAAGGAATTCTATACATTCATCTCCCTAACTTACTTGTATAAGTATTTCAATGAGGCCTTACTGAAGGCCCCCCAACAGATCTAGGATAAGCATCATTGTCTACAACCATCCCACCCAATCTCTTCATCAGATAAGCATCCTTAGGAAAAGGGAAAGAGGCTACAAAGATAAATGAGTCTTGGATCCTGTCCAAAAAGAAACTCACAGCCCAGTTGGACAGATAAGAAACAATAAAACAAAAGCAATATCTATAGTTTTGACCTTAAAAGGCAACTGGAATCTACCTCTGTAAATCATGTGTCTATCACATTTTACATTTTATTTTTATATGTCCTGAAACTTGAGCTAAAAGTAGGACAAAGAGAGAAAGGAAAAAAAAAAAAGAAGAAAAAAGAAACAAAACAAAGCAATAAACAAAAAACAAAGATAGTAGGAGTGAAATAAGAAGCATTAAGGAAGGAGGATTAAATCATACTCCCACACTTTATTCCTGAAGTTAGAAATGTGATTGATGTCTTAGTTTGAAGTCCTTGGAGAAAAGATAATTTCCTCTACCTGGCTTCCTTTCGGGTTAGAAGTTGGAAGGTCAATACTGTTCTATATATCTGGCTTTAGTATAATGTAATAAATAAGACTCCTTGCAATTTGTGTGATATTCGTGTACTTGGTCAGCAATTACTATGTGTAGTGTGTTTCAACAATCCTCTATGCAATATTCCAAATGGCTTTATACACACACACACACACACACACACACACACACACACACACACACATATACACACATATATGGTATACTTTATTCTTTGGTGTTCAAAGGTTAACTGGACAAAAATGATTCTTCATAAGCTTCAAATTAGATAAAGCAAGTCCAAAAGAACTTTCTAAAATACAATAACATGCTGCACCAAAAAGCAGCTTATTCTAGTGGGTAAAAACCATATGCTTGGAGTAGAGAGATTACTCAGCCAGTTAACAGTGATTTTTACAGTTACACGAGTAATTTTTCCATGAGGTTTATTCCCAGCTCCCATGTCAGGTGATTTCCAATGCCTACAGCTCCAGCTCCACTGGCTCTAACTGGCACTCACATGTTCACATGTGCACATTTACACACACACACACACACACACACACACACACACACACACACACACGAAAATAAAATAAAATCTTGAAGAAGAAGAAGAAGGAGAGGAGAGGGTAGGGGAGGAAAGGAAAAGAAAGGAGTAGAGAAGGGAAGGAAAGAAGAGAAGAGGAGAGAAGAGAAGTGGGGGGGAGGCTGAAGAATGGTGTTGCATTCCTTTAATCTTAGCACTAGAGAGGCTGAAGCAGCTGGATCTCTGTGAGTTCAAGGCTAGCCTGGTCTACATAGTAAGGATAGCCAAAGCTACACAATAACACCATGTCTCAAAAAACTCAAGGCAGGCAAGGAGGTGGGGAGAGAGTTTATATCTGGGAGTCTCGCAGACCTGAGTGTAAATCCTGATTCTTTTTTGTTGTTGTTTTCCAAATTTTGAACAGTTTCCTTTACCACTCTCTGAGTCCCAGTTTCTTAATTTGTACAATAAAGGTCACAACACTTTCTTCATAGGGTTTCTGCAAAAACAAATGAGGTAGGGGTTGAGAGATGGCTCAACACTTACACAAGCATGAGAAACTGAGTTTGGATCCCCAGAATCCACAATAAAAGTTGAGAGTTACCACACATCCTGCAAAGACAGACGGATCCTTGAAGCTCATTGATCAGTCAGTTTAGTTGAATTTATGAGTTCCTGATTCAATGAGTGACCTTGTCTCAAAAAGAAGGAGAGGAGGAGGAAGAGGAGGGGGGAGAGAAATAAAGATACTTGATGTTGACCTCTAGCATACACACACAGCAATAAATATGTATAGCATGATGTATACACCACACATATAACCAAATGCTTTTAAAATGAAGTGAGACATTCAGTGATGAACCACAACTGGCCTTAGCATGTTCCCAAAAATAGTGCTTTCTTTTCCTTCCCATCTTGGTTTTGATCTTGGGTGTATTTTAGATTTGTATTAACAAAGTTAATTCACCAACAGATAATAACAGTAGCACAAGTAATACACAGAAGCAGAGAATCCTCACCTTCTAATTTTTAACTTCAGTGCTTATCTGTAGTTATGTTTGATGAGTGACCAGTTTTAAAGAATTCAGAAGACCTCAAAAATTCACATCAAACCAGTCTTTGGTTATCTGAAGGCACTTCATTTTGTCCGTTTTGGATAATGACAGCCAATGAAGTGAGTTCCTACTATGTGTGTGATGCTCAGAGGAAAGGAGGGTACCGGAAGGGAAGTTGCACAAAAAGAAGATACCACAAGGTTCCTAAAGGATTGCTAAGTTCTGAGCTCACTCATTCTCTCTCTCATGTTTTCCCCTTCTTGCAGACTTTGATTTACATTCCTCTTAGGAGGGAGATTTAGGAGTGGTTGGGCTGCAGTCAGGGAAATGATTATTTTTGTTCGTCAGGTTTCTGTCATACCTGGACTTTGCAGAAAAGTCATCAAGTTAGTTTATTGCATGTAAGGAAAGAGCTGGTGTTCAACAGAAGGCCAGGAGGGAGATATCTCAACCAGCAGCTAGGCAGAGACTGACCGCCTAGGAGTGTGGGACTTAAAGGTGCATCCTAGGGCAAGGGATGGTCCAAAAGAACAAAGCATTAAGAGTTCTGCATTAAAGAGACAGAGGGACACATTTAGGCTAGGAAATTTTAGAAAGAATAAGAGAAGCCTAAAGATTTTCAGAAGCTTTTTGATTGGCACCTATTATAAAACCCTTTTAACCTCTTTGCTTCTAGCCAAATGAGTAGTAACTAAAGGAAAGGTAGTTTTAGTAGATGAAGACCTACAGTCACTAGCTCCTCCCATCACTTCTTACCTGCTCCCTGTTTGAACCTTTATTTATTATTTCTTCCAAGAGTATCATTGTGAGAAAAAAAAATAGCTTTTAGAGAATGTCAGAAACAGAGAAAAGTATGTTGACAAGTATAGTTATATATAAAAAAATGAAAAGCAAACACAAAGTGAATATAGCACAGGGAAGTTAATGACTAACACTTCAGTGTCCCTCTGGTGTCCTTCCTAGAACTTTGACGGCTCCCAGGAGACAGTGATGGCTCAGTGGACAAAACACTGTTGTGAAGTGTGTGGGCCTAGTGTGAGACCTGCAGAATCCACATAAAAAGCCAGGCATGACAGCAGATTCCCATCAGTGCTGGGTATAGGGCAATCACCCTCCCAGGTTAGATGGGCAGATAGATTAGCTAAGATAATGAGCTCCAGGTTTGTTGAGGAACCCTGTCTCAAAAAATACTGTGGACAGTGATCAAGGAAGGCATATGAAGGCAACCTATGGCCTTTACATGTATATACATGCATACAATATACAGAGAGAGACAAGAGAGAGAGAGCAAAATATATATATACAAAGACGTTTTGAACTCCCATATAGGAAAGAAAGGGGGTAAGAAGGAAAACTGCACAAAAATTAGGTTGGCAAATCAGGAATCTCTCACTGACTTCCCCAAATGTATGAGTGGGTGAACCAAAAGCCTTACCTGATGCCCAGGTAGAACCAAACCTGTGGCAGGAGCTTAGCTACAAGAAACAGGGACAAGTACTTTTTTATGAAGACAGGGGTGAGCTGAAGTGGATACGAACAAGAGGCAGGATGGAGAGTTGGCTCAGTGGTTAAGAGGATATCGTGTTGTTGCAAAGGACCTGTGTTCAATTCCCAGCACCCACATAGAGGTTCATTACCTCCTCCGGTACCAGGCATGCATATGGAGCACAGACATATATGCAGGCAAAATATTCTTACACATAAATTATTATTTTTTTTTTAAAAAAGCAAAGGCATGGTGGCCCATTTCTTTAGTCCCAGCACTCAGGAGGCAAAGGCAGGCAGAACTCTCTTGAATTTGAGGCAACCCTGGTCAACAGAGTAAGTTCCAGGACAGCCAGTGCTACACAGAGAGACTATGACTTGAAAACACCAAAATATAAATAAAAATAAATAATTTCTAAAAGGGGAGGCAACAAGGAAACTCTACACTTTTGTGAGAAATATGAGAAGGAAGGGAAAAAAATGTCTCAGCCTCACTACTTTGCTGTCAAATGACCAGACCACCAATTACTATTTCCCCTCTTGTTGACTTGGGTCTTTCATCCTCCATGTGCATCAGTAGCTACTCAAGAAGCTGCTGAAAGCCTATCTTCTGGGATAGATGATTCCAGATTCTAATTAAATTGGTGTGGGATAGGAACTAAGAAGAAGTGGTTTCAGGAACTCCATAAGATGCTAATTCCAGTGTTAAGCAATATGTTATTAAACAATTAGACCTAGGGTAGCACATACATCACTGTTGGTAATCTAAATGGTCCGAGGAGGCATTCTGGGTTGATGAAACCTGAGATGGACAAACATGAAAAAGGCTTCCTTGGGCACTATTCTGTAAAGGTCTTCCTATGTTAATGTGCATACTTTACACAGTAGGATAAATTTAAAATGTAGATTCAGAATTGAGCATGTTACCCAGGATAAGGGCTCTTGTCTACCTACTATGTGGAAGGCCTTACATCTATTTGATCACTAGCACGCTTTCTTTGTGTGTGTGTGTGGGGGGGGTTGTTTTGTTTTGTTTTAAAGGTTGGTTTTAGTTTAAGGAACTTATTGCCAAATAAATGAAGAAGCAGCTGTATATGGTACATAGCAATTTCTAATAAAGTTAAGTGTTTCAGAAGTAGCTACAAACAAACAAACACATTCTAGCTTCCTTTTAATTGTGTGTGATAAAATTCAGACAAGTGGGTAATTTTTATTTTGCTATAATAGTGATGCTGATTTTATCATACTTTTCAAAAGCTATATTGAGCTGGGTAGGTTACACAGTATAATATAAAACATTATAGAAGCAACAGCTAGAGTCAAAATAGACAAAAATACCACAAGAACAACATGAAATCTCTGCCTTTTTCTAAGCCATAACCGAGAACTGTGCTTCAGAAACACAGAGTGGAAAGGACAGGTCATAGTTTTCTGAACTGAAAGCCTGGTGGGTGTCATCATTATGGTTGCAAAGGAATCTTTATGAATGAGTCACTATATATGCTAGAATTCAAAAGTGTCTATGAACACCAAACTTTGAGACCTTCTGCACTACTGTGAGATTTTGTATTAATGTACAATGGTATTCTTCCAGTTTATCGAGTATAATAGATTTCAGGCAGCAGAACCTGAGAAACATGCTATAAAGAAAGAAGAAGAAACCATGGACAGAGCCAGCTGGAGTCATGAGGGCCTGAGTGAAAACGACATCCACAGGCCTACTGGGGAGTGCACTGAAGAGAGAGACTTGCAGGGAAACCCTGACAGGAAGATTATACAGGAGAACAAGCTGGGTTGCACTTGCACTGGGACAGCTGGTCAGTAGAAGTGTCCAAAACGACACCTAGGACTTGTGGTTTCTTGTAGCTCCCTGTTGGCCCCTCTGATTTAATGTTCTTCCCATTAGAACAGATTGCAGCCTTGGACAAGTCAAAGCTCAGTAAAGGACAGAGCTGTAAACTTCATCAGTCTACTTTCCCCTGAGATGGAGATAGATCTGCCAAGCTTGAAAGCAGGGATCAGACCAGAGCATCATGGTATCCACCGTGTGTAGTATTTCAGTGGGGCATCGCTTGTGGCAGGTAAGAAACCACTGGATGGAGATGGCAAGAGCAGTGGGGCATAGTATACAAAGGCGAGGGTTGGCCTCTGACAGGAAGTGGTTGGCGGAGGCTAAGCAAGTTACCCTCACTCAAAGGGAGCAGGTTAGCTTTGAATTGGCTTCTGTAGTCTGCCATAGTTGTTAAGATAAATGCTGCTTTAGAAAAATTTCATTCAGAAAATCTCATTGATGCCACTGAAAAAGGGAGAAGGCAGCATCCATGAAAGCAACTTTGTGTCAGGAGAAAGATTACATATTCTCCAAGTACTGGACACAGACCAATAAAAGTAATTCCACATCACAGAGGTGTTCATCTTCACCTCTTAAGCTGCTTGGTGCTACTTTGTTTGACCAGAGAGCTGTTGTACGGTAGAGAGGCTTTGTATGGCTTCTTAGTGTGGAACAGAGAATGATCTCTAAGGATACCTGTTAGTTACAGTTAATCTGAATTGTCAACTTGACTGAATTTAGAATCATCATGAAAACACGCCTCTAGGTATATTGACAAGGATGTTTCTAGAAACCTTTAACCTGGGAAGGAAGACTCAGCTTGAATTAATCAAGACTCTTGGAATTAATAAAAAGGAGAAAATGAAGTGAGCATCAGTTTAGCCTCTCTCTCTCTCTCTCTCTCTCTCTCTCTCTCTCTCTCTCCATCCTTCCCACCCCCCGGACTGTGTACACAGTATGACTCACTGCCTGATGGTCTTTCAGTTTCTGCCTTCCTTTCCTCTCAAATGACTAGTTCAAACAATCCCTTCTTTCCTTCAGTTCATTTTGTCAGAGCAATGAGAAATCCAACTGTTGTATTTAGCAAAGCCACCAGTTTACTGTGGTGTGGACTACACGTTCAACACTGTTTTATTTTTTTAGGTGCTTAATTTAAAAGATCACTTGATATCTTACTATTTAAAATAGAATTTAGCCAGAATCCTCCTGGTCCTATTATTTGGAAGATTGTATTAGTTTACCAGCACCATCCTCATAATTATCCCCACTTTATTTCTGACTTTTAACTTTTATGCATTATCATTTCTTCTCTATATCCTGCCCCACACCACTCTCATTTAATCTCATTCAGAAACTTTCTGTGAACTCAGTGACATTAGAATTTCATAGTCAGCACAAGTATGTATATTTTAGGTATACAATTCATTCTTATGAGCCTTACTTGTCTGCCTCGAAAAAGTCATACTCATCAATGCCAATCCTGAATTACCACACCAAGAATTTGCAATGCCAATTAACTCAAAATCTCCATCATGTATGAAGATTTATGAATATTCCAACGGCATTTTGAGTTGCTACAAAACAAGTCCTGAGATTGCTCACTCATGTTATGTCTTCAAGAATAAAAGAGTAACTTCAGGAAAATGTCATTTCCTGTGCTGATTATTTGAAAAGAAATTTTCTTTAACTGAAATTAAGTTTGTGCATTCATTTCCCCATATGTTATCAATATGCTGTATTTTATACTTTTATTCTTTCAAAAGTTATAATATAAGCAGATATCTAAAGTAATTCTACTGCTTATTGAAAAATACTATTTTTTATTTTATTTAATGCTTTATCTATTTTTATTTTATGTGCAGTGGTGTTTTGCATGTATCTCTGGTGAGGGAGTCAGATCCCCTGGAAATTAAGTTACAGACAGGTGTGAGTGACCATGTGGGTGCTGAGAATTGAAACTAGGTCCTCTGGAAGTGTGTCTGAACTATCTCTCGGGCCCTCCAAAATGTTATCTGAAGGTTAGAATTTCAATGGTTCAGAAAAAATAAAGCAACAATGTAATTTTAGTAAGAATAATGTCATCCTTTATAATGTCACAACAATTAAGAAATAATCTCCTTTATTTAGAAAATAATTAATGCAGTGATCATTACATATAGAAACGATCATCTCATTATTATTTATATATTCCTAGAATATTAAATAACTAATATGTAAACTTCAATAATCTCTCAGACTTTTTGTGTGAAAAATGGGACAAATGAGAATCTAATTCAGAACACTTGAGGTATATTTATCTTAAACAAATTCTCCAAAACATTAAGCATTTGCCTAAAGGAAAAAACATAATTGCCAAAAAGATTACATCATAATACTTAAGTAGAGTGTAAAATTCAACAAAAAACAAAAACAAAAACAAAAACAACTTTTCACAGCCTGACCTACAAAGTGAGCTCCAGGACAGCTAGGGCTATTCACAGAGAAAGGCTTTCTTGAAAAACCAAAATAAATAAATAAATAGGTAGATAGAAAAGCTTTTCACTCACACAAAGAATTTTGCAGTGATATGAAATTGCTTTACCATAGATATCCCCTCCATTACTGTTTTTGTAAGTAGACAAACAGTAATTCCTAAATTTGGCAATGTTTACTGCCTTTTATTCATCCAGGCCCAAACCCAAGCCCTGGTGTGGAGGAAGGAGTTCCAATGTTACAGATGAATTCTGAGGACAATTTCACTGCTATGTTAGCTAGAGGAAATAAACATTTACTGAGCCAGACCTAAACTTACTTATGTTTCAAATGTTATTTCTTTATTCAATAACTATGTATTAAATGTATACTGTTTGCTAAACACTGAGAATATTAAAAATAATATCTCATATCCTTGCATCTGAAAAAGATAGACTCTGGCTCCCTAATCCAAGTGATTTTGACTCATGATAAATGAAGATGTGATGTTATCTATTTTTATTTTGAAATCATAAAATAGAGTCAGTCAAAGGTGAGAGGTCATATGGTATTTAAACTCCGGTCCAAAAGAATCCAAGCTCTCTTCTCTCTGTGTTGCTGAACAGCACAGTTTTGCAGTCTCTTAGGATGGAGCGTGATGGTGGAAATGGAAATGTCAGTAAACCATTCTGTGTCAAAGTCTCATTAGACATAGTATGAAAAGTTTTTCTGTCCTACGTATTACTTTCTGTGAGTTTCTTGCTTATATGAAACCGCCTACACATGAGCATCAACATTCATTGGTGGTGGTTTTCAGAGAAGCCCAGACAAAGCAAACTATAACATTTAGACTCCAATCCAGCCAGTACAGATAATCTTCAACAGTAAGGTAGTCGGTGTCCTTGAAAATGACTCAAACTTTTAGAGCATTCTTCCCCAGAGAATTCTCAGTACTCACCCTACCTCCTATGCTTAACTGTTGATACTAGACCAAGCCAAGCATATACTGTGGGGACACTTCAAATAAATGGCCTGGGCCAAGACCACTGGAAACTCCCCTTTAAGCTATGCATTTTAGGCTGTGGTCATCTTTGGGATTTCCCCCCAAAACTTCTTTATCAGGGCAGAAGCCTGAGGGTACCATAATCAGACCAGTTGTACAGGTTAGGAGATTGATGTGACTATGAAAAAAAAAATGCTTTACATCTTGATTTCTCTATTCTTAAATCCTTCCTCATTTTTAAGTGTCTTCTGATTTGCATATTCTTAAGTCTTTGTCTATTTGCATGTTGAAGTCTTCTTGTAAATGTGTTTGCTTTCCCCCAAAATGATACACTCAACATTTCCTGACAGTCTATGTCCCATAGAATTCTAGGTACTTTTGGTTTATTATAACTAATACTAAAGAGAAAGTTTGCAAATAACATCTGACAGGCTTCTAAAGTAATAAAAGTTACAAACTAAATGTTTTTGTCAAACACAGTGATATGATTCATGGTTCCAGCAAGCTGTTTTTCCATTAAAAAGCTGGACGAGACACACACACACACACACACACACACACACACACACACACACACACATACACACACACACAACAATGAATTTGGAAACAGTGCACCACGCATATTTAAGCTCTTGATAGTAGAAGTACTAGATGACTGGATTTTATTTATTGCTTATCTTAATAAAGTTTTAGGCCTTGGAAATGACTCCAAGAATGGCATACTGTTAGAGAAAAGAAAAAGATCCTCAGTGGCAGCAGGCTATCAAACTATCTAAGTTATTTAAACCATTTTATTTTTCCACATAGGCCTACTGCTTCTGCACGTACTCGAAGACTAAAAGTCTATTCAGAAATGCTGGTTGCAAGCTATCTGTGACCCAGATACTGTTTGGATTTGCATGAGACATTTCCAAAGCAGCCTGGGAAAACCCACAAATTCAAAGCAGCCTCTTTATCCTCACCCCATTTCTGCTGAGTCCAAGAACCTTATTTCACTTCCTGCATGGTAGGCATTTTTTAAGGACTATGTAAGCCATGACATCTGCACTGCTTTCTGAGTCACTGTCGTGAGATGATACACGCTAGGTTTTAGGACAGCTGCTTGGTTCCCAGAGAAAACAAACAAACACCAGGCAGCGGGGAACTCAAGTTTTGCTAAAAACAATGAGTGTGTGCCAGTCCAGATTTTTTATTTATTTCTTGGAAACTAGGGCTGTGGCTTTTAAGTTTCCAAATGACAGCTCCCAAGCCTGAGAAGATGTCTTAAATGGAGTCTTTGCTTCTGGTCCTCATTCCAGGCACATATGAGAGTTTATGGGTGAACTGGCCAGGCTGAATGCTCTGGAAGTTTGATACACATACTCTAATTGTGGGAGACCATAGAGACAGACTCTCTTTCAGATAGCTAGAACAAGTTCATCACTATAATTATGCCTAAGAAGAGTAAATCTTCAGTTGTTCCTTAAGTGTCCTACACAGTGACGTGGTAGTTTCTAAGTTGTGAAGAAGAATAAAACATAACCATTTCCCCTACAGAACTTCAAGGGAGAACATATGGGGGAGTATAAGAGAATATGAAAGTCCACGTGGTATCTCATAAAATTATAAATATATAGGTATTTCAATATTGGGTACAGGAAAGTAACAAGTTAAGTCTCCTAATGAAGAAACATTTTTTTAGAAATGTGGACACCACTGTCCCCCAAATGTTTCCTAGTAAGGTAAGTAGTAGACACTTCCAATACTATTTCTTGGTGAGTAAAGTATATGTATTAGGTAAGGAGAAGAGGTATCTATGTATATGATAATAATAAGAAGATAATCTGCTGTTGAGAAAACAAGAGTAGTACAAATGTGGGAAACAGTTAAGACCAAATAATTCCTGCTCATAGAGAACTTTCCCTGTAGCATGATCCCTGTAGCATGATCCCTGTAGCATGATCCCGAGACACAAAGAAGAGATTGCAGACTGGGGCTGCACTGCAGGATTTTCATTAATGCTCACTTGATACTTTGGCATAAGTCAGTTTCAGGCTTCCTGAATCTGTTTTAATCGATAGAATAAGGAGTTTAGGATTCTTTTCCATTTCTTCCTCATACCACTCTTAATCCTACTACCCAAAGATAAAAATTTATTATATTGTGTCTTTCCAAGAACAAGTTTAAAGCACACACATATATACACATGTACACATACACACAGCACATAGTGTATGAATACAAACATGTGGCCAGCTTACCTTTTGTTCTTCTTACAGAAATGAGATTATGGTATGGATGTTTTTTGGGGAACATACAATATCATTCATTTATAGGTCATGAAGATCCTTCTCTAGCAAATCTAGATTTATTTCTTGTTTAAATGCCAGCTATTTAGTACTTCATTGTGTGAAGGACCTATAATTTATTTTGGCAGACCCTTGTTGAGAGACATTAGCTGTTTGTAACTTTTTGCTGTTACAAAAATTGCTGGGGTGACCCTCCTAACATCATTTTACATTTTCAGTATCTGGCACAGACTACAGTAATCTTTCTGGTACTCCAGAAGCATCACCACAAAGCCCCAGGGTTCCAGGAAGTGCAGTTTGAAAATCTCTAAACATGATGATCTTGTATTTCCTTTCCTCTCAATTTGTTTCTGATATTGTTTTGAACTGTCTCCTGATAGTTTCACTTAAGTAAATATGCCTTGTCTGTCAAAGCAGATGGATTTGAGGCTTCTCTTCTTCTCCTCCTGCTCCTCCTCCTCTTTCTTCTTCACATTTTGTGTGCACTCCTCAAAGCCTAGTGTAGTATTAAGTGAGACCTAAGAAGTGCTTGACAAGCACATGTTGTACGGCAGCTAGAACTGAATTTGGTTGGAGAAATAATGTTGAGCTATACATACTTGTCTGTTGACCTGCAGTGAGCCTTGATCTCAGCATGGATAGCTGGGATTGACAGAAGCAGTTTATGCTGTCAGACTGAGGCAAGAAGGGGAGGGAGTAACTCCACCATGAGTGTATTGCATTGAAGCCTTGCTAACTGTGCACTGTTCTAGAAGTGAGAGTCAGGCTTTACTCTGAGTAATTTGGCACCTCCAAGAATTGTAGTCCAGTTGGCTATGCTCACAAAGAAACAACATGTGTCCTCAGTAGTACATATTGGCAAAATACATATTAACATTTCCCTTGTTGCCCAGGAACTTTGTTCCAGTCACCATTCTCTCCTTTGACTGAATCTCCAGCTCCTACTTTTCTTTGTGTTTCATAAAATTGTTTCCATCTTTTCCTTCCTAACAGCAGTAATAATGATCAAGATGGCAATGACAATGGTGATGATAGGATAAATCTCATTTATGCACACATCACCATTCTTTAATGTTCATGGCTAGGAAATCTTCCTTCAGTGTGTGTGTGTGTGTGTGTGTGTGTGTGTGTGTGTGTGTGTGTGTGTGTAGGTGTGTGGGGGAGGTCTGAGGTAGATGCATAAATTATCATCCATTGCTCAGTTACCATGTTCAGTATGTCAGGGCCACCAATCAAACTCAGAGCTCACAGATCTGTCTAGTCTTCCTAGCCATCTTGCTCTGGGAATTGTCTGAGGTTAGAATTGTAGGCAGGCCACCTGCCCATCCTGAATTTATGTGAATTTTGAAAACCTGAATTTGATTCCTTGTATTAGCCCAGCAAATTTAGTAAAAGCAATGTAAAGCTCTTTCATGATTATTATAAAACTGTAGATGTAGTTATGGTTGGAATATGTGTCTTTAGAACAAGTGTAAATTATCTAATAAGACTAAATGGTAAATAAGATGTTTTAATCTAGAAAAAAATTGAAGCCAATGAGTATATATTTTTGAGATTGCTCATGAGAAAGCTGGAGGAAGCAGCTTTCTTCACAGGAGGTGTAGTTTAAAAATTATTTTAGATATGCAAATTTGTAGGGCAAAGTATAATATGATATACTTGCTTATTGTATGTAACACCTTCTAAAATAAAACATTTCCCTTTCTCCTATTTATTCTGGTCATTATACAACAGCAAATCATCACACAGAATTAAGTGCTGATTAATAGCTATTTGGGTGTGGTGTCGTCACTTGGGGAAACTAAGGCAGGAAGAGTGTGAATTTGAGGTCAGCAGGGGACAGAAAGACCCTCTCTTAAGGGGGAGGGGATCTTGGGGCTGTAAGATGTCTCAGCTGGTAAGCACCCTTGCAGCTTTGTTTTTCTGTACTTCCGGGTCTCCCTTCTCCTGAGAGCTCTGGC
This sequence comes from Sigmodon hispidus, assembly GCA_004025045.1. NCBI lineage: Eukaryota > Metazoa > Chordata > Mammalia > Rodentia > Cricetidae > Sigmodon > Sigmodon hispidus. Next base: position 34,219 of record PVIH01002481.1, on the reverse strand, counting down.
CTTATCTCCCACTTCACTGTTTTCCTCTAAGTTTCCAAGTCCTTTCCCAAGCCTTCTTTGCTCTTTGGCCCTTCCTTCCTCTTCAGGGCTGTATTTCCCCTGCCTCCCCTTTCTCTCCCAGCAACTAGAAGCAGAACAATACTAGGACTGGCTCTTGGACAAAAAAAGAGAAGAGCTGAAAGGCAAACCTTACTCACAAAGGAGACAAGCATCTTCAGATGTCTGTGGGAGGGCTTGCTAAATCATCTGCTGGTTCACATGTGGAACTTCCAACAATGTGATTTCTCCTTTAGGGAGGAGAAGGGCAAGAAGCGACTCAGACTAGATGACTGAGCAGATCCAAGGAATTATAGACTTATTGTTGAAATTCAAGTCTTCTCCCATCCCATTTCCTCTGTGCCCCTCTTTGCCTTGCCTTTTCTCACCCCCCTGAAAACCCTGCTGCAAGAACACACAGGACCAAGCTGTGCCCACAGCTGTGAGTCATGCCTCCGAAGCCACGCTGCTCCTATCTATGCATTCAAAGGGAGTATTGGGCCTTGGAGACCCAGGTAAAATAACAACAGCTCATTTATTTGTTTACATATTTCCTGAAACCTTTATAAAAGAAGCACAAGACCTACTGTACCTGAATGCCTCTTTTTTTTTTTCATACTTTTTTTTAATACTATTTTTTTTAAACTTTATTTATTTATTCATTTATTTATTTGCCTTAGTGTTTGCCTGGAACTGGAACTACAGACAGTTTTGTTAGCTGCCATGTGGGTGCGGGGAATCGAACCCGGGTCCTCTGGAAGAGCAGACGGTGCTCTTAACCTCTGAGCCATCTCTCCAGCCCCCTGAATGCCTTTTTATAACATCTTAGCACACAGTAAAATTCAGATTCCCACCGTAGATCTGCTGCAATAAGGCACAAATAACAACAACCACATTAACAATATCCTGGGCCCTGGATCCAGCAGACAGTCACAGACGGGAAGCAGGAATGAAGTTCTAAAGTGCCAACGTCTGGGAAAGTTCTAGGTTTATCTCCAGGAAACTCTGCATTAGGGACCAAAATTCAGTGTTTTCTGTTAATAGCTTAAATTACTTAAGCTGTTTTTACTTTTTGGAGCTAGGTTAAATGTAACTTGGGCAACATGGCTGACTTTAGTGTGCGAGTCAAACTTCTCTCACCCTACAACCTTCTCTTCTGAAGTCTTTCTGCCACGCCCCAGCCCCCAATCGAAATTTACCTAGCATCAGCTCTTCTGCCTGTCCTCTAGAGATCCGTCCCTCTGCTAGGACAGAATCAATCATTTATTTTAAATCATTTCTCTAGCTTCCAATCTATCTAAAAGTTTTTGCGCACTACCATTCTTGCTATAATGTATTTTTAAAGGGCTTTTATTAACATTTTATTGGTGTAAAAGCTGTAATATACCACCTACTATAAAACAATGAAAACAGAGAAAGCAGAGTGTTCTCCAATATTTTTTTCCTAGAGCCAAACATTACTAACAATTCCCATAGAATGTATATTTAAATTCTTAAATGTAAAATGAAATATTGAAGAGGTAGACTGACTGGATAGTACACCCTGTTGTATCTCTTCCAGGCATTTCTTTGTTCCCCTTTCCCTAGGGAGGTGTTCAGAAGCAGACAGGAGTGTCTAGACACCTCTGGCCTCTTTTTAATATCAGTTCTGGAATGTGGCACCTTCTCTACCCAAGTATAGATCTGCCTGCTGGCAAATTCCTTCCTTCTAGCTTGTCCTTATTCTATTGCTTTACTGCCTGCACAAAGTGGAAATGCCTTTCTTTATTATGAAATTCTATTACTCCCAAGATGCCCAAATGCTAGGGTTCAAAGTTCATTCTCATTCTCCAATCTTTGTTTTGTTTGTTGGCTGTGATTTGACACCTTGGCTCTTAAGGTGAAATTAGGCCTGTGTTTGTTTCTGTGTATAAAGTAGACTAAACTGAACAAATATTAAACAAACAAACAAAACTTGATAGTATTCATATTGTTTACAGATACACAAAAACTAAGTAGAATTAAGTCATGGCAATACTAACTACCTCATTTACATGAAATAGTTCTTCATATCTAAACTTTGGGGTAGTCAATATTAATTTTATCCTTCAATCATCCACATGCTACAAAGAGTTTTCTGGATAAGTGATAAGAGAATGGCCTTACCATTGGGAAGAAGCAAATGTTTATTGCTTAATAAACTTAATTTTATCATAAATCTAATTTTATCATGTTAGATATTATTTCATAGGCTCAGCACTCTCCTCCTAGAAACATCACATTTAATCTTTAGAATGATTACTGTTTCAAATATGCACTTTCCTATCTAACAGCCAGCACGGATTATCATATTTACCATGACCCCTACACAGTTGATCATCATTTGTGGATCCTGGGGCAGGCACTGGACCTAAAGTAAATCAAAAAGAATGTTTCTGAGTAAGAACAGACAGCAATTCTGTTTTGGTCAGGAAGGGGAAGCTGGAGAATAGAATCTGAAATGTAAGAACTATGGTTTCTTTGTCCCACTCTTCATGGGACTGTAAAGGTTTCCCTAGCTGCACATGAAAATGACTTGGGGAACCTTTGGGAAAATGCACTGCACCCATTCCCAAAAGTCTATTAACTTGTTCAGAGAGGGAATCAAGGTGTTTATTTTTTGAAAATGCTCCTTGGTGACTTTAATGTTCAGGTAGTCCTAAGAACTACTGAACTGGAAAATACTCACAGTGACAAAGAACATAATCATACATACACACACACACACACACACACACACACACACACACACACACACACACACACGTTTGCTATTCTGCTTTTTAAAAAAATTATCTGAGGTATTTCAGTATCTTTCCAATAAATCCTTCCTTTATTCTAAGTCAATGTAAAGTGTATTTGTGTGATTCACAGGCAAAGAAGACCAACTAGGTAGGTCACCGTTTTCATATTTTCAGATTTAATAGATTTTTACACTCATGCAATAGCCTCTCTATATTCATCATTCTCATTCACTAAACAACACCAGTAGCTGCCCAAGTCCTGTGTAATTCCTTGGAAATAGTAAAGCAAAGATACTATACAATTCCTTAATTTGAGACATTTCTACTCTGGGGAGAAATATGAGCATGTCTGATGTAGGATGTCTTTCTGGATGCTCTGAATTACCATTGGATAGTAAAGGAACTGTTTTGACCTATGGGGAAGCAGCTTAGAGGCAGATGGGAATTCCAAGTATAGCTAAAAGGGAAGGGAGGGTGGAGTCACACAGAGACACTGGGAGCTGCCACGGAGAAAACAAGATGTAAAAGTACTAGAGCCACGTGGCAGACATAGATTAATAGAGATGGGTTGAGTTAAGATGTAAGAGCTAGCTAACATAGGCTGAATGGTTTGTAGTTAAAAAAAAAGCCTTTGTGTGATTACATGGGGCTAGGCAGCTGTGGGAGTGCTGGTCTGGACTTTGGGGCTAGGCTGGGCCAGAAACTTCTGACTATACATGTCAGCAGAGAGAAACAGCAATATAAGAATGCCTACGAGAGAAATACTGACCAGCTGCTGTAAGTGCTCTGTGTGTATAGTCTGGTGAAATTCATGGAGGCTTTGACTGAGAAGGTGGCTTCATGGTGGTGGAAAAGCAAATTACTGTCACTGCCACATGGTAGACAAAAAAAAAAAGTCAACATGAGAAACTACATGGCCAGGGGCCCAGAATTGCTTAAGAGGGAAGTGTATTAGGAAAGCTGTGATGTGAGCTAAGTGTACATGATAAAGAAAGTAAAGATGGCAGTTAGGTCATAGACATTGCAGAACTTTAAAAGGGCTTAGGCAGAGCGGGATATGAATAAATACACATGCAAGATATATTTCCAAGATAAGTCACAGGCTAATGGCCTAAGTATTAGATACTAATCATTTAGAAGGTTATTGCCATTCAAGTAGAGAAATAATGAAACCCTAAACAAAAAAGTTAGTAATAAACACCACTAAAAAATGAATGGCAGATTCCCCTGGATATAATATCTAATTGAGGTCAGTTAATAAGAATGTGGAACTAGGTGTGTTGGGATAAACCAGAATTCTAGTATTTGGGACACTAAGACAGGAGCACTATGAAATCTGGTTCAGTCTGATCTTATAGCAAGACCTTGTCTCAAGTGCTGAAACAGACCAAAAATATATCAAAACAGAGGAAGAGCATGTGAGAGAAGAGAGGTTACTTGCTGATGATAGGAAGAATGGAACACATGAGCCAGCACAGTGGAGAACACATTTCAGGTGACTCCTATTTTACTTGCTTGGTTGTAAATAGAATATAGTCATCCACACTAATATTCACATTTGTTTTCTGAGATCTATTTTGTGTCCACTTGAGACTAGGTGAAGGCGAGGTAGAATTAAGCAAATGGCAGGCTGCTGTTTATATATAAGTCTTATCCTGTTCCCATGCCCCCTCAGTCAAGTTTGCCTCTACTCTGATAGTAAGATAGACTAGAGAATGTGATTGGGGGGGGTGCTGCATATATGCAATTAGTGTTTGGTGTTGACCTGTATAGCACTGAAGAATATTGGACAAACCCCAGGCCATCTTGTTGAGCTTATTGGTAAGGAAGCACATTGGCAATGAGATCTCTAGTAGAATGCCTGGGAACTCTGACAGGGACAGGGAAAAGAGGTACTTTTGTGTGTGGGTACAAGGTGGGGCACAGATACTTAGAGGGAGGACTATTATTCCTAATTTAATAATTTCCTTAGCATGTTCTTTAGCAACATGTTCTGAGTAACTAACAAAATGTCTTCCTACTGTAGAGCTTACACATATGTCCCTATTTATGAAAACTATATCATAGGGCTCATGTTCAAGGGGCTGAGGCGGAAGGATCTCAAGTGATGCCTTGTCTAGAAAGAAAAACAAGTCCCAGAAAGGTGTGCCATATGAATACTGTGTGGATGGATATGTGTATGTGTTTGTATGTAAATCAGTTTCTCTGCAGAAAGGAGGGAGGAAATGATTAAGGTTTTGAAATTCAGATCATTTATTAAGACAGTGACCTAGAAAGAAATTTGATAAATGAACAAAGGTGGGATCCCAGAAGGAAATGGAGAGTTGAAAATTAGAGCAAAATTTAAAAATCTTTCTGTAGCTCAAAAAAGACAGCAGAATGGTATTATGTACATAGAGCCCATCAGCCTCACAACTTGGCTAATTCAGAACCATGCAGCATGGACCTGACAAAGGGCAGGGTGGAAAGGGATCTGATAACAGCAGCAGTTTTTATTTTATATTTAGAGGATTTCATATATGAGTACAACATATAAGTCATCGTGCCTCCTCTCCTTTAACACTTCACACTCTCAAGTTCTCAAGTTCATGATCTTTTTCTCTATAATTATTGTTGCTATATATCTCTGTATGTGCACACCCCACTGAGTTCACTTAGTATTGCTCTTTTGTATATTTGTTTAGGATAAAAGAGGACATTGAATTCTCTGGAATTGGAGATATGGATGGCTAGCTGCTATATAGGTGCTGGAAACTGAACCCATGTCCTGAATAAGAACAATAAGTGCTCTTAATTGCTTAGGCATCTCTCCAGCTCCCTATGTTTTGGTGGTATATTCAATAAAAATAGCACACTATATCAGAGGACAGAGCCAGGCTATGAAAGCCAGGGAGTAGTGACCCACGCCTTTAATCTCAGCACTTGGGAGGCAGAGATCCTCCGGATCTCCTGAGTTCAAGGTCAAACAGAGACAGATGACGTCACCCACCTTTAATCCTAGCTCTAGGAATGTTGAATAAGAAAATAAAATAGCTGGGCAGGGGAAGAAATGTAAGGCAGGAGAAGGCAGAAGTTCTCCCTTTTGCCTAAGCATCCAGGAAGTCTGATGAGACAGGATCTATTCTGAATGGCCAGAAGAGTTAGCTGGGTGAACTGGCTGTGGTTTGTTCCCAGTCTCTCTGAAATTTTAGCTTTCCCAATAACTGGCTCTGGGTTTTATTATAATACTAAATAGAATTCATGCAATATCATGTAAGTTGACTTTTGTGCTTAGTCTTTGTAATGGCTAAAATAATAGGTCATCAGATATGTCTTACTATGTACCCTTGAAAAAGCAACATCTGTTTTCAAACATCCAAACCTAAAGGTATAAAAGTACTTGATTACATTAGTAATTATTAGAAGTTTTCCCTTTTACTTTTGATGTTCAAGTATTTTTAGCACCATGCTCTAAGCAACTGAGCTAACCGGCCATAGCCATTTAATGTTCAAGTATTTTTAAAGCATCAAAGATATCTTAGTAAAATCCCATTTTATTTTTATTATTTCTACTTTCTGATTGTAGTCAATCCTAAAGAACAAAGGTCACAAAGAACAAATGAGTTACTATCCATACTATGATGTTTCTATAAACAATTATTATACACAAAGTACATTTTGGTATTTCATTCTGTTGCTTTGGTATGGATAATATTGTCTATGATGCAGTCCAGACTTTTGATTTTTGTTTTGCTAATGTTTACTACAATAATGAACAATTTGGTTAATTTTCCTGTAAAAATTGATTTTGTTTGTCTTCTAATATTTTGGACTAATAAGAATTTCCCTTTTAAGCATAGCTGGTTCTGCCTCATCAACTACAGACTTTCATTTTAGAGTGATTCTTCTAATTACAAAATCATCTAGTGGCAGTCTGGACAAAAAATGGCTTTCTGGCTGACACAATCCAAGAATACTGATACTTGAATTTATTCCAATGTTCTTTATAACATAATGTTAGTATGGCATCGTTTAATCAAACTATTGGATATGGTCTTACTATTTTAATCAGCAGAGACAAATATAGATACTATTCAGAGGGCAGGGCATCAAAGGGTTGGTTAAAGGCTGCTAGATAGTTTTATGAAGTTAACTTCCAAAGCAATCAGATCTTGAACAGTTCTAAAGATAGGTGACACAGATCGGTCTTTTCTGAAACATTCTGCTAACCGAAAAGAGGGAAGGTTGGTAGTGTTAAGATCAGCTTCTCTTTTGTAACATTTTCTTAAGTTGTAACTTCTTCCCGTAGGAACAAAAGCAACAGGAACCAACTTCAAAATGGGACAAGTCAACACTGAGAAGGTATTTTCATGCGTCCTTTTCATGTGTCCCTTCTATTTGACCCCAGAAGTATTTGTGGATTGTTTTTTCAATGAGTAATTGAAAAAAAGGAACAGGATAAAGAAAATATTTCACAATTTTGTTTCTTTTTTAGTCTGTGAATTAAGAGAAAAGTAATGTTTTTGACTACTCTAGTTATGGGAAAAGAAAAGTGGAGCTAGCTCATGTTTTATTTCCTCCCATTTCAAAAGAAATTGGTGTCAGCTATAAAACTGGTTATTACAGGCAGAGTTAGTGGTAAGTGGCTGCAGTGCTTGGGAAACCCTCTGCCCTTGCCTTACATATGTATGTAACTTTCAAACTGTTTCAGTAGGAAAAGCTGGCCTTTGGCTGTCAGAGAGAATGCTTCAGGGTAGATCAGCAAATAATATAAATCATAGGCTCTGCCAAGTGTTCAGCCTGTGTGAGCACTTGATTTCCACCACCCATGCCTTCCACCAAAGCTGAGTCATCCTTCCCATGTAGGTGCTGGGCCCAGGTATGTGGGGGCTAAGCTTTAAGCATACAATGTGGGGAATTCCTTGCTTTTAGTATTGCATGCATCTATGTACTAGTGTATTAGAAATATAAGTGGTGAATGTCATAGAGCTTTAGTTGGTATACCTAAACATCTAAGGAGTATGTGTAAAAGCAAATCAGACATCACATTGCTTATGACAGGCATTAGATTTGGGGACCACATCCATCTGAGACAACCAAAAATTGTTAATGATACATAGTGGAATAAAAAAAAAAAAGATCTGGGCATAGCAAAGACAAACACCCTTTGACTCCATTAGAGCAGACTTAAGATTTCACTAATTCTTCTTGTTTTGTTGTTATTGCTGTTCAGTTTGTTGGTTTTTCTAGACAGAATCTCACTATGTAGCTCAGGAGGTCCTGGAACTCTCTATGTAGGTAGACCAGGCTGATCTTCAATTCATACAGATCTGCCTTTCTCTGCCTCCCAAATAAGTGCTGGGATTAAAGGCATGCTCCACCATACCTAGCAAAATTTGCCTGATTGTTTAAGTGGGGAAGGTGTGGTGGAATGTAAATTATATCCTACACTAAAACAAGCAATCACAGAGAACTCTGTCTCAAAAAACCAAAGCAAGCAAGCAAACAAAATACCATTTTTCCTCGTAGTATACAATGTATAACAAAATTGTCTTTAAAAATATTTATTTTTTAATTTATTATGTATATAGTGTACAGAAGAGGGTATCAGATCTCATTATAGATGGCTGTGAGTTACCATGTGGTTGCTGGGAATTGAACTCAGGACCTCCGGAAGAACAGCCAGTGCTCTTAACCTCTGAACCATCTCTCCAACCCCTGAAATTTTTACATCTATTTGTACCTACGTGACCTTCTTAATAAAGGTCATATTGCTCGTTCCATTATCACTTTGCCTTCTTTCTAAACTCCAGTACTGCAAACTATTTTTATTTCTGTTTCACTAGGCATGGAAGTACATACCTTTAATCCCAATACTTCCCTCCCAAGGATTTGGTTATGGATGTCTCTGAGTTGGAGGCCAACCTGGTCTATGAAGCTAATCCCAAGGTCAGCTGCAGCTCACAGTGATATCTTGCCTGAGAGAAAACAGATGTCACACACTCTTTCCATTGTAAGAGAAAATAGATCTAAATCAGGTGATGGTGTTTTGGAGCATTCGATACTATGTAGTTAATGCTATCAGACAGCTCAAGTCTTAAACATTTAAAGATTTAATTCTTATTCACAGGAAGTCTCTTGAGGGTCTATCTAGTTGTTCTCTGGGAAACCTCTTAGAGATCTAGAGTTACATATTTGCATAATTGAGCTTCTGGAGATAAAAAGACATGGTTGCAAAGTGCTCTTATAAACCTAGGACCAGCAATTCAATTCTTTTGATGCCCCTTTTTAAGTACATTTGTAAGTATGTCGTCTCAACCTAGACACATGAAAAGATTGAAAAAGAGATAAGAAAGCTGTACAATGTTTGATGGCCACCGATTTCCCCATCACATCTTCTTGCTACCAGTAAGATTAGTGCTACAAAGGACATGGAAAAGGGAGCAGAAAAATTGCGAAAGTCACAGGTTGGGGAGGGTTGAAGCAAAACAGTGTCTTTTGGACATGACATGATCAGTGTGGTTTTGAACTCACAGAAGCTGTACTGCCTGCAAAAGACCTGCAAAAAGTTAAGACAGTCAACACTCCAGCACAAATGGGGTAGAGACACATGAGCCCTACCACTAGCTAAGGTTCTCTTGACAGTTAATGGCTATTAGGGGAGTGAGAGCCAGTTCTCTTTAGGGGTTTAATCTCTGTTAAATTGACCAAGTTCCAGTAGATAGCTCCACAAAATCTATATGCAGGTAGCATTAATTGGACTCAGTAGGTTATATAAAAAGATGATACAAAGCTGAAAGAGACGTGAGAGGATCCTTAGTGGGAGGGAGTGGAGATAAAAATAGTTGGAATTCATTGTATACACATAGGAAATTCTCAAAGACCAAATTTAAGATATTAAGTAAATAAATAAAAATCAGTTTTTAGGACTTGGTGCTTTATTCAGAATATACATGTTTTGTAATACACATAGAGGAAAATTCTACATTGAAGTATCAACAAAAGTTCTGTTTGGATGAATGGAATATAATAAACAAAAGGAAGCTAAAATTCAAAAGCAAGTCAGAGGCTTCTGAGGGTATATCGTACGGATGGTCACAAAGAAAAGTCAGCCCTTATTTGTATATCTTGAGCATATCCACCTTAACCCTCCCTCCTCCCTAACAGGTCCCCTTATACCTTCATGTCCTCTCCTTTCTATGTGTGCATAACCTATTAAGACTGATCAGCACTGCCTGATGGAATGAACAGATCTCATCCAGGCCTTGTGTAGGTAACAACTGCTACAGTAAGTTCATGGGTACAACAGCCATGTAGTACACAGATGTGTCTCATAGCAAGCACTCTTTCACAGATACCAGCTTTTCCATCCTTCTTAGCTCCTCTCTGGAATTCTCTCTAAGCTTTGGGGAGCTTGATATAGATGTTCTATTTAATACTGAACACTCAATAGTCACTTATTCTTAGCACTTTGAGTTATGAGGCTCTGTATTTAACTGTGACTACTAAAGAAAGAAGCTTCTGGGTCAAGATTGAGAACATTAATCTATCTATAAACATAAACATTTATAAGGAAATTTGATAACAAATCTATGCAGCAAAGTAACAGGAGTAGGTTCCTGCCTAGGGCTTATGAGCAAGCTTATATTATCAGGCATGAATTCCTTCTTGTGCAGCAGGTCTCAAATTCAATCAGAAAACAGTTCCTTATAACCATGACCTTCTTCCTACTATTTGATCAGTGGCCACATCTTGCCTGGCAGGTTGGCAGTATAACATTCAGATTTAAGTGGTGGATGATACCTTTCTTCTTTAGTAACCTGCAGCGTATCTTGTAGCACCATGAAAGCTAGTCAGAAGAGAGAAAATTGTCAGGTCAGCTGTGGCTTGATTCCTCGATGCCCTATAACTAAAATGTGTTGTATCTTCAGCAATAATGTCTTACCAACTACTTATGGTGTTCAACCAAGAGCAAGAGCAAGAACTGATGTGGTTTGGGGGCCTCTGGTGACTCCCAGATTAATAGCTCATAGGAATGTATCTATTTCTTAGCTCTGAGATTTTTCTTTTACTAACTCATGTCTTCTGTGGGAAGCACAGTATATACTCATGTGGGGTACCTGTGTTCAAGTTCTGTATTTTAAATTATCTCACAGAATAGTGGGTTTCCATACATCCATAGTTTTGATAAAAGTCTGTATCATTTTCAGTCTCCTTTTTTAATCTATAGCAAGTACAGTCTGTCCCATTGTACTGGAAAATTAAATAAATATCCTCTTATTCCTTGTGAGTATGGATAGAATACTGCAAAAACTGCTATGTGTTAAACAAAGTCTTCTTCAAAAATATTTTTTTCAGCTCAAAATTTCATCTTTTGTCAGTTGTTCTTATATTTGACTTGAAGAAGAGTAATAATTGAATCTATCATGTTTACTTGTCAAAGCCCTAAAAAAAATTCCCACCTTTTTCTTCTTTTTAGATTACTATCAAGGTATCATGTTCATTAGTAGTTATTTTCTTAGATTAGAAAAAAGTTAGAAGGAAAAAAACCCTAGATGATAATATGGGTAATTTTAGGCTGTATTCATGTGCAAAAACGTGAAAATCAGATTGCCGTTTGTGTTCTTATTTTAAGCTTGCCCTTGTTAGCATCTTCTGAATAAACAGGTGTGTATGCTTCCCCACGATGTCACTGTTGTTTATTTAGCATGCTTGCTTCAGAATCTACTGATGGATGACACCTAACCAGCTTGAATCTTGACCTTCAGAAACTAGAGTCTTGAAGTTTTAATGAGTTTCTTAAAGCATGATCCAAAGAATTTATTAAAATAGAGCCTGTCTCTCAAAGATACCATAAAAGTATTACACTTGTACATTAATTCTAGAAAAAAATGATTATAAATAATAGCTCTCAGTTTTCCTGTTCAAAGTGCTTGAAAAACATTAATTAAATCACCTGCAGTCAAATAAGATCAATATGTTCTCTGTATATGCATCACTGTACTATATATGTACACAGTCTTCGAAATTACACCATTGCAGATCAAACAGCTTCCCTCCCATATGAACTTAGTTGGCTGACCTTGATTCCAAGTAACAGATAATTACTGGAGGAGCTAGGCATGAGGTGAGACTATGTATGCCTTTTTTTTTTTTTTTTTTTAAGAAAACTATGAAATTTGTCCTTGATAAAAAGGCACAGGATGAACCACAATACAAAATTCTTCATACTGTGCAAAGGTAACAATGATAAGCCCATTTCCTTGAATTCCAGTGTGGATTAGCTGAATTCCAACTAAAAATATTTCATCAACAAAGAATATATTTTATGCTTCCTAGGCTACTGGTATTTTTGTTCTCGGCACCAATAACAAGAAGACTTCTAAGGCTAAATATGGTGTTAATTTAAGCAATATGATAATTGTTCATTAATGCTAGGAATCTGTGGTCACTACTGACTTGAGGAGCTTTTAGGCCAGCAGATTAAACATAGTAAATTTCATGATTAATTTTAGAATAATTTTTACATAGTTTTCTTTCAGTGAATTTAATGCAGCTTTCCAAATCACCACAAGAGATTAGGTGCTCCCAGCAGACCTCTCATATGAAGTATATTCCAACTAAGAGAGAGTGATAATAGCATTCCTTCTTTCAATAACACCTAGCAAATTAACATAGTCTATTCACCAACATAATACAATCAGGAGAAGGCATGTACATACATGTATGGGCACAAATTTGGCCAAAGTCTGGTTTGCTTATCCTTGGAAGCTCAAAGCTACATCACTTCAAATCGATGGCTTCAGGTTTCTCCCTCTACTTTGTCTGCCAAATTTTCTAATCTATTTCCAGGAAAGAAAAAATATTCCTTAATTGTCTTGCAGTGTGATAAACAGAAGAACATCTGGTTCGACTGAGCTGTCTTCTTCCAGATGGCAAAGGGACCAGTTGAGGTCATGGTAGCTGTTCTTGCACACAGGATGCTTTTGTTTCTTCTTTTCAGAAAGGCTTGTCTTCTGCCTCTACACCTTGGATCTGAGGTTTCCTCTTTTTCTCTTTTTCACTAGTGGAAACCTGGAGGTCAGTGAGAATGTACGGTGTGTCCAAGGCCATTATACTCACTGGCTACCTGGTTGAGACATAACAAGTAATAAGCTGTTAGGTTGTTGACATATTCCAAGAGAACAGTAAACTTCTGGGAGTCATTTATGTGACTGAGTTTTGGTTCATAACAGTAAATTGGGTAAACTTTGAAGATATTTATTCTTTCTTTGATATGAAGACAAAAATTAGACATTTAGGAAAACTTAAATGGATTTTAAAATTCAATAATCTCCATAAATACAATAGCTTTAAAGGTAAATAAAATACATGTATGCTTTGTACATTTTGAGTCATACTGGTTATTTCAGATAGCATCCATTGCCTCCACTTCACTTCTGGGTCTTCAGAGACATTTGTCTTTGACGTCACACATGACATCTTTGTTGTTAACCAGATTGGCCTTCTCTTAATGCTTATCTCTTTGACCTTTCTGCTGCATGTGATGCTATATATTTTCTCTGGCTAGCACCACCTACCCACTATTTAGTCTTGGCATTTCCATTTTCTTTGCTAACCTTGCCAGCAACCTTGTCTACTTATCTCCTGCCTATATTATCATGCAGGCTTCCCCAAGTTACCATCTCTCCTTCAAATTCAGAATGTCAGAGGGACTTATCTCCCAATGTCCTTACTTTAACTTGACCTGAAAAGCCCTTCTTTGCATAAGGCTTTATTATCTCTCTTGCTTCAATCCTTCACTCTTTTCTCCAGTGTCTTACATTCTAGATGTTCTTCAATTTTCATATAATCTTTAACACATGAAACATGACTCCTTTTGGGAGTTTTATTTGTCTTTAGTGTCTAAAACAATGTGCAAAGTTTACTAAAATTTGTTGAATGATGACTCTAAAGACTATATCATTCCCAGTCTATTCTGCATTTGGCTGTATCCTTAACAATTTTTATATTACTTTATTATGCTAGGGACAATGTTGGTCTCATTGTCCAGGATTATATTTCTTATGTTAGATGTATCGTCCTCTTTTTCTCCAAGTAGATTTTAAGCTACTAAAAGGTAGAGGTTTTTCTATATTCTTCTTATATAGCAACATTTTATGTATATATAATAACCTCTTATTATTTATTTATTTCCTATTTTAACATATACTTCATCATAGAGAACATTTACATCAATATTGTTGAAATACAAATAAAAATAAGTTGACCATAAAAATATCAGGACAGGGTTCATGGATAGGGTCTGGGTTAAAGGCTCTTTTATCTTCTAATTCTATTTGAGTATCAAACTACAGTTTTGCCAAATGAGAATACAATGCAGAGCATCTCCCTTGGCAAGATATCTTGCTTCCTTATCCAGCCATTTGCAGACTGTTCCTATGAACATTGTTAAGGACCTGCGGCACATGTGCTCTTACTGACTCTTGCCACAATCATACAATCACCACAGACTTTTTATTATTCATTGTTTCCTATGTATACTCACCAAACCCAAGTCTTTCTAAGTGGTACTGATGCCCAGTATACCTTCTGATCTTTTCTTCCTCTTTTCCCACTCTCCTTTCTCCTGTCCAGTCCATCTGTAATGATTTTCTCCTAAAGTCTGTCTCAGGTTGAAATCTGGGTCGTCTCCCAATAGCTCTATCCAGCATTTGGGCCTAGTTTGCTTTTGTTTCTTACATTTCCTGTCTTTGTTCTCTGATCTAACTTTCTCTTATTCTTGGCACGCCTGTTTTCTTCTAAGAGCTTTTGTCCAAGCATTTTGCTTTACTTCTCTCCTATACAAAGTGTTCCAAATGATAGATCTCCTTTTTGTTGTTGTGGCCTTTAAGAAGTCTTTTCTTAATTTATGTGCACCATTTTCCCACTTAACATTTGGAAATTACTGTTGAGTCCTTGATTATTAGTGTTGAATTATCATTTCATGCCTCATATTTTACCTCACCAATAATGTTGTAATTTTCTTGACAACAGAGATTTCATAACTCTTTTAATCAGCCACAGCCTTTGGCACCTCTAAGGATGAATGTGTTTGGTTGGATCAGAGTTCCAGAGTCAGGGCCAGAAGTGACTGAGATCATGCAGATGATCCCCGACTGAGAGATGCAGGTTACACAACAGGAATCTTTGAACATATTGGGGTGAAATGGCTTCTGACATCAATACCTAGGCTCAAGTTCCCAGATACTGAGGCAGAGCTGAAATGTCAAAAAACTCTGATGTTGAGTAGCTTTACATTTGTAGATCTAAATCCTATGCTGTCAAGCATATTGACTTTGTTCCAAATAAGCTGAGTATATTGGTTATGCAGCTTACCTTCTCTGGACTTCTGATCTTAATCAGCAAAATGAAAAAAAAAATCGACTCTAGGTGATCTTAAGGACTAGATAATTCACTTATAAAATTATATGATTCTTCTTTTAGATTGAAGAATTGGTAGCCCCTAGGCTTTGGTGTTTTACCAGTATTTTATTCTGTGGAATAGAATTTACAAGATTCATTTGCAGTTAGGAATTCTCGTTTTCAGCTTTCTGCATTTACTGTTTTGTGTTTCCCAATTTGTGTAAAAGTGGATGGACAGATGGTTTATTAGGCTCTTAAATGCTTGTGATACTGTTGTTCAAGTCAACAATGGTTTTAAGCTTTGGAGGTCCACAAAGAGTGTGGGTTTGTTTAGAACAGAAAATAGTTTCCACTGTTCAATTTAAGGATAATACTGTTTACTCACATAACTTAAAGCAACTCGTAGATGTAACTCCAAAGGCCTAAACAGTTTCTGCTATTTTAGTATGTTTAATGCATTTGTGCACTATGGTCTGTTCCAAGTTGTAGTTTTAAAAATGACGTTCCCAGATAAAAGCATATACCTACCATTGCATGTTTTGCCTTTGCCTGAATTCATAAATCCACAACGTGATCCCAGATACAAAAATTGTTAATCCAGAATCATAGAAATGAAAAGGAGTGCAATTCCTCATGTTATAGTTTCTTGTGTTCTTTCTTACTTTTAGTAGGAGCGTGAATATGTTATTATTAATAATCAACCTGCATCTCAAGTACGTGTGTAGTATCGACAACTAAAAGGCAGCATATAACTTAAGTGGAGGAAAAGCCAGTATTGGCTACCAGAGCTCCTCCAGGAGTCCCGGGGGAGGGAAAGCAGGGCGCGCTGACCAATAGAAGCAGGAGGGTGTGCACTGGCCATGCGGGGTCTCTGAGGTTCCGGCCCACCCGGAAGGACAGGGAAAGGCGATTTACAGGTGAGGGCTAGAAACCTGTCTGAGAACGCGGCCCACTGAGCCCAAGACCTCCCAGTAGGAAAAGAAGGCCTCAGCGTGAGCGGAGGCGGTGACAAGAGGTGTGAGAGACTATGGAACAGCTGAAGGGGCGGCGGGGGTGCTACCGTGACTGGAAAGCATGCAAAAGGCCGGCGGGCAGAGAGCAGGTGTGGGGACCTGTGCGGCGGTGGAGAGCTCGCACCGCGCTGGCCTCTGAGTCAGGGTCTCCGCGTGGTGCTGCCGAGCTGGGGGTGGAGCCTCAGGCCTGTGGGCGGGGCGAGGGCGGGGCCAGCTCCTGACGCGCCCCAAGGCCGCTGCGGCCGCTGCGGGGAGGGGCGGGCGGCCTCGGTGGCGGCCGCGGGGGAGGGGCTCGGCGTCAGCGCGTCGCCTGCTGGGCTGCCGGTGGCCTGGAGGGAGCGGAGGAGGAGGAGGTGAGTCGCCTTGGCTGGGGCTGCGCTGGCCGCGAGAGGCGGGGAGCGCGGCCCCTCCCTCCCGGCGCCCGCCTCGCGGGGCCGCGCGGCTCAGAGTTCCCAGTGGGGCCGCGGCCGCGAGGAGCCCGGAGGGGGGGGGGTTGGTGCGGGGGGAGGGGGAGAGGGCGGAGCCGGGGCCGCGCTTCCCGGGCGCACGCGCGTCTTGCTGCTCTGCCGGGCCGTGCTGTGTCCCCAAGCAATGCTTCCCTGAGCATGGAGGCTGGGATGGTCACAGGCCCTGGAGATCCCTGGGCACCCTGTCCGGGCTCTCGTTCAGCTTGGTCCTAGCCCGTGCTTTCCTGGTTTGGATTCCGGAGTGCTCCCCCCACCCCCCGCCCCGCGCTCCGGGGACCCCATCACCTTGCGCTCACCCCCATTCGAGAATTCGGCATAGCCTTGAGGTTTCCATCAGGTCCTGCTAGACCCAGCATTGTTTCCCAAGAAAGGGTTCTCAGAGTGAATAAGTCTTTACACTTAACTGAACAGCAGCAAAGTTGCAATAATACATTAACGTAACCATTGGTCTCTCGGTAGACAGGTCCCGCACCCTCATTCCCATTCCGCGGGGCAAGTGCAACTTTTATAATCTACTTAGAACTAGGCAGCATTAGATAAGCATTGAGATGAGAATTCTTAAGACCTTGTGATGGGAAGATCAAAGAGAAGGGTTTATTTTTATTTTTTTCCTTCCACCTGTGTCACAGTTTGGAAATGGAAAACGTGAGTTGAAGGTGATCTTTCCACATATGTTGTTCCTCAGCCCTCCTGTGCCCCAACTTGCTTGACATTTGGTATTACCCCCAAGCTGAGTTTACTGGAGCGGTCAGGTAAAGGAGCTGCTAGGGGGGAAAAAGGCAGTATAACTCAATAGAACCATTTTATTGGGTTCTATTAACCTGTTTAACATTAAGTTTTAACCACGATAAGAGTTTTCTGTTGGAACCCACATACCAAGCGCGATATTGAATCTTAATTAGTGCATTCCAGGTCTTGATGTGGAATAGATGTCTCCTCAGCTTCAACCGAGAAGAATTATTCACTGTTGTCCTTAGGGCCTTGCTCTGTATTAATGAAACAGTTTAATGTTAACATTTTGAATCAAGATACTTCGACAAACTTAAAAACCGTTAGTAGGTAATACCCGAAGCTAATAATACACTTTATTGCACCATGTCTTCTTCACTCTTCTTCTGAAATTGTATTGATATTTTTACCTTATAAGTCATAGAATAACAGGATTTTCCCTTTGTGATGGACCTTAGCAGTATAATGCATCTTACACTATATTATTTTTTCATGAGATTCAGAAGGAGCTGAATAGAATTACTTGCCTTTATGAAGCATTTAACTAGATGAAATCAACGGTGGATCACTGTTGGACCAAACATGATCTTGCTTTGGCCACCTCCCTCACCCTCAACCCCAGCCTGTTGAGCTGTTGAGTAAACTGCTCTCTTAAGCTCTGGTTTCTTTCCTCTTGATTATGTTATCTTAAGAATTGCCAAGTAACACTATAAAAATTTTTACATCCTTTTTCTGTTTGTATGAGAATGATTTCTAATTTTGACACATTAGATACAAATGGTGTAAGTTACTTGTAGTTAGCAAAGTATTCTTATATCTGTTAGTTGAAGTATTTCTATTTAGTTTAAAAATTCGAATTTAATAATTATTTTTCATTTAAAAATTTCTCAGATTCATCTTTTATTCTTGAGACAGGGTTTCAAGGTAGCCTAGGGTCTGGAATTCACTGTGTATCTGAGGCTAGCCTTGAACTCCTAATCCTTACATTTCCACTTTCTACCATGCCAGGATTCCGTTAGTCATATGATTTAAAAAATAATTTTGATTTTAATTTTTAAAAAATTATATGTGTGTTTGTGAATGTGAGTGCAGGTGTCTATAGAAGCCACAGGTGTCAGATCTCCTGGAACTGGAGTTATGTGGAAGCTGAGAACTGAACCTGGGTTCTTTGTAAGAGCAATACTCATTCTTAACTCATAAACAGGCTCTCCTGTTTCTGTCATTCATATTCTTGAATCAGGTAGTCTATGTCTTTCAGAAGATCAGTTTATCAAGAGTTTTAGGGTTATGGTGTTTATGACTTTGATATTCAGTAGGAAGAGAGATCCAGTGCATAAATAGTAATCTGTATCCCCAGTATTAGTTGAAAAAAAAAAATGAGCCTAAAGTGCAGGAACCTTGAGTGTCAGTTCCAGGAGATCTGACACCTGTGGTTTCTATAGGTGTTTCTAATCTGTATATGGCTAATGTCAAGTACAGTGGATACTCTGTAAATACTTTGTCTTGTTGGTAAATGAATGCCTGGAAATTCCAAATTATGATTTTACTGAACTTGAAATTACTAATTTCCTCCTTTGTGTTGAACCAATACTGAAAGAGAGAATAACAAGCTATATAATATAAGAAAAATTGGGGGAAGAAGTATTAATTTCAGTCTTTAATGTTGTCACCATAGGCTAGTGTTGCTTTCATTTTATAAGGATGTATTCTTCAGTCTGTAGATTGCATAAATAACATAATTTGGGAGTTTGGACTACTTTGTCAGGTTGTCTAAGAATATTTTAAATGATCCAGTGTTCTTTATGTTGGTGATAATTACTAAAACAATATGGGCATTCTCTCTTTTCTTTAATGCTTATTCTTGGCTTTTTCTTTAATAGATCACGCTAGTGTTGGAATATTAAAGCTAAACAAAATAGGAAACATTTCAAGATTTCTTTTGCAAAGTATAGTCAACTTTTTTCCTTTGAGAAACTGATAGAATTTGAGTCAACAAATGCATAGCCAGGCTAGTTCCATAGAGTTATTAGTACTTGAACATGTGAAGTTTTATCTATCTATCTATCTATCTATCTATCTATCTATCTATCCATCCATCCTTTACAGAGATACTGGTTTTGAACAACATTTGTTTTCCCCCCTACTGTTAATGTTATCAAAAGCAAATTTATAGTAGAGTGGGATGGTGCTTAGTTGTATGAAGCAGTCATCTTGCATCCATCCATACTGGTTCTTCAGCGAGCCCCAGTCTTCCTGGACTGCTTCCTTTCAGGTTAGTCCCTTTTACATAGATAAATAGGTAAATAAACTCCCCACCCCATTGTCTCCAAAAGTCTCTTTTGGTAGGAGTCAGAGTCTTACTGTGATCATTTATTCTTCCCAGAAGTACTATATGTTATATATACCCTTGCTATGTACTGTGTGCATATGAGAGTTTATTTTTAAGCACATTTCTTATCATGAGCCTTACAAATGTATAACATAAACATCTCAAAGTATGTAAGAAATGTGAAGAATATTTCAGTATAATTGTAGAGGAAATTAGAATATAAAATGAGGTAAAAGAGTCAGTAAGAATATATAGGTCCTCCTCCTCCTCGTGTGATTATATTTAAACTAATTGAACAAATGATAAATTTTTAGAATATTTGTCAAAAAAGTAATTGGAACTTTTCCTTCCTCCCCTCCCTTTCTTCTTTCTTCCTTCATTCCTTCCTTTCAGATCCCCTGGAACATTCTCTTAGCTTTGGCACAAGGGGCTGGTTGACCAGCTTACTTCTTTACCTAGCCTCCTCTACACAGGAAATTGAGGCCTGTTTTCGTCCATAGATAGTAAAGGTTTTGACAGAACTTGGATACTGTGTGTGATACCATCTTCTAGAGTAATGCTCATTGTACTTGCTGCCTTTTGGATGCTGAAATGTGAATTCTTTCATGGTTGCTATTTGTAACACTTGATGTTCAGCTTTTTAGAACTCTAGACATCCAGGAATTATTCAGTCATGACCCAGAACCCATTCCTGGCTAGCGTTTAGTTGTGTTCTTTACCACTATGTTAGTGAAATAATGAATTACTTTTGTCCATTTTGAATGGTGGCTAACTAGTTTCAAGTGCTTTACTTTCTACCCTTCTGTTTTTCCATTTTGAGCTTTCTTTTGATGAGATACTCATTAGACATTTTCTGTCTTAGACTGTGTATACCTCAAGAGTATGACTGGATCTCTCATAGCAAGTTATTAATTTTGGTTAAATACACATCCATTCTAAGTAGGTTCTATATTAGTGTTGAGGGAAGGACAGTGTCCGTAGAAAATTTAGAATTCATTTAAGAAGTTTAGACATTTTATTGCCAACATTACTACTTGGAAAGTTTCATATTTTAAATTACAAATATCCACATAAAATGACTTCAGTCATCTTATAGACATTTACTTAAGGCACAAAAAGCTCACTATGTTGAATTGTAAGGCATTGCACATCTCAATGTGTTTTGAGTTTGATGAATATTATATATTATTTTATATTTCTTAACACATAGAAATTTTATAGCACTATAAAGAAGTGAGTTTAATGACCCCATTTTTGTTCATTAGTAATTATATACTAAAGAGCAAATTCTCATTACAAGGCTCTTAAATTACTGCCTATAAAAAGGGAGACCTCTTTGATTTTGTTCTCTATACAATTCTAGTTATTGTATTGAGGGAAGTCATCAAACTCTTGAGTAGTCTAAACCTTTAATTTGGTTTTAGAACAGCAGTCATATATTGAACTCCCAAATTGCCATGTCTTTAACAAGCAATGCAAACAGTCTGTATTAAAAAGGTAATGACCATAACTCTTTTTGGAGGGTTTCTTGTACTAATTTTTTAAAGAGGACATTGGAACTAAATTTCCCACAAAAGCCCAAACTCGTACATTTAATGATAGTGGAGTACATGTGTATATGTAGAAGGGAAAGATGGTAATTTTTGTAGTGGTATCTCTAAGTGGACAATTTACTGATTATATTGAGGTAAACATTTTACAACTCTCAAGGAAAACTTCAATTATCTGAATGAAATGAAGTATGTAAAATTAATTCAGATAAATGGGGGAATTCTTACTGTAAATGATGCATGTTAAGAGATACGACCTCAATCCTCATCAGCCTCTCCCTTTATTATGTTGGTCATTTGCTTTTACATTACAGAATTGTGATTCTTCTTGGTCACACTAGGAGTTGTTGATGGGAGGAAGTAATATTGATATATAGGTGATTGTTTATTTTTTTATTTTATTTTTTTTAAATGTCTTTTCCCCATATCTGGAATGGTGTTCTGTGACATAATTGTTCATCTCTGATCTGGACTGCCTTCTGTTTAGTGGTGTTCCAGAGCCTTCATTTTGTCAACTTCCTCACCGATGCCACAGACTCTGAGAATATGATTTGATTGAAATTAAACCATATTCCTCGCCCATCCACAGATGCTTATGTTTCCTAAAGGTTGGGTTTCAACAAATGTATTGAACTGGCTAACTTTATAACCCCCCCAACAACTGTTTTGTAGTGTAAACTCTTAAAATAGAAACAAACCTCACGGCATGACTCCTGACCTTTGTAGATTCTAACTTGAAATGGAAATTTGACTGATTGATTGGGGTTTAGGAAAATGATTTCTGTTGCAGTTGACTGATGTTTGCAGTACTCCTGGTTTTGAAAGCTATTGCGTAATTTCTAGGTGGTCCCTGTAACTGTTATGACATTACCATGAAGCTTTTTTTAAAAAAATGTAAATAACTCGTATAAATATGTGCTGTCATTGTATAAGCCAATTTACTTCATTTTTTAATATTACCTATAGGTTCTTAATTTGAAGCACCTGAGAACATACTTATTTGCAACATGTAGTTTTTTATTTGTTGATTTTTAAGACACAAGATGAGTCATATCTTGATTGATTTGGGTAGAGTGTGGTATCAGCAAGAGCTGTATCAACTTTGTGAGCAATTGATGAGTCATTGCGACTTTCATTTATTTATTTGTTGTTTTTCAGAGACAGGGTTTCTCTGGGAAATCCTGGCTGTCCTGGAACTCACTCCTAGACCAGTCTGGTTTCTAACTTGGAGATCCACCTGTCTCTGCCTCCTGAGTGCTAGGATCAAAGGCGTACACCACCACCACTGGCTGAGACTTTCTGTAATAGATCTGGATGTATGACCAAAGATTTTGAGTTCAAGAGTCAATTGAGACAGATTTTGCTTTTTGTACAGTATAAGCAGTAGACCTTGGGAGGAAGGTAGGTATTTTACATATTTGAATTTCAGTTGTCTCATGTTTGAAATGGACATAATATCATGTGGCAGTTAAAAAAATTAATAATATTTGATGCATTAATTCATGATCATATTTTAACAGTGTGAATTAATACACTATCTAGTTTAAACATTACTTTAAATGAAAATTATTTCCCATTTGAAGATAGAGGAAGTTGGGTAACTCAAAACCTTCCCAAATAAAGATTTTGTTCAGATGACTTTAAAATTACAAAGGGCTTCCTTGTTTAAGGACAGGAGAAATGGCAACCCAAAATATAAAATTGTAAAAGGCATAAATTTATCAGTATTTATATACACATAATATACTGATATGTAGTATAAGGAGGCAGAATATACTGTTTTTACAGTTTAGATGTTTCCCCAAAGACTTCTTTTTTAAAGTGGTACTATTAGCAGGGATTGTGGACCTTTAAGAGGTAGGACCTAATATTACAAAGTATTAAAGGTTATAGAATCATGAGACTCTGATCTTATAATCTGTTTTTCCATGCTTGAGATATATTACCTTCAATTTGCTCTTTCACTATGATATGCTTCCCTAGCCAGAAATTTTGTCTGTAGTAAAGATAAGTTATCTGGACTTAATATATTCAGAGTCTTGTTTATGTCTGAATCTAAGGTATACCAATAGCTATTATTGTGACCTTAAACAAAAGTCTTTCTCTGCCTCTAATCTAGATTTCTTCATTTATGGTATTAACAGCTAATGAATAGAGACATTAGAGGATTAAATGAGATAATGTTTATATATGCAGACTTAATGCTGCTTGCTGTTATTTGTATTTACTAAAGTTTCAGGACAAATGAGAGCATTTTGAGTTAAAATCAAAACATCAGTGCAGACACTTGGTACACTAATTGTATGGGAATACTTACTATGGATTTGAGGACGTTACTTTATCATTTATAGCTTTCTGTTTTTGCTTAAGATAGTAGTCCTCAAGCTGGGCAGTGTAGGTGTATGCTTTTTAGCCCAGCACTGAGGCAGAGGAAAGTGAATCTCTCAGTCAAGGCCAGCCAGATCTATGGAGTGAGTTCCAGGACAGCCAGGGCTACACAGAGAAACCCTGTCTTGGGAAACAAACAAAGACAGTAGTTTTCAGCATGTGATATATCTACTTGTTAGCAGGTGTCTTTTGCATATGGGGGGGGGGACACACAAAATTGGAACTATCATTGTAGTGAAAGTTTTTCCTTTTTGATTTGACATTTGTCTTATGGTTTAAAAACAAGAGTGAGTAAATTTGTGGACATCTTAATAGAAATTAAATGCAAGTACCTAACTATACTAGTAATTGTGTATGTCTTATGGGATATTTGCATTAAAAACACTGAAAACAGCAAATTTCCTGCCATCTTCATTTCAGAAGGTATTTGAGGAATAAATAGATAGCAGTGAGTTTTAAAAATTTTAACTTATTAGTCTTTGTTTTAATGTTTGCTGCGATAAAATTGGAAGGATGCAAAAGACACTTCTGATTAAGAACCAGTGTCTATTGTGGTGATATATTGTATATTTAATAAAATCAGCTTAGAACATCAGAGAACAGAATTGCCCATAGTCAAACCGTGAAGGTCAGAGAGTTGGTGACTCACACCTTTAATCCTATCATGTGGGATGAAAGAGTTGACCCAGGCCTTTAATCCCATCACTCAGGAGACAGAGATCTTTCTGTATTTCTTGAGTTCAAGGCCTAACAGCCAAGTAGTAATAGCTCACACCTTTAATCCTAACTCTAGGAATATGATAGAGTTGAACTGAAAGTGAAACAGCTGGGCGGGAAAGATATATAAGGCAAGAGAAAGCAGAAATTCAGGCATTCTGAAGTAACCAGTCAGGCTGAAGACCCGTGAAGGTAGCATTTATCCTGTTTGTCCTGACAGGTTGGCTGGATGAGAGTTGACTGTGGTCTGTTTTCCTCTCTCTGATATTCTAGCTTTTCCTCAATGTCTGGCTAGGGATTTTCATTATATGCTAACTAGAGTTCATGCAATAGTCTGTTGCTTGTTTAGAGAAAAGAACAGCAATAAACCTTTGTACTTTTTTTCTGAGTTATCAGTAAAACTAGTTACATTATCTATAGGAAATGCCATTTTTACTTTAAAGAGTGAACAAAAAAGAAACTGATGATTTAGATTTAGTAATCTGTCAGACATTTTCTTGAAAATGAAGAAGGGGCTTGTTACTTTAAGTGAAATAGCTGTTACATATTTGTTGCTAACGATAAAAAAAATCAGATTTTTATATGAAAATCAACATTTTAGAAGGCCTATATTATTTAGTATGTTCTTTTTTGCTTTTCAATATTTAACAAATTCTTCTAGCACACAGACACTAGTGAATGACTGCTGCTGTGTAATAAATTATGATAACATTATGTCCAGTAAGCCAATGTTTTTAAAATGAGAAGTGTTACAAATATAGAGCTAAGGATCTTTTTAAAAAGCAAGTGATATAATTCTAACAAGTGTTTCTGTGTTAGGTTCTACCTTATAACTAAGCCTTAAGAAATTTCTGTTTGCCAAGTTTTGGTGTAGTATCATTAAAAATTGTTATTATATGAACAGGCTATTAGTATTAATACATTTCTCACTGTGTTTTGGGAGACTATTTTTTTTCACATAGCTCAGCTATATATCCACTTGTTTTATAAGCTAAACACATGATATTTAAAAAAAGTATTATAACTTATTTTCTTATTAAGTTTTTATATTTTAAAAGTATTTTCACAAAATGTGAAATTTATTTTAAGTATTACATATCTTATAGGTTTATATGATTTAATGAATATTATTATCTTATTTCCTAATCCAATAAATACTGGTAAGTTTTATACACAAGGTCCTTGGGAGTGATGCAACGATTGTTAAGAATATGAAAGGAATTTAGATACAGAGAGATTTGAGAATTTTCTCCTTATTAAGCTCAATGAGTAGAGTCTTAAAGACTTGGTCTATTTAGTATTTCTTTGAATATGGACTATATGTCTTTAATTTATTTCCCTAATTGTAAGACTCTATGGTTATTGGATTTTTGTGTCATTTTTTGAAATAGGCAAGGTTCTTGCATGTCTTTAAAGATTTATATTTTTAAGATTTATGCCATCCAAGTTGCCAATGAGTTTAGATAGTAATTTTAATTAACCTCTTCCTTCCTGATACTGTGTGTGTGACTGTAAGCTTTTTTAAAAATTTAACTCATACTTTTATTTTGTCTATGTAGACAGCATTATCTAGCAAAAGTGGAATATTTAATACATATAGTTATTAGATTCTTAAAATCTTTGCCATTCTCTGGGTTATGTACATACAATGTAAACATTATTTAGTTTTAAGTTACATTTATATATGTGTGTGACTGTATATCCATGTATTTATTTGTGGAAAGTGTGTGTGTGTGTGTGTGTGTATGTAAGAGGACAACTGGCAGGATTTGGTTCTTTCCTTCTATTATGGAGGTTCTCATGTTCGAACTCAGGCCATCGAGCTTGCTAGCAAGTGTCATTATCAGATGGGCCATTTCTTTCTTATCTGTGGTTCCTAAAAGAGCATACCAATGGTATCATAATGCCTACTATGCCTATAAAACTTCTCTAGGCTAAGAGTTGGTGTACTTTTCTCTTTAAAGGAACCAGATGGTAAATATTTTGGACTCCTGGAGTCACCATTGTTGCTCCTTCTCCAGTATGCTACTTCAGTAAGAAAGCAGATATAGAAAAGTAGTGAAGGAATATAACTGTCTTTTAGTAAGCATTATTTGTGGAGACTGAAATTAGATTTTTTCTTATGTCACAGAATATAAGTTAACCTTTTCACAATTATTTAAAAATATAAAACCTACTTTTATATTATACCTAAAAGTAAATATATATATATTTTTGAGCAGATATATTGTCCTTATATTAGAATATAAGAACAGGCAGCAGTGCTGAGTTTTACTTACATGTTCTAGTTTGCTGACCTCTGTTTTCGGAAAGAAATGTCTTATCAGTTGTGATGAAGAGAGCTTGGCAGTACTGAAATAGATGTTCTCGAGGACAATGCTGTTAGTGATACTGTCTTCTAGGTGACACTGATGATAAAAATCCATTTAAGTATTTAGATGTGACATCTGCAGCAGGTTCTAATCATTCAGTTATGAGACAGACTGGAAACTTGACAAGGATTGTCACCCACTGTGCAGAGAGAGCCAGAATCCATTACAGAAATTGTTGGGGTGAATTGCCTGCTGGGGCTAGTGATGCACTGTAAGGCAAAGATGGTGAAAGAGACAAGTTTGCCACATCCTTGGGATGTCTGAGTGTGGCACAAGTATGGCATTAAGCCATATGATTCTAAAAACTTTATGACTACATAAAAGTAAAATGAAAAAGGATAGTGATGGCTAGTGTAGTTGAGGTAAACTTGATCTTTATTTGTGGAATGTGTACTTCATTACCATTCTATAATGATATGTAGTAATTACCTTGGTAATCTAACTTTAAAGATCCTGTTTTTATTCATGAAACTTACAGTTATTACTTTTTGGACTTAATTCTAAAGGGAACTGCAACGAAGAATGACAGCTGTTTACTAGGCTAGGTTAGTTTAAGCACTATAATGTTTATTTTTATACATTTTAAATCAAAATATAATTATATCACCACTCCCTTCTCTATTCCTTTTTCCAGACCTCCCAAGGCTCTTTCTTCTAACCTCCCTTATGCCTTCCTCAAATTGATAGCCCTTTTTTTTTTATTATTGTTGTTATGTGTATGTATGTGTGTGTATGTGTATGTACAAATATATAAATATAATCTGATGAGTTTTTGTTTTGTATATGGTTTTGGGGTGACCATTCTTGTATTGGCCAACTACCTAGGCTCATCTCTGGAAGAGGATAATTCTTTCTGTTTTGGCAGTCATTTGTTGTCTCTAGTTCTTTGTCTAGGGGTAGGACCAACCCATTGAAATTTTCCTTGTTATAACAGCATGTTTATTGGTATTGTCATTGTTTGGGTTTTGTTTATGCAGCCATTTCCAGGAGAGACTATTACATATCAGTCTTTCTGGTGTTCTAGCTCCTAAAATCATTCTGACTCCTTTGTAAGAGTTGTGGTGTCCAGGCTACCTGTGCATCTCCTGCATTGTGTCCAATTGTGGTTCTTTTCATTTACTTTAGAGGCTTCTTTGATGTGGGGTGTAGCTACTTGTCTGTGGTATATGGATGAGATTTAGAACGTAGTCAGGAATTAGGCCAGTGTAGTAAAGAGGTAACAGTGAATGGTTATCAGATCCTGTGGTATATATCAGAGAGAGGGTCATATGGTAGATATATTTTTAGTTTTTGAGGATTCTTTATATTGATTATAGAGTGACTGTACCCGTTTGCATTCCTATCTACAAGAAATGAGGGTTCCTCCTTCTCCACGATTTACTAGCCTTTGTTGTTGGTTGTTTTGTTGATCTTAACAGTTATGACTGACTGAGATCTCGAACATATTTTAATTTGCTTTTCCTTAATAGCTAAGGATGATGAGCCCTTTTTGAGGTATTTCTTAGTACTTTTTTTTTTTTTTTCTGTTGGGAACTCTGTTTAGATCTGAAGCACATTTTTTAGGTTGGTCATTTGTTTCCTTGACTCTGGTTTTTGAGTTCTTTGTATATTCTGGTTCATCAGTGATTTTTTTTTTTTTTAAATTATTGAAGCAATGCCTGTAGCTGAAACCATGTGTGTTATATCAATATGTTAAACTCCTTTGTGTCTGGAAGAAGGATATTCTTAGAGGCGTTTTAGTCCTGCAACTTAGGGTTTTTGAGTCCAAGTGCTTTGCTGTTTGTATATTGCACATAATTGAACTGACTGAATTGGATTTTGGTTTGTTCTGATTTGTATTTTGAAAACATTGACATTTTTAAATCTATTATGTTATCCAATCTTTTTGCATGTTTTTTTAAAGCAACAAGTACCTTTTTCTGTTACAGATAAGATGCATGTAATAAGATGTGAATTTCAAATTAAAAATCTGTGGTGTGGTGGTCTTTTCAAGCCTGATGTAAGGGGGAAGGGACAGTAAATTGAGAATTGTAGATCATGGTTGTTAATTTTCTAATTTAATGATAATCCTCTTTAAGATTTATTAGTTTAGAAAAATACATAAATACAGCTTTCTAGACTATGGTTATTCTTAATTTACTTGTCCATATTGAAGGTGAGAATAACATCATTAAAGTGAAAGAAGCAGCTGACTACAGTGCTTCTTTAACTGGAGGATGTGCTTAAAAAGTCATTTGTATTAATCTTGGAGATGATTCTTAAGCATTTAATTGATTGGTTGAATTTAATCAAGAAAAGAAATTTCAAGTGTTCAAGACTAACCTTTTGGTCAGGTCTGTAGCTCAGAAGTAGAGCTTTCTATTCCTACCATCTATGAGGCCCTGGATTTAATTCCTAGTTTTGTCAAAAACTAGAACAAAGCAAAATTAATTTTATATTGTTATAGTAATATTAAAGGTTATTCTCCCCTATTCTTTGTGTGTTGACTCCTCATGAACTGCTTTCCAAGGAGACAGATCACTGACATTTGGAAGATGTTGAGAAACCATCAGTCCTATCCACTTCTGTTTCTTTGTGTTGGGAGGAAGTATACATGTGTGTGGGCATGCATGTCTGTGTAAGCAGGTGTAGAGGTCTGAAGTTTTTGTTGAATGTTATCCTCTGTCACTCTCTGCCTCAGTTTTTTGAGACAGGGTCTTTCACTGAACCTGATGCTTATGGACTTGCTAGCCTGATTTACCAGTGAGCCCCTGGCATCCTTATATCTTCTCCCAGTGGTAGGATTATGGGAATATACTGCCTTCTGCTCTATCTGGCTTTTTACATGGGTGTTGAGAATCTGAACTCCTCAGCTTCCTGGCTGCTGCAAGGTGACCAACTTAGCTCCTCCTTGTACTGACTGTCCTATAGTCCAGACACAATAGAACTATTTGATCATGTACTGAGACCTTTGAAACTCTGAGGCAAAACAAATCTTTTATTTTAACTTCTGCCAGGTATTTAATAGCACATTGAAAAAGTCTAACTTTTGAGGTGTGTTTACATTAAACCAGACGTTAAGTAAGACACTATGCATAAGTTATTTTCAAGTCACTCTTTATCCTTTAAAGCACTAGTAACTCAATTTCTTAATGAAGATATTAGAAGCAAAATAATCCATTTGTCTAGTCTTCAAGTAAGAAGTACAATCCTTTACACCTAGTGACTGATCTTGTACAAAGGTAATTTTTGGTATGGGGACTGGTAATTAAAGAAAAGAAAAATCAGCCTGCATTTTGGGTAAATTTTAAGATTTAACACCTTTCAACATGAGATCTTGTTGGTATAGAATGATGTTAGAGTCACCTTGAGAAGCAGTGATGATGCATTTGCATTTACTGTATCAGTAGGCAGACTTTTTGTTCCACTAGCCACTCTCCAAATAACTACACAGAAACTTATTAATTATAAATGTTCATCTGATAGCTTAAGCTTGTTTTTTTAGCTAGCTTTTATAACTTATATTAACTTATTTCTATAATCTGTGTGCAGCCCCAATGCTCATTTACCTCATGTATGTACTTCCTATTATGTTCACTTTGAATCTCAAGGCTCAGGAGATTCCTTTGAGATTTGAATCTCCTGAGACTCCTTTCTTCTTTCCAGTGTCCTTCCAGTCTGTTCTTCTGCCCCATATAGGCCAGTCAGTTCTTTATTAACCAATGAGAACAATACATATTTACAGTGTACAAAGATTGTTCCACAGCATGTCTATGAGCTTTAGAACTTAGCAATTTACTGAATTGTCTTTGGTATTAGTATAGTATTGTTTAGCTCTATTTGCAGGTCATTCCATGACAGAAAATGCTTATACAAGAGTGTGAAAATGAGCCATTATAGAAATGGATGCATGTTGTAAGCTAAATTGGATGAACTCCAAATAGAACATGTAGAAAATGTATTTGAAAGAAGTACTGTGTTGGAAGAACCAACAAAAGAAAATTAAAGCATATACTCTATTTGGTTTAGTTGATGAATTTCCTGGTTTAATAAAACGTTTGTGAGTGCTTGGAACAGAATAAATAAGCCATTTATTTATAGGCATTTCATGGAAGGCAAAGATGGCTATGACATTTTTGTCTTCAGGGAACATCTATTTCAGTGTAAATAGTTGAAGTTCATCTGTAGGAGAATGATATCGGTGCTCTCCATGTTTATGTACAAGTGTTATCGCAGTGAGAAAGACTGGTATATGGCATTGAAGTTCAGAGTTTACCATTTGGAGGAGGCCAAGGGTAAGATGGATCTTTGAAGGAGAGAAGATTAAGTGGGAGACTATTTTAGCATGGATATAAACAAAAGCATGAAACTGAGGATAGATACCTGGGAAGAAGTAATGGGGGTTCATATGGGATGGATACAAGCTAGAAAAATTTCCCAGTCATTAGTTAAAGATGTATACCTATGTTATAATTATAGTAGTTTTGATATTTTTGTGTGTCATTTGTATATTTCTCTTAAAGTGTTTTAACGAGATAGATTACATTATCCAATTGGAACTACCACTCACTTAAAAACTTGGATGTTATAAGCATCAAACCAAAATTCTCAGTCTAATTATAATGTTTATTCTTCTCTTTACTGGTTAGCTTTTGCTGCCTTATCTAAAAGTAGAGTCACCTGGGAAGAAGTATCTTCAGTTGAAGAATTGCTGCTGTCACATTGGCCTATGGGCATGCCTATCTGTATGTGCAGGCATTTTCCTGATTAATGATTGATATGGGAAGGCCCAGTCTATATGAATGATCCCATCCCTGGGTAGATAGTCCTGGGTTATATAAGAAAGCAAGGAAGCAAACCGTGGAGATGAGCTAGTAAACAGCATTTTCCTGTGGTCTCTGCTTCAGTGCCTGTGTCTCAGTTCCTGCTTGAGTTCCTTTCATGACTTTCCTTGATAATGGACTGCAACTTGTTAAATTAAACATTTTTCTCCCAAGTTGGTTTTGGCCAGTGTTTTATCACAACAGAAAGCAGCCTAGGAATTCTCTTTGATTTGAAACAGTAAAGTATAGAGAAACCAGTTTAAGGTAGTTTTACATATGAAGCATTTGGCAGTACATTTAGTTTAATAAAATAAGAAATGATTTTTTTCTTAAGTGTTCTCAGAATAAGAATGAGTATCTTGATGCTAGTTTTATCTTTAAATAGCTATAACTTTAGGAATGTGTCTGTTCACATTAGTATAGTAAATGTACACCTCAGTAGTCCATATTGCTCTACTTGATATGTGAAAGTAAAAATAAAGGTGTGAAGTGCCTAGCAGACTTGTGTGGATTTTGTAAGTCAGAACACAGACAATCCATGGTCTTGGTGCTGCATTCCTTATGTATTGAATTTGAGTATGAAATAATTTCTAAAAGTTAGACACACATATATATGTGTACATATACACATATACCTCATGATTTTTAGTGATTTGTTTTACACAAAACAGTAACCATAATTCCACAAAGTTTTTTTTTAAATAAGAGTATTAATCTTTTATTAGTGCATATTATTTGTAAACAAGAATGAGTGTCAAAGGGAGCTGAAGAGCTACTTAGTGTTTTAGTGGCTTACAGTGAACCTGGGTTTGGTTCCAGTATCTGTATCATGGCTTACAACCATCTGTAACTTCAGTTTCAGAGGATCTGATGCTTTTTTCTGAACTCTACTGACTCCTGCACACAGGTGGTATACATAAACTCATGTGAGCATACACCCTACACATTAGAAAAGGGAATGCATTTCATTATGTTTTTTATTTTTATTTATTTTTCATATTTTTGGTATTTTAGATGGTTTCTCTGTGTAGCCCTCGCTGTTCTGGAACTCACTCTGTAGACCAGGTTAGCCTCAAACTCACAGAAGTCTGCCTCCAAGGTGCCAGGATTAAAAGCATACAAAACCACCACCCAGCTAATTATGTTTTTATATATGTCTGTAAAGTACTTTGCTTGTGTCTGTTATCTCGATATCCACTTAGTTCTTCTGTTGATTCCTTTTTTATTCCCAGATGATTCCCCTGTACACCCCTAATTTTGATTCTATGTATGAGGAAAAACATTATATACTTATCTTTCTTAGCCTGGCTTGTTTTTCATAACTCAGTGGTCTTTCTATGCTTTGCCCCATTCTTCTTGGGAATGAGAATGCTTGCTATTGTATACTCGGATATGTAACTTACTTTTGATTGAAATGTACACATGTCTGAACCTAAGAAACTCTGTACTTACACTTAGGGAGACTTTTCAAGTTAGAGTAAATGTATTTTGCATTATGAGATGGATGTCTATGAGCCTGTAAAGATAAAGGGTAGACGATATGGCTTAATTTGGTGTCAAACTGACCAGAGGTGGTCTTGTTATTGTTAATATTATCAACTTGTGAGAATTTAGATAATTGTGGAAGAAAACTTCTGGAAATGAAGCCTTTTTTGGCAGGTGGGGTGGGTTTCTTGACAGGGTCTCACTGTGTAGCTCTGGCTGTCCTGGAACTCACTTATGTAGACCAGGCTGGCCTTTCCCTCTTGAGTGCTGACATTAAACAAGCATACTACTGTTATTCTATGCTCCTATGGAGACATTTTAATTCAGTTGATTAAGCCAGGAATTGTGGTGAGAATATTTGTTTGTATGTTGTGAATGTTGTTTTATAAATAAAGAAATTGTTTTAGCCTGTGTTGGGCACTGTAGAAGAAGTAGGCAAGAAAATTGAGGTTTAGGTATGAGGAGTGTTGAGTCATACTCTATTTAGCCGCCAAAGTAAAAAAACATGTAAAGGGCCCAGGTGAGGCATAGCCATAGCAATGTGGCCAAATAGATTAATAAAAATAGATTAAATTAAGATAAAAGAGCTAGCTAGCAATGTGCCTGAGACATAGGCCAAACAAGATAAAATTCATGTAAATGTCTGAGTCATTAAAAAAAAAAATGGCTACCACAGGTGGTCCAAATTTTTAGACCATATAAAAACAAAAACCTCATACAACAAGGAATGTGGATGGGACCATGGGATAATGGTCTTAGAGCACATACAAAGAGGACTTATTCATCTCTCCACTTCTTGATTCATTGATGCAGTGTGACTATTTTCCTCACACTCTTGCTGGTCCTGCTCCCCTCCATGGTGAACTCTGTGCCCTTGAACCACGAGACAGAATAAACTCTTCGTTTATTAGTTGTTTTTCTCAGGTCTACTGTTCCTCAATAACATGCAAAACCACGACTGTAATATGTTAGTTTTTCTTCTATTACTATTACTATTATTTATTATAGCAGAGGGATTATAGGTTTATTAAAGGAAAGTGAGATAAACTTCTGAGAGTGTGAGGTTCCAAGAGAGGTATTACCTACTTTTATATTTTGAGCAACTTTCTTATGGTTCCATGGTAGCTTTACTAATTTCCATCAACAATATTGTTTTTTTCTTTTTCTTTTCTTTTTTTCTCTTTT
>PVIH01002480.1:0-188407 GCA_004025045.1 Sigmodon hispidus | reverse complement strand
CCCCCCTCCTCCTCCCTCTTCCTATCTCTCTCTCTCCTAGTCCTCTGTTTTTCCTCCTCGTCTCCTCTGCCTCTTCTCCTCACCCTCCCTCTCCCACTCCTCTTCCTCCCCCTCTGAACCCCCACTTTATGGCTCCTCCCTTTAGTCCTCTTCTTCTGTCTCATCTTTTCCCTCTTTCTTGCTTCGGTGCTATAACAGCCTAATTACAACTGAAACCTTAAAGAGACAGAGGAAGAGGAAGAAAAAAACACTACCCACAGCTGATTAAACTATCCTATGTATTCTAATTTGTGAAACTCAAATCAGAAGAAAAGGTGTTATTCCCACAATTCCAGGCCAATTTGATTTTTTAAGAAGACGGCTCAGAGGGGGGGTTGCCAAGATCCCACGAAGCTGTCAGCTGTAGATCTTCCTGCCGCCCTCACTCTGAGGCTATGGGGCCCTCCCCTGCACCTCAGTTCCCCCTATGCCCACAGTATGTCCCTGTGTAGGACAGCAATCCAACCCAGGTGATTGGTGTTGCTATGGAGAGGAGGCAGCAGCTGGCCCCAGCCTCCTTTCCCTCCACTGAATATCTGTCTCTTCAGGGAAGAAATGGGAAAACTCAGCGTTCAAAACTCCAAGGGACCCCCTCCCAGGCCCAGCTGCGCCACCCATTATCTGTGTCACCCTGGGTAGACCTGTGCCTCTCCGATTCTGGTTTCTTTGTTATAAAATGGTGGGTGTTTGTTTTCTGACTGAAACATTAGATGTCTCTAGGAGAACAGAGTTTGGGGAGCACTGGCCACAGTCATCTCACATCATCAGCGTCACTGTCCCACTGTCCACTCAATGGTGGCCTCCCAGGAACACCAGCCATGTTACTTCCCTTCCTCAGTGACCATCCTCAAACCAAGGCTTAGGGACCTGCACGGAGCCTAGCTCAGCAGATGAGAACAACCCTCAGAGCCAGATGAGGCAGGTTACAGCCACCCCCCCTGCCATAGATAGCCATTGACAAACACCTCAGTTTCTGGTACTGTAGAACTGTCTGCTGGTGCTCTGAGGGGTACTGTTAGCATAGTACACCCAGAGAGTACACACAGCATTAGAAATACTGAGTCAGCCCAACGCTACTCTTTACTCTTCTTTGACTCACCAGCCTTCTCACCTCCACATAGAGACAGCGCCTGCTGTGGTTGGGCTGTTAGCAGAATGAAAGAATTCAGGAGCTGATGCTTAAAATCTCAGCCAGAGTCTGGCATCTCACGTGTGCAGTAAACTATTTGTTTAATAAAATATGAACCAATGGCTTCAATGGTTGTAGATTCTTGCTTTGAGGTGGATGAGAGGCATGGACTCCCAAGTGATTGCCAAGGGGGAGCTATAAGAGCCCAAATACAGAAAAGGATAGAATAAGAAGCCTGTGCATAGACATGGCCTCCAGCTCCTTCCCAGGCTCTAATGGCCACTCAGATTACCCGGATTGCCAGGTTGAACTAGATCCATAATCACTCTTGAAAAAGTGGACTTAGGGGCTGGAGAGATGGCTCAGAGGTTAAGAGCACCAGCTGTTCTTCCAGAGGTCCTGAGTTCAATTCCCAGCAACCACATGGTGGCTCACAGCCCTCTATCTTGAGATCTGGTGCCCTCTTCTGGCACACAGGCATAGTGGAGGCATTATGTTGTATACATAATAAATAAATCTTTGAAAGAAAGAAAGAAAAAAAAAAGAAAGAAAGAAAAAGTGGACTTAGGTGGGATTCCCACAAGAAGTAATGTACTTGTCCCATGGTGGTTGAGGTTCATCTCCAAAGTCAGCTTCAGGGTTGGATAAGGGAGGGGCTGGAATAAGGAGTTAGCCCTGAAAGATGAGAACAATGCTGGAACTCTCTGGATAGTCTAGCTTTGCTTCTAGAGTTGAAAGAAACCATCCTGGTACTGCTGCCATGCTGACTGACCACTGTGTTTCTTCCCCCAGGCCAAGTCTACTCCTTCAGCCAGCAACCCCAGGACCAAGTGGTGGTGTCAGGACAGCCAGTGACGCTGCTGTGTGCCATCCCAGAATATGATGGCTTCGTCCTGTGGATCAAGGATGGCTTGGCTCTGGGTGTAGGAAGAGACCTTTCAAGTGAGTGCTTGTACAGTGACTACACTGCCTCACCCCATCTGCTCCACTATGGAACTCCCATACTCCATCTCCAATGTCATTTAGGGCTCAAATCCCCAGCCGTCTCTGCAGCTCTCTGGACAGGCAATGCCTGCATCTAGATCCCTAGGAGCCCAGGGGCCTGTAACTCTTTAACTGATCCTCACTCTTATGATCAGTCCTAAAGCCAGCACAGAATCCATTCCAAAGCCAATGTCATTCCCATGAAGCCTAATTTCCAAACATCATGTGCTCCTGTTTCTTGGCCCAGTATAAATCCTCATTTATCAAGGCATGGAAACAGCTCAGAAGAAAACCTGCTTCTCCTAGGATTCATCTCATGATGAGAAGAAAAGACAGGCAGGGTGTACACTAACTGCAAGCCTTGTTCAGCCACTCAGGCAAGCTGTACCATGGGGCCTCCTGCAGCTGCTACTGACTGGCACATCAACTGTGTTATTGGTGCCAGGCCATGTCACTTGGTAACTATTTTGCATGGCTACCTTGGAAGCTCATCCAAACACCTTGCCAACTTACACTTTCCCCAGGGCATAAAGATTGCAGACATCCTTGTGGCACTTGCCTGTCCTGTCCCTGAAGTGGGTAAGAAAGGGGCTGACTGCTGGGCTGGTATGCATGATGAAATTCAAAAGGACAGATCTGAGTGTCACTTCTAGGCCATCTGGGAATGGCTGGGGATGGAGGATGGATAAGAAATATGCATCTAACTGGTAAGTAGCTTCACCTCGTTCATGCTGTACAACTGCAGGAAAATAAAAATCGAAGTGTGCTCAGAAACACCGGGGCTGGGAAATGAATATTTTAAAATGTGAGTTATGTCTTGCCAAAAATGTATATTGAAACATTATAGCAATGGTCAATAGCAGTCACAGGGCCTAATGGTGCAGTCCAGCTGAGCACAGATAAAATACCCAAGAATATCTCCAAAATATACTGTGCTGCCATAAAGTTTAAGTGTTATGGGAACCGGCCAACTTCAGAGATGCTCAGTTCTGGTACCCTAGAGAAATGGAGGATGCTCTGACCTTCCCAAATGAGAATTGCTTATGCTCTGGACCTCTGTGAGCCTGGACCAACATCATGACTGATGAAGGGGACTGTCTGGGCTTCCTGGTCAATGATTATCATCAGCCTGTGGTCAGGGGCAGAGTCTTATCAGGTCAGTGGCCAAGTAGAGATCCCAGGTCACTAGGGAAAGATAATAGAGTGATCATTAAGGCATAAGTAATTGCATCTTTGACCTGAAACTCCATACCTAGTTCTTTAGGACCCAGGCTCTGGGCCTGCTGGGTGTTAAGGACAAGCTGATGCAATGACTTGCCCTAGCTTCCTCTCCAGCCTGACCCAGTTGCTAAGGAAGAAAGACCCTGGACCCATAAGCTCAGGCTCCAAAGAAATATCTGCCCTGTATTTAATCATCTATCCCCCAAAATGACATCCTGACAGTAATGACAGGGTCTCACAGGCTCTATAAACGCTGTTTGCCTGCCTGTTTCAAAGTGACAGAATAGAATCCACCTGAATTCAGCAAAGATCTGCTGATTACTTAAGGCAAAAAGATGGAGAGTCGCTGTCATAGGACTTCTTGCTACTGTATCTCTGTTCTCTTCCATTTCAACCATGTCACCCTCCTCAGTGCAATAGACATGAGTCTTTCGTTGACACACCATAGTGTCCTTCTGGTCACCAAGACTGAGACACCAGAAAGAAAATGTTTATCACCATGTTCTCAGGTGCAGATAGAACATTTTTCTTTTAAGAAGATTGGCACTTCTCAGATGTCTCATGAATCTATGATTGTCCAATGGGAGAAAAATATTCCCTGCCCCCTTTAGTTGAAAAGCAAACTGAGTAACAGTTGAGAAAAAAATTGATTTAATTATATTACTAATCTGAATCTATGAAACTCTCTCTGCACCCTTCCAAGATGAACATCTCCACTCTAATTCCCTTAACACTGGTACTTTTTCCCACAGTGTGTGTGTATATGTGTGTGTGTGTGTGTGTGTGTGTGTGTGTGTGTGTTGTGTTGCATGTGTATGCATATGTGTGCAGGTGAGTGTGTCCACGGATATTGTCTTATGGTTTATGTTGCTGTGAAGAGACCCCATGACCATGGCAACTCTTATGAAAGAAAGTATTTAATTGGGGCTGGCTTACAGTTCAGAGGTTTAGTCCATTGTCACCATGATGGGAAACACCAAACAGACATGGCCCTGGAGAAGTGGCTTACAGTTCTACATCTAGATCTTCAGTCAGCAGGAAGAAAGTATAACACTGGACCTGACTTGAGCATTTAAAACCTTAAAGTCTACCCCTAGCAACACACTTCCTCCAACAAGACCATATATCGTAATAGTGCTACTCTCTATGAGCCTATGAGGGTAATTTTCTTTTTTTTAATATTTATTTATTTATTATGTATACAGTGTACAGAAGAGGGTACTAGATTTCATTATAGATGGTTGTGAGCCACCATGTGGTTGCCGGGAATTGAACTCAGGACCTCTGGAAGAACAGTCAGTGCTCTTAACCACTGAGCCCCGAGGGTCATTTTCATTCAAGCCCCACAAGTGTGTTTATAGAAGCCAGAGGTCAAAGTTGTTTGTCTTCTTCAGTCAGTCTCTACCTATTTTTGGAGACAGGCTCTAGAGCTCACCGGTTGGCTGGACTGACTGGACAGTAAGCCCCTGAGACCTACTGCCCTTTACCTCCAATGCTGTCACGCCCAGCTTTTGGGATGCTAAGGACCTGTACTCAGATCCTCATTCTTGCACAGAAATTACATTATTCACTGTGCCAAGCAGTCACTTTAGCCCTGCATTTGTATTTAAATTAGCATGTATAGAGGATGAGATGGACATTGGTAGCTGATACCCATAATTTCAGCACTTGGGGAGGTTAGTGTAGAATTGACAGAAGTTCAAAGCCAGCCTTAGCTACAGAGTGAGACCCTGTGTTGAATATTCAGAATGCAATAGGCATTTTACACAGATTATCTTGCTTCAGTCTTCATCCATGAGGTGCTAGCATTGTCCCCCAAGTCATTGGTAAGGGAACTGAGAAACAACTGAAACACCAGGGAACAGAGCAAGGAAGAAATAAACTGGGATTTGAATCTATACAACATGACTAGCATCTAGATGCTCTGAATCTCTGATACTGTGAAAGGAACTAGAAATTCCTCAGAAGCCCTGCTCCTGTGTATGTTTTCCAAAGATGCTGTCAATCCTTGAGATAGCATCGCAGCTCGCTGCCTAATTAGGCAAATACAAACAAACCCATCATGGATGTTTTCCACAGCTCATGAGAGTGCAATCCTGCTGTTGATGGCTTGCAAGACAACAAAAAACACCAGTTCCATCCAAGATGCCTGCAGGGGACAGACCTAATTGCAGAATGTCAGGGGTTGATGGCTGGGGAAGGCTGGAGAGCCGGGTGGCCAGCTGCATAGAGGCCAGCAACAGTTGGAATCCCAGCTTCACCTGTCTGGGCTTATTGCAAGGCAGGAAAATGAATGAGAGGTGGAAAGTGTCCTTGTGTGTAACTCATCCTTGGCAGCATTTCTGATCAGCCCTGATCGGCATGGAGACCTAGGTCCTTCCATTCATGATGAGGTCATATGATCTCAGTTGTACAGGAGCCCACATAATCTGCTGATTGGTGTTTGGAGAGACCATGGCTACCCACCCCACTGACCTGGAGTAGGCACTGATGGGTCTTAGTGCAGTCACCTCCAGGGAGCCTTGCCCCATCTCTCAACCACCCTTAGCTTATCCTGAGTGGTCGTTGTGGTGAGACAGGAAGTAGAGCAGAGTCAAAAGAAGGGGACCCTGCAGAATCACACGGTTCAAAGGATGTGAGGAAAGCAGATCTCTAGTGAGGGGTAGAAGGATAACATCCAGCCGGACAAACTAAGACCCTAGAGAGAGCAAGGACCAGTCTATGGCTGTGGTTGCAGTCAATGTTTGCATTCAGCCAGCCGGCCTCAGCAACTGCTGAATGATTCATCATCTTCAAACTTTTATTTATCTATTATTCATCACCAATGTGTGTGTACTGAGGCCCCAAATTCCTAAGTGTCCTGAGTGTCTCCTAAGTGCTTAATCAGGCCCTGGGGCTTGGGAGTGGGAGGTAGGAATGCCCAGAAATGGGCTTCTATGGTTCAAGGTACACAGTGCCCAGCATCCGAAGGTTGAGGCTGCATTCCCACTTTCTGTGCTTTTTGTGACAAAACTTCTCCCCTTATCTTTTCCAAGTGAATCCCTTCTTCCTTTTTCATTCTGTTTCTCTCTTGCTTGGTCCACTCTTTGTTAATCTCAGAATCAATCTCTCTCTCTCTCTCTCTCTCTCTCTCTCTCTCTCTCTCTCTCTCTCTCTCTCACACTCTCTGTCTCTCTCCTCCTTCCCTCTCCCCCTCTCCCTCTTAATATCTCCTTAGCAAACTCTATTGAATATAGATAGCACTTCCCTGAGCAGCACCCCATAACCAGGTCTGCCTACTCAGCACACTATACTTTTGTCTCTAACACCTCCCAATTTCCTTAGAGCTTAGAACCAACCAACCAACCACACACACACACACACACACACACACACACCAACATCCCATAAAACTAGTGCTTTTGTGCTCCTTTACACAGGGATGAAGGACCTGAGCAAGTGGCAGAGGCTCCCACTGCTGTGCCCCTTTGTCACCCGTGCCCACCCCACCACCCCAGCAGCCACTGAGCTAGGAAGGAAGGGTACTGCTCTCTTTTCCCTCTGAAAGCCTAACCATTTTAGCCTGTGAAATAAATTGGCAATACACAGATGAACATGGGGAAAACATGGGAGTCAGCCGTTAAGTAAGAGGCTCAATAAGAGCCTGAAGGTTGGGCCTGATAGCCACTGAGCCATAGGAACAAGAGAGCCAATGGAATGGCTCATCAGGTAAAGGGGTCACCTTGCCTATGACCTGAGGTCAACCCTGGGGACCAACATGATGGAAAGAGAGACTTGACTCCCACAGTTACCTCTGACTTTCATGTGTGCTGTGTATCTATCTTCACACACGTATAAAGACACAAACAAACAAAGAGAAAGAAATGAATTTAAAAGATGAAGAAACAAGAGCGTGCGGTTTGGGGGGATGAGTGATCCTGTGAGCTAGGGAAGAAAGCCGTGAGGAAGATGCTCAGAGGAAGTCTTGTATAGTTTCCTGTGTGTCTGTCACCAGAAGGCCACCTGAGGTCAACTCTGCCTAGGTCAGGTATTAGATCCCCTAGTCCATCTTCCAGAAAGATCTGTCTTTGGCAGAAGGGATGAAGTCAGACAGGAAGACCTCTACCTGAGTCACAGTTCGCTGGATGTACATTTCCTTTTTCAAGGGAGTTTTTAGGGCCATTGTGGTCTAAGGGGGTCAAAATCATCTCCAAATAGGCCCCTAGAAGTTGGCAACGGGACTATTTTGGTCTCTCATGCCTTCCTGCTTTCTCCCCAGGTTACCCCCAGTACCTGGTGGTAGGGAACCACCTGTCAGGAGAGCATCACCTGAAGATCCTGAGGGCTGAACTGCAGGATGATGCCGTGTACGAGTGCCAGGCCATCCAGGCTGCCATCCGCTCCCGGCCCGCACGCCTCACAGTCCTGGGTAAGTCACCTGCACACAGACAAGCAGGGATGACATAAGGACTTTAGGAAACACCAGGGACTCAGTGACTGGAAGGTGATTCTGACAAAGGTCATGGGGGGAGGCTCTCTGTCGACTACCATCCCATCTGGCAGTCTCTACTTTTGTCCTCTTTCTTCCCACCCTAAGGGGACATAAAAAGACCCCTACCTTAGGAAATCATGCTGCCTCCACCTATCACTGTTCTACCCAGTGTGTTTGGCTGCATACTGACAAGCAGATGAGGATCCTGGGTGCTCTGCATTGTAAACGAGGCCAGGCCCAGGTCAACCATGCCGGCTCAGAAGAGAATGCAGCACAGATTGAGTGACCTTTCTTCCAAAGCTGACCTCCAGTGGAGTCAGAAAAGCTCTGTATGTCCTGACCTCTCTTAAGAATAAGTTTGGTCCTCCATAGCTTTGATGTTCACAAGAATCACCAAAGACCCTTGGTCCAGACCCTTGCTACCCCAACATTCCCTTGAAATCCTGGTTCTCTTGGATCATTCCAATGAGATTTCATTTCAGGGCCTCATTCTAACCATTTCCCCCCTCCCTTTCAAATGTCTCTGGGGCAGCCCTCCTGAAGAGGCCCCCACTCCCCCAAAGGGATAGACCTGAAAGGGATGTGTTGGCGATGCGCTCAGTGGCTCCTCAAGCTTCCCGGTTTTGATGTGATTTCCACTGGCCAGGTTTTCCAGAAAAGGGAACTGTGAGGAAACAGTTTGTACGTAAGTGACAACTATTCACACATGCAGAGCATTTCCCAGTACCTCTCAAAGCTCCTCTAGAATGGACCAGGGATGGTTACCATGGGTGAGACACTGAAGTTCAAGGAAGCTAAAGGCCTAGACCAGCATCTCCCTCCAGAGCTCTTTCTCCACCTCCCTGGCTCCATAAGGTTTCATCTATGCCAGGCACATGGATCCTGGGCAGGCAAGAGAGGGAAGCCCCGGCTTGGACTTGGCAGCCTGCTGGCAGCTGCTCTGGAGTTCTGATGACAGGGCCGGCAGCTGGGACACTGCTGGTGCTCTGAGATGAAATATTTAAGAGCATGTCGGGTTATCTTCAGATCTACACAGCTAAACACTAGGGGTGCATGATTCTAAGTGCAACCGCTGACAGGCCACAGAGGACCACTTAGCAGCTCAGCCTAGGCTGAGGCTAAGAGGGGACGCTTCAGAACCTCACCCACCTCCAACCTGGGAGCCTGCTCTGCCTGGCAGGAAAGGGGTGGGAAAGAAAAGGCCCTTTGTGGGATAGTTGGGGGATGCCGCCAGGCAGGGTGGGCTTTAGATGACAGACAAGGACACTGCAGGGAGCCGTGGCTGCTTTCTTTTCCTCCTTGAGATGGAGCTAAATTGAGAAGGGGTCTGCAATTCATTGTAGGGTTGAAAGACGAGGGGCCAGGTATGTTTCTCAATTTGAGCATTGCTGGAAAACTGGCAAAGCACATCTGCCAAGTGAAGCAGCAGGGTGTTTGCCTTCAGAGCCCCTGTCCTCAGAAAACCTTCCTGTTTCCTCAGACCCCTCCATGAGGCAGCCAGAGAATGCTAGAGAGGACCTAAGCACTACCCACTTGTCTGAAGCCTTGCAGGAGCTAAAACAGAATACCACCTTGTCCTCAAGGCATGAAGACTCACCAGCCACGCCTGGCCCTTCAGCCTCCTTGCTCCCCACTATCTCAGTTAATCAACAAAGTGCACTGTATCGTAACCCCAGCTTATTCCATGTGCTTTACTGATAACCTCACGGAGAGACTCAGAGAGGCAAAAGCATGGACAGGAGGTCACACAGCTTGATTAACATTTAAATTCAATTCCGCATTTCCAGCTCCAGACTGATGCTCTTTGCTCAGTTTTCTGGTCCCAAATGCCAGCAGAATGTCATCTGTCCACCTGGTTAAAAGCCAGGATCCTCAGAATAGGGCCTCAGGATTCAATCTGAACACACCCAAATTTGTTTGGGGGTCACCTCTAAAAGACATCTCTTCTTCTTCCCTCTGCATCCGTCAAGGCCTTGGCCTGGCATTGTGCATGGGACACATGCTTTGTATGGGCGAGGAACTTATTCAAGTCTAGAGGTCATTTGGAAGACTGACTGGTTATAAAGGCCTCATCACGGTGCTCAGAGAGAAATCTTCAGGTGGAAAGAAAGCTTAGGCTGGCATCCCTACAGCAGCCATTCTCCTGTGCAAACTGGATTTGGGCAGCCAGGCTGCCAGGCTCTGCCCATAAGTCTCCTTGATGCCTTGAGGGCTCCATACTCCTGGCCCCAGTTATTTAATTCAGGTGAAGAATTTCTTCTTCCCACTACAGGGACTCTGAGGGCCTCTCCCAGTTTCATAGATCACCTCTAGTCCAGCAAAACTCCATTTAGCTATGATTTACAAATGTAAATCCTCTCCTACTGCCCCCAACTCGAAGCCAAACTGGTCACTGGAAAGGGCTTCTGGTCTAGGTCTGAAACAGATATAATGGCTGTTAAGGACTCTAAAGGTTATTAAAACTACTTTCCTTTCCAACCAACCAAGACCCTC
Source organism: Sigmodon hispidus (assembly GCA_004025045.1). Taxonomy (NCBI): domain Eukaryota; kingdom Metazoa; phylum Chordata; class Mammalia; order Rodentia; family Cricetidae; genus Sigmodon; species Sigmodon hispidus. The sequence goes on along the minus strand of PVIH01002480.1, from coordinate 178,070 downwards.
CACCTGCTACGCTGTGACATCTCAAGTCATGAAAGTGTCTAGGCCAGTTCCCCAAGGAGGGCAGCCTTCCCTGTGTTCCAGGAATAGGAGAGCTTCCTAATTTACTCTGTATTTGCCTGAGATAGATTTTTAATTAAATAAAGTAAGAGCTTGATTAGAACCTGGAGAAGATGTGAGGGCAGAATCAGATGGTATTCCGGCAAAAATCACAAAGCAAACACTCTGGCTGGAACACAGGGAGGCCTCGGGAGGTCTTCCATCAAAGCACCAAGTGAGGAGAGCAAATACGTGAGATTATATAGCCAGCAGATGTGCACTGTTAAAATATGCATCTGCCAGCAGTGTGCCCAAAGAAGCCAGGGGGCCAGCTCTCCAACCCTGCCTGGCTCCAAGGAAGGCAAGGGGACCAGCCCAGCAGCCAAGCCTAGAGTCACAGACACATTCATTAGTGTTATGTTTCCAGCACTCAGAAGCAATCAGCCAAGAAAAACTCTGAGCAGAGCTTTTGCTACCCTGGGAGGCAGAGGAGGCTGGAGCCAGAGAATAAGGTGGGGAATGAATTGAGCCTATGAAGCCAAGCACCCCAGCTGAGGAAGCTATGACCCTACTTGTGGTCAACTTAAGAGGCCTGAGAACCCAGCCAGCTGCCAAGGGCTATGTCTGACTCAACCCTTATGAAAACATAGATCTTCCCAGATACAAATCATCAATTCAGGAAGTCTTGCTATTGAGGAAAGGACCTCAGACCAAAAGACAGCTGTGTGACCCTGTCTCTCTTACTCACCCTCTCTGGGTCCCAGTTTCTTGGTGTGCGGAATGTGAAGCAATAACTAAACAAATGATGTCTAAGAATTGTTCAGCCCCCAAAAGGCCTTATTTCCAGTCAGGAGTCCAAAATGCTACATCAACTATTTTAGGAAAATGGGCCATTCCTCACTGGAGCCAAGATCTGAATGATGATGCCCAAGGCTAAGAAGAGAAGTAATCCTGATGCCTTAGACAGCAGCCCACCGTGAAGCTGGGACACAGCACCTTACAAAGTCTTACCAGGCCTCAGGCCACACCTCTCTAGGTGTCCAGCTTGCATACATTTGCTGCATCTCTGCAGCAGATCAGCTTAGATGGACATTACGAGGCCACACACACACACACACACAGAGAGAGAGAGAGAGAGAAAGAGAGAGAGAGAGAGAGAGAGAGAGAGAGAGAGAGAGAGAGAGAGAGAGAGAAGCAGAGCTGTGGAGTAGGAGGACCCTTCATAGGGAAAGAAGTACCATCTGACCAAAAAAAAGTGTGTGATGCTCCATCCATTTCAAAGCATTTCAAGTGCCATTGCACTTGATCTTTCCAAATGCCAGAAGGCTGGGGTAGTAGAGACTGGGAGGAGCCAAAGAGGAAGCGGAGACTACGCATTTGATCAAGAAATACTTTCTGGATGCCTTTTATTTCTAGACGTTCAAGGTTCCTCAGTAAAAAGAAGATAAAGCCGTCCCTAGTGAAAACTAGGCAGCGGGCAAATGGCAATCAGATTGAACAAGTAAACTGTGTCCTTAGAGTGCCCCGTGGTAATAAGTGCTGCGAGAAAGGAAGAGTGTAGAGCTGGGAAAGGAGAGTCAAAAGGAGGAAGCAAGGGTCGGATGTCAGATCAGTTATTAAGTTTTGCGCTGCCCCCCCCCAGCTCTTCCCATGTCCCCTTCTTTCTGGCCCAGGCTAGTATTGACTCTGTTGTCTTTGAGGCTCCCATTGGAAATCAGATTTTCTAACTAAGCATGAACTATCTAAGATGGAAACTAAATCATCTTAGATAAAGAGGGCATCTTTTATGATGATGCTAAGCCCCTGATACAGAGAGGGAAAACAGATATGCTCTTTAATTTTCCTCCCACAGAATGGGCAACAACTCTGTGTTAGCAACTTCTCTTGATGCTGTAATAACATCACAGGCAGAACCAACTTCACTTAGGGAGGATTTGTTTTAGCCTGGGCTCGAAGAGATAAGTCACAGCAACTGGGGCAGGTCAGTCCAAGGTTTAATATTACCAGCCAGTGTCCCACATAGCACTGTGGGTCAGAGCAGAGTGAAGAATGAATGCTGGCATCAGCTCTCTGTTTCCTTTTGTTTCTTTTATTGTCTGGTCACCCCCCCCCATGTCCCATGGATGGTGCCACCCACATTTGGGCTGGGTTTTTCCTCCTCCATTAATCTTGTCTGGAAATTCTCTCACACACATGCCCAGAGGTGTGATTTCTAAAGTACTCAAATCAGCAATGAGCTCCTAGTTCTCAGTTCCCAAACTCCAGATGGGTGCAGAGAGGAGATGTGAATAACTTGAGCCCTTCCAATCATGGGTGTAGAGCTGGTACAGTGCTGGCTTCTAAATGCTTCTGAGTCTAGGTACCCATCAGGACAGATTCACCCTGAGTTACTTGGCATAAAATGGCAAGGTTTTAGAGCTAGTTGAAGCATTTTGGAGACGTGGAGGAGAATTTGTCTCTGGAGAACAGAACCCAGAATCCCTGCCATGGCCCCCTAGGTCCCTGAAGAATGTCATCTTCCTTCTCCCCAGCGTTAGCACACCACGCATTAGCTTCCTCTCCACTCTGTTACCTCCCTGGCCTGCCTCCAGCCTTTCTACAACCTTCCTTGAATCTTCCTTTGCCTTACTCCTGCCATCTGACAAGATACACTTCAGGCATGACCTCCTCCTGAAGGTCACATACCTAACTGTTGCTCCTTCTGCCATTTGTAGGCTCTATGACATGTTGTATTGAGAGGGGACTCAATGTATGCAGGCACAGGAAATTGAATAATGTGAGTAGGTTATACCTCTAGAAGAAGGGACATGGGTGCAGACTAGCTGAGCCTGGCTCCCACGAAACCTGTCAGCATCTAGCAGTCTTCATGCCTGGCCTGGGAGCACACTCTGGGTGCTCAACGAATGTTCATAATGGCAGTTAGAGCAACAGGACTTGGGGCAACTAGAGCAGATGGCAGTGCCAAGCACACATGAGGGTTATATGATAGTGTGGCATGTGTTATATAGTATCATATTCTGACATCTGATGTTGTATGGTGTTGTGTGACATGGTGTTGTGTAGTGTAGTGTTGAATAATATTATGTGGTATGTTGTTATATGTATTATATGATGTTGTGTGGTGTGGTGTTGAGTAATATGTGCTGTGTAATATTATATATTTATTATATAGTGTGATATTCTGTGACATGATATTGTGTTGTATGGTATTGTGTGATGTGGTGTTTTGTGGTATAGTGTTATATGGTGTGATTTTGTAGCATGATAAGAGTGTTATGTTGTGTGATGTTTTTTGTGGTGTGGTAGTGTGCAGTTGATATGTATGGTGTAGTATTATGTGGTGTGGTGATGTGTAGTATGGTGATATATGGTTTTGTATGATGGGGTGTCAAATGGTATTGTGCTATGTGGTACAGTAGTATGGTATGATGTCATGTGGATGTATAGTATAGTGTGGTGCTCTGTTGTGTAATATGGTGTGGGGTGGCATTGTGTTGTGTGCTATGTCAGATATTACTTAGCAAGGCATTATATAGCCTCTCATAGTTTGGAGCCCAAACTCTGGAAGCCAGATTGCCTGTACTTAGGACCTGGTTGTACACCTTTACTAGAGGTATAACCTACTCACATTATTCAATTTCCTGTGCCTGCATACAAAGTGGGGGACATAGTGCCTTCATGGTGACAAGTATGATTTGATGAAGGGACATATGCAAACATGTCTCAGAATAGTGCCTCATACACAAAAAGACATACAAGCACATGGCTGTTATTATATTGTCTGGTCCTATCACCGCTATTACTGTTCAGGGCTCAGGATTACCAGGAAGTTGATGTTCCTCACAGAGCACCAGCTTCTGGCCTTGGGAAGCTTGTTCACAGACACAGCAGGCAGAAAGCTGGATTCCTGGAGGCCCCTCCCAGGCGCTTGCAGGGAAGACCAGCAGAATTGATTCCTTATCTCCTTATTAGCCTGTTTAGCCTGAGCCATGGCCTGGTCTTAGGTGCTGCATCTCATTTGGGCTGTGTGTCTGTTTCCTGCCACATTCATTACCCTCAATCACCCCAAATAGGGGCAGCAAACGAGCCAGAGATGAGAGAGTGAGAAAAACATCCTTATCTTCCCAAGTTCCTTATGGGAGCCAGGCTCAGCTAGTCTGCACCCATGTCCCTTCTTCTATACACTCCACAGGACACCAAGTCCTCCCTTCTCCTGATGGCCCTTCTGGGTGTCATTACACTCAGTGTCACCTCCATTGCCTCTCTTTAGCCATTGCACACTCTTCTCTCCTAGTCAAAGCCACCTTACCTATCCCTCAGGTGACAAAGTGAAAACAACGAAAAGCTGCGGCGTTGCCAAACTGACTGAAAGTAGCCTCTCTTGTAAGAGTGGAGGACAGTGTTCCTGATATCTATAGTTGACTCCTTTGCCCTCCTGAGTATCTGCACCCCAGTTAATGGGGGCCAAGGGAGATGAGGGCACTCCTGGGTTAGACGGAGCTTATCTGCAGAGTTAGGTCACTCTAGAGGCACCTTCACCTTGTGACATCTCTCATTTCAGCTTCTTTGAACATGGGCCCTTCCTTAGCTAGGTCATCTATCATGGAGAGAAGTGAGAAAGAATTCAGGGTACTAAGCCACTCCCAAGGCTCCAGTAGACCTAGGGAACCATCAGAGATTGAGGCAAACATGAAACTTCCATTCCCTGCCTACACACAGGGCAAACAGCAGAGGCAGGCAGGCTCCTCTTTAAGAGGTGGGAAGTCAATACCAGGCCTGTACATCCCAAGAGGCCTGGAAACCTGATGCTGCCTGTCCAGGGGCTCACTAAAGCTGGAGGTGACATCCCACATGGACCTCCCCTCAGTTTCTTGGGCTTTCAAAACCAGGACATGGGAAAGCAGGAAGGTTCTTAGGAGCCCAGTTAGGATCTGCTGAACACACGAAGCGCTCAGCCACCTCCTCTGAGACCCTGTAGACCTAAGTACTTACTATCCACCTGCCCCCAGTGTCCCCAGTCCCACGTAGTCCTAAAGTGTGATGCCACCATACCCAGAGGAGTGGCAACTCTCCAGGCCCACACAGGAGAGGGAATCCAGGCAAGGACTCAAAAATTACACATTGCTGCCTCAGGCCTGCCACTGCTTAGCATGAGATACAGGATTGTGATGTTTAGCAGAAGCTCTGGTTCCCTTCTCCCTGGTAAAACCAGGAGCTGAAGAGGTGAAGGAGAAATCCACCCCACCATTTACCTGTGATTTTCCCATAGCCACTCATGGTCTGGGGTCCACACAAAGGACATTGTTCCCTGAGTCCGTCTCCCCTTGGTTCTGAGAGTAAAGATATTATGTCTCTGCTATTTTAGCCAAGTGTGACCCTGAGTGATGCTGAGTACACTCACCTACTCAGCAAGTGTCACACTACAGAGCTCTGCCAAAATCAGGACCAAATCCTCTGATATCTGTGTATAATGTAAGACCAGCAGCTCCATAGCTTTCCTGTGCAAACTAGGTCTGTTTCCCTCAACCTTCAAGGGTCAACTGTGTGCAGAAAACTCAGGTCCACCCTTTCTTTCATGGGACTGGTTCCTGTGCTCTGGGTTGCTTCTAATATCCAGGCAAACTTTATAAGGTCCAAAAAAGAATCACCTCTGCCCTGGTACCTTGTTAGATTCCTTGTTCAGGACGTCCAGATACCCACCCGCCCTTTGAAAGGGCTTCTGCTTATGCATCCATAACCATACACATAGACATCTTGGTCTTCTCTGAACCAATGCATTGGTGTACATACCTGAACACAGGAAATAAGAGTGTGGCTTAATCATCAATGCCCACCTGGAAAAGCATGAGACTGTGGACCAAAGGAATCAGTTGCTTAGAAAATGGACAGCTTCTTGTGAGTTGACAAAGGTATCAACTGGTCCCCCTTGTCAGCCCCAGAGAAGAAAGAGACAGAGTCATTTCATCAGCCTGAGTTCTCTTTTCTATTGATTCCTCCAAAGACAAATGAAATGCAGAGAAAGTCTCTGCAGGCAGGAATAAGGCATGGATACCCAGCCATCCATGAATGAATTGTCCCTTTCCTGTCCTGGCATCCCTGGTGTCAATCCCAGGACTCTGTCTGAGCCAGCACAGGGTAAGTCTAGAAAGACTGAGTTGGACAGGAAGCCTTTTCAGGGCTAAAAATAGCTCATCACCACTCTGCTCTGACCTCAGCCAAGGCCCAAGATGAGGCTTTCATGGCAAATTATGGATTTAAAACTGGCAATGAATCCCCATTACAGCATGAAATGAGAAAGGAAAACGCTGTTGAACAGAAGCCTTCCCCTGGCGGCTAGTGGGCTGACGAAGGGCGGGACTAAAGGAAACGTTCAGAGGCAAAGTCACACATCCACACATCCCACTCCATGAGCAGACTCAGAGGTCACAGACAAGGAGAGAGGGGACCTGGGGAAGTGGACAGGGGCCCAGGCCTAAGAGGTAGATGTTCACCACTCCACACCAGGCCAGAACACCACAGACAAAGGGGGTGCAATGCCCTGTGGCCAGGAGCCAGGTCCAGTGACAGCTTTTCTGCCTTTTTAAATTGTTTTTTTTGAGGGGAGGGAAGCAGGTGTGCATAGGAACATGTTTATACTCACAAACTTAATTAAGTTGGCTAACCATGAGCTTCTAGGGACCCACCTTCCCCCCCAGTCCTCTCACCCCAGAGCTGAGGCTACAGATGGGCATGCCCAGCTGTTTACGTAGTTTTTGGAGATCTGATCTCAGGTCCTCCAGCCTGCACAGGACACCTTACTAACCGAAACAACTCTCCAGTTTCCAGTGGTTAACTTTGGTTTTGGGGGGTTTTTTGGCGGGGGTCATGCTGTGAGTGGAGAGGTAGCTCATTGGTTAAGAACACTTATTCTTGCAGAGGGCCCAGGCTCTATTCCCAAAACCTCCATGACAGCTTACAACCCTGTTTAACTCCAGTTCCAGGGGTATGGCGCCCTCTTCTGGTCTCTATAGACAACAAGCTCACTCAACAATTCACATACATTCATACAGGCAAAACACTCACACAAAATAATTTTTAACTAAAAGATGTCTTGCTACTTCTGAGTCAGAATGACCACAGCTTTGTTACTGGCCCAGTCATAGACATGTGGGTAGCTATGATGCTTTTACAAGCTTCCCAGGAATCAGTGCAGTCCCTGAAGCTATCTCTCTTCTTCATACCATCCTTATAGGCTCTAGAGACACAACCAGGAATTCTCTATTCTGCTTCAGGGCATATGTGACTGCATACACGCGTGTGCACACACACACAAACACTACAACACTGCAAATTCTTAGCGGACACAGAAGAGTCTCATGTGCCCCTCCATATCCAACCTCCAGCTATTTATTCTCCCTATGGTACCAGAAGAATTGACATCATTTTGAGAGTAGATATATAAACAGCTGCAGAGAACATTGAGGGGTCAGTATATCCTAATAAACACAGACCCTATCTTTGGCCCAGGCTTTAAAGGAATAAGGTACATGCTGTGTGTACAATTAAAAGTAGAGGGAGAGGGCTTGGAAGATGCCTCAGTGGTTAAGTGCAGGTGTGAGGACCAGAGGTCTGATCCCCAGAATCCACGTAAATGCTGAGTGAAAGTGGCATCTCACCTGTAACTCCAGCCTCAGAAAGCAGAGGCAGGGGATTCCCCACAGCAAAATGGCCAGTAAAACTAGCCATATCAGTGAGCTCTGGGTTTGATTGAGAGACCCTGTCTCACTGAATACAGTTGAAGAGCAGACAGATCTAGACTAATTCCCTATATCAACCTCTAGCTTCCATATGTACACACACAGCCATGTGTCTGTATACTGATACACATGTGTGCCCATACACATGCTAACACACTTGGAAAGAAATGGAAAAAGAAAAGAATAAGCAGGGATGTTTAAGCTGCTACAGAGAAGCCTCAAAGAGCAGAAGCTCCCTCTCAAATATTTGAAGAGGGAAAATAGATTTATTCCATGGCGCTCAAGAGCGGAACCAGACCAGGCAGAATGTGTTTTATCATAGCAATTAAAACTGAGAGCCTGAGCTCAGTGAAGTGGTAAACTCTCTGTCTCTTGGAGTATTCAAGCAGACACTGAATTTCCTACGTGCTTGTTTCTAGAGGAACAAAATGAGTTTATCCGCAGTTGTGAGAGTCTTGTTGTGGGACTAGGCTCTGGGAGTTAAGAGAGTGTTCTGAGAGAAGGGACAATTCAGAGAGACCGAGAATCGTGTCACAGTGTTCCCTTCTAGCCAGGGTCTCCACAACACAGTGTGCCATGGCTTCACAGAGAGAATGCCCACTGCAGGTGGACTATTAGCCCAGACCAAAAGTCAGTGAAAATGTAGAGACAGTGTTACCTTCAGGGTGGTAGCCTTGTCACAAGGGGGACTCACAGACAATAGAAGTCACTGGATAACAAACCCTGTGTAGCCTGAAAACCTGTTGACAAAATCTTGATGTGCTATGGAAACTGATGTCATGATATGAACCAGAGTGTAAGGACTGATAAAAGGGAGACAGGGCCTAATATGACCTTCCTAACATCAAATTTATAAGGTACATACCAACTGCAAAAAAAAAAAAAAAAAAAAAAAAACCCTCAGCATCCAGAGAGCATACTGAAAGGTCCAGAGAGAGAGCATACTGAAAGGTCCAGCAATGGCAGTGAAACACAATCACCTCCCTAGAAGTCCACATGGATCCAAGCTTGGACAGCATCGTGTGTGTGATTTAATAAGGAACTGGGGGCTTTTCACATAGGTGAAAGCCAAGGTGAGACTCAAGGAAGAAAAGGCATATACCAGGATGCTACAGAACATGACAACATGTCAGAGCAGAGGAAGCAGCTTTATCAGAGCTGAGATACCCAGGCTTAAGACACTGGCATTCCCCCACAAGTTCTGATCATCAGACCAGATTACTGACAAGGGTGGAGATGGGATCTAGCTTCAAATCTCCATTCTTGAATCTAATAGTCCCAGACCTAAGGAAGTTGTCCCTGGATGTATGCCCCCCCAGGCACATCATCTGTTCAGAGAAATGGCAGCTGGTTCAGAGAGGAGGGGAAAAAGACATCTGTTAGTTAGTTCTTCTGTGTGCCTGACAGTGTCCCATGTGAGCATTCACTCACCTTCTTGCCAACTCTATCATACAGGCCCATGTGTCCAAGCTCATATAAGAAAGCTAAAGAGCCAGAATCTGCACTGGCTCTTTCGAGATTCTACTGAGGCTCACAGCTTCCTGTCTCTCACAATCAGGGTGGTAGGCTGGTCTCCATCTGGCCTCCAGGAACTGTAGGAGCCTATCAGAACCCTCACAGCATCTTATGATCCACAAAGTCAGAGTTTTGTCCTGGTCAACTAGAGGTTCCAGAAAGCCATTCCTGGCAGGTCCTGTCCTTCAAGGCACCTTGAAAGCCAGGTGCCCTACCACATTTACTTTTCACCCCATTATACTCACTCATGGCTGCTTTCCTCTCTCTTGACCCATCACTGAAGGCTTGAGCACTTTCCTGACTATGTGGAGCAGGTTTTTCTGGGAGATTGGTTCACAGGCCAGGGAGCTGCAGACAGCTACCTGCTTCTTACAATAATAAACAGCTGAGCCCGGCAACCTGAGAAGACTGACTTCCAAAACACTTGTGTTCTCACAAGGCGATCAAGGTGAAGAAGATCTTTCCGTGTGTAATTACATCAGGAAAGGCTAAGCGATCACCCAGGTGACAGCTTCAGGGGTAGGGATGAGAAAGAAAGGTGAAGGTTACATTCCTTCCCTGAGAAGAGCAGATTCTGCTCTAACCCAAAACACCGCTTTTCACATCCTTTGCTCACTAAAATCAACTGAGGCCAGCAAGAAAAGGAAATGCAGCTAGCCTCTGCCTCTCAGAATTCTTTATCTACAAAAGTTATCTGAAATTATTGCATCTTTTCTTGACTTTATTCCCTAAATAATACAGTGTAATGGGTGTCCACACGGCATTCATATTGAATCCAGCATCATGAGTGGTCTACAGGGGATATGCAAGAAACCAGAAGATGTATATAGGATACATATGGATATCATGCCACTTCAAATAATGGAAATGAGCATCCATAGATTTTGATATCCAAGAGTGTATTTTATCAAAAGTTAGTTATATTCCTAACTGTTCTGTTCTTTTTGGGTTTGCCAAATTATTTTCTTAATCTCGTTTTCAAATTGTTCATTGCTAATATATAAAAATACAAGTGGTTTTGCAAAGATGGAGTCACATGTCAATAAACTCCTTCATCTGCTAACAGTGCATTTGATATGCTTGAGCTGCCAAATATCCTCACTCTGCCACATGGTGCATTGTAGAGTAACCAAGACATACCTTCATTAACATGAGGCTGCTTGGAAACTGTGGCTCACTGCCCAGTCTCACAAGAGTATGGGACCACACCCGCCAGCCTAGGAAAAGACAACAGCTCAAAATGCAGTTTGACCTGGATGCATGTTGCTTTCACACCTTTATAAAGCGAAAAGAATCATTAGTTGAATTATCATACTGTAAGTCCCGGACCATCTGTAGATGGATCTTGGATCCCATAACCTTGCTAACTATTTTTTTTTTCTAATTGATTGGTTTCTGAATTCTATACAATTTTCTGCATATAGAGTCATTTTGTCTGCATATAAAGATGGTTTAATTCCTTCCCGTTCTGCAGCCTTTTGTCCTTATTGTACCTTTTGTACCAGGCACAACTTCCAGTCCAATGCTGAACACAAGTGGTGAGAACACACTCAAGCTTGGTTTCCAAGATTAGAGAAAAGCATCTCACCACACTGGATAATGCCAGCTGAACGGTTTCCATCAATGCTGTGAATCAGGTTGAAGGAGCCATATGTTCCTACTTTGTTGAGACTGTTTCTTATTTAATTTTTTACCAAATAGTACATGTTCATAGGGGTACAAATGTGACACTTTAAAACATTGGTATGTTATGCCGTCATCAAATCAAGATAATTAGCATATCCACCCCCTCAAATACTCAGAATGTCTTGGTGGAGATTACTTGGTATCCCTTGGCTATCTTAAAATGCATGTGACATTACTGCTAGCCATGGTCACCCTACTGGGTAACATGACACCAGAACTTATTTGTCCCATCAAATTATAACTTTGCACTAGCTGACTACACTATTAACAGTCTTTATCTTAGTGTCAGATCTTGTGACATGCATTTCTGCTTTCTTAACATGATCATATTAGGGTTCATTCCTTATTCTAATAATATGTTCTATTATCTGAATTTCAACTATTCAACACTCTCAGATTCTCAGGATTAAAGCATCCTGTTTGGTCACTGTGTGTGATGTTTCTTAGGTTGCTGCAGTCACTTTGTTGAGTGGTTTTTGTCTATATTTATGATGGACAACACCCTCTAGTTTCTTTTCTTGTAATATCCTCACCTGTCTTTAGGATTTGGATACTTGCTAGTCTTGTTGAATGAATGACAAGGATCCCTTTTCTATTGCTATTTGCTAGAATGTTCTGTGGAGTATTTTAGTTGCTAGAATTCATCAGTAAAGTAATCCGAATCCAGGACTGTCTTTATGGGAAGGCTTTTATTAATTCAATTTCTCTATTTAATTTGGTCAATTCAGACTATTCTATGGAATTGTGAATCCATAAAAAGTTGGCTGTGGATGCTAGAGACAGATCCTTTCTTGAACAAAGCAGAGTCAAAGAAGGATTCTTAATAGAGAAGCAACCGGATCTGGCACATTTTAAAAGATTCCCCTGACTGGATTGAGGCCAGACTGTAAGGAGACAAGGGGAGAAGACCTATGGAGAGGCTGCTACCATCACCTAGACCAAGACAGCAGTGGAGGTGGAGAGGTCAGCTGATATTCATGTAAAGGAACCCAACTTGCTGCCAAAGTTACTGCTATGGACCTTTAAACTGCATAAAATGGGATGCAAAATTCAGAATGCTTGCAAGCATTTCTGAGTCAGGCTCCACATTTTCACCCCCAAAAAATTTAAGAATGACTGTTCTGGGGTCTACAATTGATCTAGGCTCTAGACCAATGTATTGGTCAGTCCAGGCTGCTATAACAAACACCAAGCTGTGAGTGACTTAATTCTTTATTCCACACTGTTCTGAAGCTGGTCTTAATACTAAGAGCAGAGCACCCAGCAGGGTCAGGTTCTGCTAAGCACTTGCTTTGGGTCCCCACCACTCTTTCCTGGGGTCATCATGCCCACAGACAGGAATTCCCTCTTCTTTTACTAGGAATATTAATACCGTCCCATTGGTAGAGTATTATTCCCATGGCCTTATCTAATTCAAATTTCTTGCCAAATACATCATTTGTAAACATTATTTCACTGAGGGTTGAAATTTCAGCATCTACCTTCACCCATACCACCCTGAACAAGCCAGATCTCACCTGATCTCAAAAGCTAAGTGGGGTTGGGCCTCATTAGTACTTGGATGGAGGAATTTTATCATATGCATTGGGGTTCAGGAGATCCATAGACATTTAGCCCACAGCAGCCCACCTCTGCAGTCTGGAGAAAGTGTAGCTTGTAAAGCTGGAGTTACTGCCTCCACATCCACCTCACTAAACTCATATAAAGTCAGGTCTGCTCAAGAGCTGTGTATACTGTAAGGAAAAAATACCTCGTAGAATGCACAATTAAGACCCCTCTACCTAGAACAATGGTTCTCAACCTCTGGGTCAAAATCCCTTTGGCAAACCTCTATCTTCAAACCTATTTACATTAGGATTTATAACAATAAAATTATAGTTCTAAAGTCACAATAAAAATAATTCCATGGTTGGGAAATCACCACAACATGAAGAACTGGGGCCACAGCATTAGGAAGGTAGACCAATGAGACCGTGTGCCCCCACTTGGAGAGGACAGGTGTGCCAACCTGGCTTTTCTTCCAGCTTCTAGCAGCCACCTGCCTCCCAGGCCAGGGTTCCACCTGAGTGTTCATGTCACCTGTACAGCTGCTGCCATCCATTGCCTCTAGTCCCTCCAGAAGCCACTAACACCAAAGCTCACCCTCTCTCAGAAGATTTAAGAGCAGACCTGTCACCAGCCCAGCCCCCTTTGCACTCTATGGCTTAGCAAAGCAGTCGCTTATCTGCCTATGAGAATTGGCCCTGGGTTATTATCTACATGGCAATCTTATCTAAACAGATTCAGGATGCAAGAACAAGAGAGAAAAATAATTACAGGGGAAGCAGGTGAAATGTTGACATTATTATTACTTAAGTGCTACAAAGCTTTAAGTTCCAGTGTTTATACCGGTGACACCAGTTCTGGGGGAGGGTGGGGGATCAGCTGGGCCGATTATCTAAGCTGTACACACGCTTGCCCCACCGCCTCATTGCCTATAGATCTTATTTAACAGCTTCCTTTGGCAAGACAGAAAAATAATTAAGGCAAAGGTGAGTAAAACGCTGATGTTATTACTGTAATGCAACAGCCTGTTTGGCTTCTACATCAAGGAAATGCAATGGATGGAAATCAGATTGCAAGATCACCTTTCTGAGGTGTGAACCGGAGCTTCAGGGTGCTGCATCAGAGCAGAGAACAGAGACAAGCCAGGAATATTTCCAACCCTTTGCCCGTCTCTTAGGAGCCTTGAAGCCCACAATTTAACTTTTGACTGTGTTCTATTTTCTCACAAATCCTTTATTTCCCACTTACTTAGTGACTAGAGACACCACACCAAAAAGGAAAAAGGGAGAGTGATTCTCCAGCCGCTGGTCTTAAAAATCCGGAACAGAAAACGGTTCTCCAGGGGAGAAGGTTTTAACACTCGCTGGAAACCAAGGCTTAATTGAATTACTTTCCCCCCCAAGGTGTGTCCACCTAGAGGCAATGACTTCTTCTGACTGCACACATCTCAGCCTGCCAGGGGGCAAGCAGGGGGTCATCAAGATAGCCCCAGGCTCATGCTGAACATCCTAGGACTCTGTATTTCCCATAGACACACAGCGTGTATCAGGCATATCCTGTCGGGGCAGCAGGGGTTTCTGCTGAGAAACCAACCCATAGCCTTGCTTTCTGTTTTCCAAATGAGGACTGTTTGAATTGGCTGACCCCAGCTTCATGAGCCTCAACAGCAACCAGAGAGTAAGCTCAAAGATGGGTCTGGTTAGCTCCTGAAGTGCCACTGGGGCTTTTTGTTGTTGGTTTGGTTTGGTTTTTTTACAATTATTGCCAACATTTAAATTTCTGGAGCTTTTGTCTGAAAATTCAGATCTCTGGTTTCTCTTGCAAAGCCTTGGCAGGGGTAGACCCATTTGCCTGTTTGGAATCCATCGTGTAATGCCTAGTCCCTTTAGCAGAATGTAACCTTCTAATCCCTTCCCACCCCTACCATGGCTCATCTTTCCTGCAAAATGTGTAAGTCATCAAGTTCAGGTGGCCCTTGACCTCACCCACCCCAGAGGAGAACTACCCTTCAGAAGGATTACACTGTAGTGGGGGATAGACTGAGGGCAGAGCAGGAAAAGGGGATGCGGGGTGGCAGGGACAGCGGTGCCCTGTTGTGCCAGAGGAGATGGCAAGGGCAGCGTTTAAAGAGGTTGTAGGTGAGATATGAACATGACTGCAATTTGGACAAATTAAGCAAATTGTCATGGGTGAGTGGGCACAAGTTTCTTCCTGCTAACAGTCGTTGCAGTTTAAAGAGTCCAGAATTTGGAACTGAACCTTCCTGAATCCAGGCAACATACACATAAGAAGGACCCAGAAAGACCTGAAGTGGGTCCCATCTGCCTTCTGTGAGGCTTCACCTTCCCCAAAGGAGAAAAAGTGACTGTGGACTATGCATGGAGATATGAACAGGTGCACATCTGGAAATGTACCTACAGATCTGCCTATCTGTTCCTGTCACCCTCATACCCCAAAACAAGCCCTCACATGACTCCCCGACCAATGCAAAGATAAAGGAAAGCCATGAGCTTTAGGACCATACCCAGCCATCCATGCTTGGGCCCAAGCCAGGCTAACTCCACAGTTTGACCACCAAAATGGCATCTGCAACCTCTGCCACTGTCCTAAAAGTCCAGATGGGCACAGACGAGTACTGCTAAGTCCCAGTGGAACCTTTGAACTAGAAACCCCCTGCCCTGGCACAGGCTCATGGTCAAGTAAGACCCAGAGGAAAAGACAAAGAAAAGCAGATCTGACAAAGTTAAAAGATAATCTCCCTCAAAGGTAGCAGATGCCAGAAAGAAAGGTTATGAATTGGGGATCTGTATGCAGATTCGAACAAACATACACAAGCACAGAACTGGCAATAACCAGCCCACAGGTCCTAAATGAGGTAAAGTTATACCTACATTCCTGAAGTAGTCATGGTTCCCTGATAGTCTTACATTCTGGTTAAAAGAGTTAATAAGATCAACATGCCCATACCACCACAGAGAAGAAGAAGAAAATAGAATGCATGAAAAATATAGTCTGTGGAATTTGTTTTCAAACAAAGCAAAGTGAAGCATTGGTCTGACTGGTGCCCAGGCTCACCTGTCACCAAAAAGACCTGGGGTCTAGGCCCTTTGAAACCACTGGAGCAGTGAGTTCCCCGAGGACTATTGGCTGAACTGCACTGTCCACAGTGGTAGCTACTGCCCACAAATAGCTCTTTAAATTTAAATGTGAATTAACTCAAATTAGGCTTGGAATGTAGCCCCTCTATTGCGCTAGCCCAGACGGCTTTGACAAGGCTGGTTTAGGTGGGATTTAAGTTTTCCTCAGTCCTCTGGTGAAATCATATTTAATCATTCCACAGCAGGCCAATGGTATGCAATGATGACATAGGCTGGATCTGAGGAGACTGAGGTGGCCCGAAGCTTATGCACCAATGCCAGAATTCAGTTAGTGGATAGCAGCTTCTCACTGAGTCACACTCAGTTATTCTCCAGGTCTTTGTTAAATGCCTTCTGTGTGCATTGTATCAGATGAGATGGAGAGATGCAGAGATGTCCGCTGTGCCCTTAGGAGGTTTTTTCCTGAGGGGAAGGAGAAGTCATATGACCATGTGATATCATAGGAGATTGATTAGCATCTTGAATTGCACATGCAAAATTCTGAGGAAGCATCATTTCTGCTAAGGATGGTTGGGAATGTAGCAGCTTCTGCACCCTCCCCGAGTGGAATGAAAACCACTTGATGGCTAGAGGATCAAAAAATGTCATAGTACAATGAGCAAAGGCCCAGCTAGCAAACACCACTGTTTGGGGATGTTTGGCAAAGAGACCTAAAGAAATTGAGTGCTAGGACTGATGGAGAATCAGAGAATCAGAGGCCCGGTGTCCGAACCTTACATGCAGTGGGGAGCCATGGTTGTTGTCCAAGGAAGCCTGGTAGAGATCCAGTGGTCTCCAGAAGGTTCTGTTCAGGGAGCAGGGCCTGGATATGGAAGCAGGAAGTGTTGGTTAATTAGATGCTGGTCCGCAGAAGTAGGACAGCCCTGAGGTTGCACAAATGCTTGCTAGAGGCCAAGGAAAGAGGCAGTCCTGGAGCAAGACACACTTAACAGTGGGGGAGAGTCCTTCCCTCTGCTTTTGCCAGGGAGTCCACAGCAACGCCTTTAACCCAGTTGAGTCCAGCAGCGATTCTAGAGATGGGTACCCCATGCTGTGCTGTGCAACTGCCGTTTCTTTGATGTTCTAAAAGTTTCCAAGCCTCTGCATGCTGGGCCCCTGTAGAAGGACATTGGTGGAGGGACTGACTCAGTGGCCACTGTATAGGAGAAAACCTGGACTCACTCTATGCATCTGTCCCCTTTGCTTACTGGAAGGTCGGGGATGAGATATGAGGTAGCACAATCCTCATGGGTCCCTTGCTCCATGGCACTCAGCATGCCCCGGAGACCATTAGCACCTCTCAGGGAATATTTAACTGAAAACAATTTCTAGTCGGGATCTGTTATAATTACTAATTAGAACTGATTATAATTATCTTTCGCTGCCATCCCTTACCTGACACACGGGGTAGCGTGATGCCTGGCAACAATTAGCAGCGAGTCTTTCCTGATACACGGGATGATTAGAAACACAATTGCAGGGTCGGGGGAAGAGCCTGGCTTATTAAAGGGAGGCCGCTGTTTACCGAGGAATGTTGTGAGCAAATTAGATTAAATTAATGAGGAGAAACTTGGAGAGAGGAGATGGGCTCTTTTTTTCTCTCTCTCTCTCCCTTTTGTCTCTGCTGATGATATCATTTGGGGAAGAAGCTCAATCCTCCTTTATGGTCCCCTTCTATAACCCACCTCAGGCTCTCAAGGTTTGATGGCCTCCATCATTCAGCTAGCCCAGTCTAGAGCAGTACAATACAGTGGGTCACATAAGCAAACTTACTCACTGTGTGACATTGGAAAAGTGGCATGCACTCTCTGAGCCTTCGCTTCTATGCCTGTGTGAGAGGGAGGGCAGTGGGAGCTGGATGTCATAGCCAGGGTCTACAGGGTCTCTGAAAGGCTGAGGAAAGTGCTATGTATATAAAATATGCAATGGCCTACAAGCCTCCTGAGGGCAGATGCCACATCTAAGCATTTTGCAGTCTCTGAGTTCAGCTCCAAGACTGACAGACTAATAAACTAATGGAAGAATTGCAATAAGCCCCCATTTCAGGCCATTAAGGGGTTTCTCCCTCTCCAAAAGCAGCAGGTGCAGAAGAAAACCAAGTCAAGGTGGGCCTCCCCCCAGCAGGCACACTCCCTGCCCTGTGCCCACCAGCGGGGCTTCATCAGTAAATTCAATGAGGAACTTTTCAATTAGTGTTCACTACGAAGAGGGAAAGCTGGAAGCCTGGTGTGCATCCAGGGAAAGCCAGCTGACCTCACTAACCTGAGCATCTCTGTCCATAAAGACTTCTGCATAGGCTCTGAACAAATTCTGAGAAGCAAAGGATGAATCTGGCCACTTTGGGGACAGGGCCATGTGGCTATGCAGTGTCAAGGGTGGCCACCATCCTGACAGAAATGAAAGAGACAAATTATTTGCTTCCACCCCCAGATTTCCAGAAAAGCCTGACTTTGACTTGTATAATGCTGGCTGGTACACAGAAAACCAGTCCCTCTACCATTTCAATGAGAAGGAATACACAGATGTATGCATGCATATACAAGGAGCTTAAGAGAAAGACAGACAGACTGACTGTCTGACTGACTCTAAGACTGTTGGCCTAGTCTAGCTGTGAAGTATCCTTGCTGCCACATGCAAGAAGGACCAAGGTCATCCCCAAACCCATTTTCTTTGCCTGTTTGGTGCCTAGCCTAGGAGACATCACAATCAGACAGGGTGGTCCAGCAGGGTGTGGACTGTGCTGAATAATGTCTTTAACACATAGCTTTAGGGTTATGTCTTAGTTACTGTGCTACTGCTGTGATGAAACACCTGGCCATGGCAATTGATTTACTATTTTAAAAAAGCATTGTATTTGGGACTCACAGTTTCAACATGTTGAGTCTGTTGAGTATCGTGGCGGTGAACATGATAGCAAGCAGGAAGGCAGGAGCCTGAGCAATAACTGTGAGCTTACATCTTGAGACTCAGCCACGAGGCAGAGAAAACTAACTGGAAATGGTGTGGGCTTATGAAACCTCAAAGCCCACCTGTCAATGATGCGTCTCCTCCAAAGCCACACCTCCTAATCCTTCCCAAATAGCTCTACCAACTTGGAACCAAGTGTTCAAAAATATGAACCTCGGGGCTGGAGAGATGGCTCAGAGGTTAAGAGCACTGACTGTTCTTCCAGAGGTCCTGAGTTCAATTCCCAGCAGAACCACATGGTGGCTCACAACCATCTATGATGAGGTCTGGCGCCCTCTTCTGTAAAACTGTATGCATAATAAATAAATAAATAAATAAATAAATAAATAAATAAATAAATAAATAAATATGAACCTCTGAGGACCCTCTTATTCAAACCATCCCAGGGCATCTGAGTCTAGTCTGGTTGTCTAGGGTTCCAAAGATCTTGTATAATTTCCACCTAAAGACCCTACATAGCTTGAGCAGTTGTCTGTAATACATCTGACACAATATTTTCTCTTAAAAGTGGACAAGACCCTCAGTGAAGAAGAAGGTCCTGCAGGGCAGAGTAGCATCTTAGCTCCTCCCTTCTCCCATCAACCCTCTGAGGGACCATCCCTGCTCTGCCCTTTCAAACATGTGTACTGCCTTGGTGAGTCCCTGTCCACAGTATCCTATTACCAGAAAACAAACATGGGCATCTGTGAACCCCACACCTAATCCTTGCCCTCTTGATGACTGTGATCTTGGAGAAGGTAAAAGCGAAGCAAAGATGCCAGACACCCCAACCTCTACTGGGCCCTAGGGCCAGGATTTTAAGACCAGTTAACATTCAAAGGTCCTACACTCAACTGTGGTCTTGGCTGGTCAGACCAGCACCACCATTCTGCCTCACAGCTTCTCAGGAACAAACTTACACAGATGATGTGTTCAGAATCATGGATCCCTAAAATATCAGACTTGCAGGGGCCTTGAGGACAGAGTAATACAGAAGCAGAGCACCTCCCCTTTTCAAGGAGGGTTGTGTCTACCTCAATATCTGCCCACACCTGCAGCCTCAGTGTCCCAACTGCCTGCAACAGTCTGTCAGCCCCTTCCCGGGGTGTTTACAGATAACCCAGCTTCTTCCACGTAAGACATAACTCTCCCTTGCCTAGACTCACCCACCAGCTCCACAAGGACTCTCTGGCCTCCGTCTGCCTCTCCCAACTTCCCTGGCCTCAGGAAAAGCATATACATGCTGTCACATTTACTTAGGTAGTTACACACTTACTCTGGGCATCTCTTCCCCCAGCTATATAGCATCCTCTATGGTCAGGGACCGTGATTCTTTGTCCTTTTTATTTCCAAAGGCCAGTGTTGCCTAGCCAACTATAGTCCTCCTGAAGATTACTAAGCAAATGAATAATCTCTAAGCTCACCTACAAACTCAGGGGTAGCCTTGTGCTCTGGAACCTTGTGCAGCTGGCCCCTTGTGTGGAAAACTCGAATGAATCTTGGGGAAAGGGCTGAAGGCTCAGCCAGGAAGCATCTCTATCTCTTCTCTCCTGCCCCAGATTCACTTGCCTCACTCCTGGCCTCACACAGTCTTTCTAAGCCTCAGTTTTATCATCTGAAAAAAAGAAAGGATGAGCATAATGATAGCTGCCAATCCAAAAGGGTTGCTATGGAATAGGTGAGGGCTGACTGTGAACACGCTTTATGAACTGAAAAATTCTGAAAAGAAATTAGAGGCTATTACCTTGGCACCATGTGAGGTGATGGCTCATAGGTGCAGATAGTGTCTATCGCTGCCTGACTTTCCCCCACATTGGCACTCTGGAGCTAGCCATTGTGGGAGTAGCCACACCTGGGCAACTGGAAATTCCACAAAGCAGGGCTTGGTCCAGTTTGGCTTGGTTTAGTTTGCTTGGCTTGACTTAGTTTGATTCAGTTTGGTTTCACTCAGTTCAGTTCAGAAAGCCAGTGGTCCAGCACAATTGCCAAAATCTCAGCCACTCAGCAAGGCACTGTTTTGTTTTTGTTTTTGTTGTTGTTGTTGTTGTTGTTGTTGTTGTACTGTACATTAGGGACAGGCATTCCTGTCTGCCTCCTGTCAGAAATGAACAGAGCCACCCTGAGCTCTAACAAAGCCAGACTGGAGAAGTCCCAAGTGTGAGCCACTATGCTCCCTGATTAATGTCCTTTATTGTAATCATCCTTCATTGGAAAGTAATCAAGAGCAGTGACAGTGCAGTGGCTGATGACTGGAACTATGCCCAGCTCAGGGACACTAGAGATCTCTATAGCTGCCTCCCAAGCAACTGCCCAAGCGTGGGCCCCAAAGAGCACACATCATGTTGACTGCCAGGACCACCCTGGAGGACCAACTGGATGGTGATGCTTGGCGAGGAAGCCTGAGCTCCAACCAAGCCCTAGCTGTAATTCGAGCATAGGCTGAGTTTCTCCCTCTGTACCACACTATAAGCCTCCAAGGTTTTAGCAGCCTCCTTCCAGGACTGCCAGGTACATGAAATAAGATCATGCATATGAAAGCTATCAGAAGCATTAAGTGATAACTTGATGCACGTCAGAGACTGTGCAACATAGTGTGAGATGTGACCATCCCTATAGGACCACATTCTAGACACCCACATACACGCTGACAAGCAAACCAAGGCCAAGTTAGGAAAAGGCACTTTCCTCTACCCTCATATTATCAATTAAGGTGCCTGTGTTAAACACCTACTGCATGCCACGGCCTCTCGGCACAAGAAATGCAACAGTGTGTAGAAAAGAGTGTCCTCCTGTCAATACAAGGAGACAGAAGGAAGCCATCATATGCTATAAGGGCCATAACCCCAAATACAAAAAAAGAAAAATAAAAACCAAGGAGGTGAAAGGGAATGACAGAGGTAATCAGATAAGGCATTTCTGAGTAACATGACCAAGGACTTGAGGAAACTGAGGGTGAGACAAGCACATTTGGGGAAAGAATGATCCAGAAGGACACTCCACAGTACACAAGCCATGACATGAGTGTTCTTGTCACTTTTCAGCTGCATGTGAGAGGAGACACCCACAGGGCTCTGATGGGCCACAATGGTCCTGATGTAACAGCAATAGGAATCCAGGCCCAAGCAGTGACACTCTGAGGATTCAAGGTCATAATGTCAGCATGATGCCACTGTCCCTAGTGTGAGCCAGATGGGCCCTACAAGAATTCAGAGCTTCCTCAGGAGATGGCCCATGCACATGGATAGCCTTAGACAGTCTGTCCATGCTAGCCCACATAGGCAGTGATCATGCTAACCCACATGGACACTGCTCACATACCCACCCTCACAGTGAACACTTGATCCACATGCCATGGCCATACTTATCCACATGCAGTGGGCCTGTGTGCTCACACATACACTGGCTGTGGACCACAGCAGTGTAGGGTAGAGAGGACCAAGCCTAGTTGTAGGGGAGGGGATTGTGGGTGAACAGTCAGGGCTTTATGTAGAAGTGACACTGGGTCTCAAAGATGAGCTTTCCTGGAATCTACCAGAAAGAACAAAGCCATGGAAGTAAGAAGGTTCAATATGGAGAGGTGTCAAGGGGATGAGCACTCAACACCTCCTGGAATTGGTCAATACATAGAATCTCTGGGCCTAGATCTATAGAAGCCTTTGCTCAGAGAATTTTACCTCATCTCTGCCTTCCTGGCCTAATGGGAACCTGATGGATGAGCTGGAAACCAGCTGCCTTCCTTCCCTCAACCCTCACAACCCAGTATAGTGCTTACCTCTCCAGAGTAACTCTAGACCTTTTCTATTACCCAAACTCCTGCATCTCCAGTGTCCTGACCACACACACACACACACACACACACACACACACACACACGTCCCAAGGGGCTCAAGTGCCTGAGAAGATCTTCCATGTTCCCTTCTGTTGGAACAGAGCTGATATTACAGCAGCACACTATTCTCAAGCACAAAATATATGATGCCAAAAACAAATACCACCCATCCACCAGGGTGGTCATTGTCAATGCAAATCTTTAGAAACCCAAATGAGTGCAAAACCCTCCAATGAACAAGAAATTCAGCATTTAAATAGAGATGAGGTCACTTGAGGCTGAGCTGAGCCCTAACAGAGCCTGGGGCAAAAGAGAAACCAATGCCCCATATTTTTACATACCTTTTAATAGGTAATTTTTTCAAGTACATTAAAGCAATATTAAGAATATTGAAACAGTT
Source organism: Sigmodon hispidus (assembly GCA_004025045.1). Lineage (NCBI taxonomy): Eukaryota > Metazoa > Chordata > Mammalia > Rodentia > Cricetidae > Sigmodon > Sigmodon hispidus. The sequence goes on along the minus strand of PVIH01002480.1, from coordinate 155,240 downwards.
AAAGCCAATGTATTAAGATGGACAGACAACCTTATTTTAAACCTAAATATTTTGTTTACTGCAAAAACTGAATGAATCAGTTCGGCTTTTAAGGCTAATATGGTTGCAAAGCACATGTGTGACACCCCAGTTGTCTAAGCCTATCCCCAATGTCTGGTTGCTTCACCTGGCCAGGTTGTTTCCCTGCCTACACGAACTTCAGCTTCCTGCTATTGTATAAAGGCGCTGTTTTGTTGCTGTGGGTGATTTTCTTGGGTGGGTGGGCACTGTTTTTAAAGTTTACATCAGGACATTTATCTTCATTCCAAAGGTTTTGAGAATGCCCTTAAGTGTTATACCTGAGACAAGCGTCTCACTGGCTTCCTTGGTCCAAGCCTCAAGTAGGAGCAGAAATGTTGAGTCTTTGCCCACAGCCGAACCAGAAAAGGATCCTAAGAGTGAGGCTACCTTGGCTGGCAACTGGCATCCATTGTGTTTGCGCAAGTCTCTAAGTACATTGAAGTCTATAAGTACAGGGACTGTGTGAACCATGTGGGACCTGTGGTTCAGTCTCCAACTCAGATTCCCACTGTGTGTGTGTGTGTGTGTGTGTGTGTGTGTGTGTGTGTGTGTGTGTGTGTGTGTGTGTTGAACAATCCCTGCCTCCACTGAGCTGCCTCTGGGAAATTCTAAAGTCTGCACCAGGACAAATGCTTATCCCTTGCTGGTCTGTTATACTATCCACAAATAGCAGTATTAGGAAGTCCTTCTTTGTGTCTGACTTCATTCCTGCACCCACATTTCCTGGTCAGTCTTTACTGGAAAGCAAGCGTCAGTGTCTTACATGGAGGTCTCTGTCCAGTCTTCTAGGTCACTTCTCCAGCAAGGGTGATGGAGAAGGTCAAGGGGGCACTCCAGGAAGGCAGGGAAGAAGCTAGTCTCTCCTGCTAGCCCACCAGAAAGCCACCAGAATGGTGATGGCCTACCATTGACAAGACTGAGACACAAGTTATTAGCAGGGAAGCCCTATGTGGATGCTGTTAATTGAAGTTTGAAATGGAGCCAAGGAAGCTATGGAGCTAAGGGTGGCCTTTCCACATAGCTGCCTGGCAGAGCCACCCACAGTCTCGGCTCACACTCCCATGGCGGCTCATCCTTTCCTAGCCTCTCCTCCCACCTCTACCCCTTCTTCCTCTATAAACAGAAGCAACCTGCCAAGACCAGACAGAGGCTGACCCAGAGCAACTCTAGAAAAGCTAATGAGCACATACAAGCAAACAGAGCTAAGAGGAGATCTGGGAAGTCACCAGATGCAGCCCCCTGCCTCAGAGTCACATTACCATGTAACATTCAACTCATCCCCAACAAGCAAAAGTAAACCAAAGTCGGGGTGAGAGAGGGGGGAGAGCTGGACCTCTCTCCCTCCTGTTGTGTTTCCAACAGGACTGGCGACCTAATAAAAGGCCTGAAAAAAATAAAATATGATAAATTACATAAAGATAAAAAATATGCAGAGTCTAGATTATAGTTATTATGTTTTCTTTTAATTTTTAACTCTTAGTAAACTAAAAAAAAAACAATTGATTGCTGAGGCTGCTAAGTTAGACAAACATAGATTTTAAAGATATCTTGACTTTAAAATCTGTTCATAAAAATATGTTACTTAAAGAAAAGTTTCTACTTTTATTTGCACAAAAGTTAAAAACCTATAAATTATTTCCAAACAAATATAATTTTATTTGCCGAGGCCACCTAAAAATTCTCTAATAAAAAAATCAACTTCCAAGATGCTAATTAAAATAAACCATCCAGGCTCAAAACCCTCATAAGATTGCCAACGTTCCTTAATCAACAAAAAATAATAATAATAAAAACTATGCCCAAGTTCCCCCAAAATATTACTTATTAATGTTTATTTTTATTATAAATAGTTAATGATCATAGTCAATCTCTTTCCAAAAGGGGGGAGGAGGATATGATATAGACCGTCTAACTTGCCTTTCTCATGCTGTGTTCTGATTCATCTCCTTCCCCTATCAGTGACAAGGAGACCCTACAGAGAACATCTTCTCTATATAAAGGCCATATACAGATGTCCATCTGTAAATTATTCATGCATTTTTATGAGATGTGAGGAAACTGAGGCATGGGTATGCTGGGGAGTGCCTTTTGGCTCAATGAAGACAAGTAAGAAAATAAAAGTCTGGATTCTAAACTCATCCTTTCAAACCCAAAATCTATGCCATAGGACCACCTGTGAAATGACAGCTTGCTGTGTAGATTTAAAAATGTCGCTTTTGGGATAGCTCCCTAACCTGCCAAATAGAAGAGGTATATAGCACTGTATTAGTCCTGAAGGGCTTCCATGTTGACAGCCATCCAGGCCCACTCTGAGACACCAGTATCCTCTCTGTGAGACACATGTAGGCATGTGCCCTGTGTCGGCCTTGCCTGCAAAAGACCTGATGAGAGAGAGCATCATGGGAAGGTCAAAGACCAGCTCTGAGGGGAGCAGGGAGCCAGGCAGGTTTCAGGCAAAGCTTCGGGTCTTGAGCTCATTCTCAGCCTGCCCAGCAAGAAGTGAAAAGAGAAGCCTCCCCCACAGGCACCCCCACATCTCATGCAACTCTGCAAAACTCCACATTTACATGAGTGTGCCCATTTCTTCAGATGGCACTTCTATCATGTCCACTTTGCAGGCACAGACAGTGTCCACAGCCAAGCAGCAGCAGCTCTGAGTCTCAGGTCCATCATTAGGACTCAGTTTCAGGACAATCCGAGGTGCCCCCTCTTTGTATTGTGAGATGGATGGACACAGATGGATACAGAATCCACAGCTCTGCCTCACTCTCCAGGGGACACTTCTCAATCCAGGCAGTCAGGAGGCCTGTGGACTCTGCAGCATCTGTGTGTCACTTCTGTTTTATAGCATATGACCACTGCCTCCCAATCTTGGGCTCAGAAAGAAAGCAGAGGGCCTTCTCATCTGACTAAAGACCTACTTCTGGCTTGGGGTGGACCCCAAGATCAGCACCTGGAGAGAGCCTAAGAAGGCAGAATTATTGCCTGGGTAGGAGGAGGGAAGAGAGGAGAGATGGACACTAACCATGCCCCACTGGGCAATTATATATGACATCTCCTAGAACCTGCCCACCAGTTCTTCCCAGCAAGAAGTCCATCCTCTGGCTTCCTGCAGCACAGCCAGGTTCAGGTCCACCTAGCCGTGGCCACACAGCCAGGAACGATCTGACATTCAAATCAGTTCTGCACCAAGGTAAAGGCATTCTCACCACTCCTTGAAACAGCAGCCTGACTTCTGGGAACTGAAAGCCCTGGTAGAGAACAGGCTGTCTGGTCTATTCACAGCTTCCTGTCTCATGGACAGGTCAACAATGGGTGCCTCCTGCACAGACAGACCTGCCTGATCCCACTCTCCTAGAAGCTGGGAAATGCAAATTAATGATGGGAGGCTGAACCAGGTTCAGAAAAAGAAGTTGCCTTCTCTCTCTCTGTCTCTCTCTCTCTCTCTCTCTCTCTCTCTCTCTCTCTCTCTCTCTCTCTCTCCCTCTCTCGCACGCACACACACACACACACACACACACACACACACACACTTCCAAAGTGAAATGCAAATGATATTCTCAATTTTGTGGGCCAGAGTCAGGTTGCCCATGCCTCTGGCCACAAACATACTAATGTTCATCATAGGAGCTGCCAGTGATATTAAGACATTTCCAATCCCACCACTCAGGATAGAGCTCCTGACTGGCCCCCTCATCAGAGCGGCCCATAGGCAGTTCCTAAGCAGCACAGTTTCATGTGGACCAATATGTACAGCCCCAGGCTTGGCATGGTAACACTGCTATAGAACTGAGCTGTATATGTTCTAACGCAGTCTCATCCCAGAGCACACTCAGTGCTATTCTGTCTCTCTTTATGGAGTGTCCACCATGTGCAGAACACTTTCCAGGGCAAGCTGATCTCTAACCAAAAGGACAGGGAAGGCATAGATCTCAGCCCTATGGGAAAGCTGTGGAGAAGAGTGGTTAGACTTAGCCCAGAGGCCCTAGAGAAGGGGGTAGTTGAAAGTGGAGAGGGTAAGATATTTATCCAAAGTCTCAGCAAAGCCAAGGGACACCAGGTACCATTTTCCCAAACCCACAGCAATTCAAGTGCCTGCATCTATTTCAGAAATACCAATACTCTGGATTTGAAGTCCTGAATTCTCAAACTGGACTGTGAGTCCAGCAGAGAGCAGAGCTAAGAGAATCTTCTAGAGCAGAGCAAGTGCTCAGTACCTGGAGTATTTCTGGTTCTGCATCTCGGAGAGGGTCCTCTCTAGATGCCTTGCTTCTCCTCCCCCTGCATGAAGAAGCCTCCCCACCACCACCACCCCATTTCGGCACTTACTCAGCACTCAGTTATCAAGTACCTGCTCAGTGTGGACTTCAGCTTGGGCAGAAAGTACAAACAGGAACAAGAGGTGCCTTCTTGGAAGCTCACAGATATGCACTGGTGACTCCCATGCAGGTGTGAGACGGAGGGATCCCCTACATCTGCTCCCTTGGCTAGGGCAGCATGCTTGGCAATAGAATATACATATAGGCCAGACTGGAACTCAGAGGAGGTATTTGAACTAAACCTGACAGTCACATAGATGTCCACAGGTTAGAGCAGGAAAGAACAGATGCCATAGCTTGATTCCAAGGCCTAGGAAGCATGGGTGCAATCTGCGAGAGACAGCCATGTGGGTCCTTCCCTCACAGGGTGAGATTGCATATGCTCATTCAGCTCAGATGCTGTGGAGCCTTGGATGCAAGGTGGTGGGAGGGGGAGGAATGCTTGGAGGCTGTGGGGAGCAGGTGGGTAAGGAAGAGACTGAGAAGTGATGTGTCAGCAGACTCTGTCTCACTCATGTGTAGAAGCCAAGCCTGAGATTACCAAGAACACCCAACCCCTACTCCCCTGGGCAGCAGATCGGGACTAGCTCTGTGTCGGCTGGCACCACATGCTCCTCCATTGTGCCTGCCCCTCATCCAGTCCCCTGCTCCCAGGAGACTGCACTCACTCAGCTTGCAAATGAGAACCAACCTCCATAGTCATCAAGAAGGCAGGGAGCCACAGGAGAACCAGGAAGAAACCACCTCTGCTTTCTGTCATCACTTCCCCAGACTCAGAATTTAAATTTAAAAAATAAACAAACAAAAACTAACGGGACTGGAGAGATGATTCAGAGCTTAAGAACACTGGCTGCTCTTCCCCAGATCTTGAGTTCAATTCCCAGGAACAACATGGTGGCTCGGAGCCATCTGTAATGAGATATGAGATCAGTGCCCTCTTCCGGCATATAAGCATACATGCAGGCAGAATACTGTACATAATAAATAAATCTTAAAAGAAAAAAAAAAACAATGTTGGTACTGGAGATGTAGCTTAGTTTGTAAAGTCCTCATGTGCTATGCATGAAGCCCTGGGTTCAGTCATCCACGCCATATAAAGCGGGTGTTGTATGATGGTACATGTCTGTAAGCACAGCACTCAGGAGGTAGAGAAAGGAAGTTCAAGACCATCTCAATAACACAGTGAACTTAAACCCAGCCTGAGCTACATGAGGAACACTGGCTCATCTTACAGTTGTGCCCAGCTGCGCCCTTGTATGAGTTGGCACCATAAAGGGTGACAGCAGCTCAGGTCCTATCAGGATCCACCTTCCCCCAGGGGCATAAGGGTTCAGACTAAGGCCCCGAGTGTCAGAGAAACTGGATGCCTGTGGCATAGAGATGTGAGGAAGGCCTGAGACTCTGCATTAAAATCAGGAAGAAGGGCTGCTCATCCATGAAGCCACTAACCACGCAGAAGCCCTCCTCCTTGTGATCCTCACACGCCCAGGTTGCTTGGCTCCCACTGAGGAGAAATCAAATGCACAGGCACCTGTACCTGAAACCCAGAGGGCAAGATTAAAATTCTCTTCCCAGACCGTCAAAATGGCTCAGCAGGTAAAAATGCCACCAAGCCTGATGACCTGAGACTGATCTCCAGGCCCCATACTGTAGAGGGAAAGAGTCAACTCCCAAAAGTTGTCCTCTGATCTATACACACACACACACACACACACGCACACATGCACAGAAATTAATAAATAGTGCAACAAGAATCATTTTTAATTATGATTTATTCCCTTTTATCCTCATCTTTTGAACAGTTTTAACCTCCTGGGATATGAGGTGACTAGAGATGAGCCCAGCCCAGCACCAGCATCTACTACTGAACACATGAGGAATGAGAGCATTTTTCCTGTGTAGGCCAAGCTCCCCACTCACCGCTGCCGCCTTACAGCCCACTAACCCTCCATAGCATCCCCAGTGGGTGTGATACTGCCATCCCTGGCCACTGTCGCCAGATGATTCCATGGCTCCTTCCACTGTACCTGTGCATCTGACTTGAGTTTCTCTGCCTCTCAGTTTCCTGGAAGAGCAGCTAACTTGACCAGAGTGAATAGTGTGTGTTTGAGCAGCAGCTGACCTCATGTGCAGACCATTTGGCCATGCCCTCCACAAAGCACAGACATGTCCTGGCCCTGATACTCTTTCTCATTTCACTCCCCCACCTTGGGAGCACATGTTGCCTCTACGTACCTATTCACTAAGGCTCCAGAAGGTAAATTTTGAGTAAAATTTTCCTATTAGGCTATGTCTTTTCCTCAGTCCCAATTCTGCACCCCTGAGGTAGCCTATCCCCATCAATGCAATAACATCTAATTTTAGGGATATGAGGCCAGGCTGAGAGTGGCCATGGAGGAGTTCAGAGGCTCCTCACTTCACCCAGTAACCAAGTTCTGCATACCTAGGGCTTATTTGGATGCAGGGACCCCCCTCCCACCTGGAGAGTGATGGATAACATGTGCACATTGACTGAGAAGGAAGATTTTCATCGTCTACCATGTGAGCCCAACTCTGTGGCCAAGACTCTGTGCCCTGCTACCCAGGTTTCCCTTCCCAGAACAGAACTCATTTCCCACCCACTGCCATAGTGTTGGGGCCCAAGCAAGCACTGTCTGGTTCCTTGTTGGATTTCTCCTGTAGACAAAAATTTCACCTCCATAATTGGTCCCATAGGGTACAAAGATTAGCGCTTCCTGTCACAGAACAGGACTATACCCTGGGCTACTGAGCATTAAGTATCTACTGGGACCCCTGAGCTGCCATTTTTATCTGGTTCTGCTTCCTTCCTATGCTCACATCAGCATTGGCTTCTGAGCCAGGAATAGTGATACAGAGCTATAATCTCCATATTAAAAGGGAAGAGGTAGGAAAATTACAAATTCAAGGTCAGCCTGGGCTACACAGTGAACCCCTGAGAATCTTGTCAGAGAAAAAGAGAAAAGAGGGAAAGAGGGAATGGGGAGCAAGGGCAGGAGAGAAAGGGGAGGGGGAGGAGGAGATGGGAGAAGAGGTAGATTTGGCCCGAGACCCTCCCAGCTAACCTTTGGCTCTCTATCTTGGGGGTCAAACCTGTGGTAACCCTAAAGCAGACACAGATCTATGTCTTCAAAGATTTCTTGCAACTTCAAAGAGTTACAGCCTTTTGAAGTCTCCCATCACAGCACCCTAAAAGACAGCAGAGCTGGTCAGGCCACCTGTGAAATGTACCCACTCTTTGCAGAAGGAAGCGCAGAACCAGCCTCCGCAGAGAAGTAACAAAATGCAGAGGCTGGAAGATCTCAAAAATATGTTAGGCCAAATGAGATGAGATTAAAACACTGCCCCATAATGAATTATAGATGCATTTGTTACCCTTTTCCAAATCCAGAGAGAAAGGCTTGCGTCAGGGATAAGGTTTCTTAGGATTCTGGCAAGTGGTGGATTTGGTAAATTTGCAAGAGGTTGAAAGGTACATTTAAGTGGTTTTCTGGGATTCCCTAAAATGAATTTCTGTGGCAGGCGGCCTAGAGAATGTACTTCTGTGGCTTCCTTCCATGGCACACAGCCATTGGTTTTATGGCTGTCACCCTTCACATCTGTCTTTTCCTTGAGTAGGTGACCTGCACCCATCTTGGCCATTTGCCTCTGTAGCTGACTGTCCCTGTGTCCTCCTCACTAATGGTTACTCCTCCACCTCCGCCTTCTGTCCTTTAGCAAGTACAATTTTATAATGCAAAAGGCAATGTTCCTGTCTCCCTTTCGAAGGACTATGTCGGCATGTCCTTTGTTTATTGTTTAAGCCTTTTAATGAGGTGACCCTTTCTCCCATGCCCTTGGATGTCGGCAAAGGCTTCCAGGGCTCCAGGCTGTGGGTGGAAAGATCCCCCTTGGCCTGACTTTCTTCCTCTCTGAAAGCCACAGCTCTTCTTGGGAGGTAGCTATGCTGGGTGGGAGCCTGTAGCAAAGCAAACCAGATCAGTTCTGGTTTCTATTTATGGGACCAATGGGGACTCTGGTCTCAGCCTGGCTTTTGTGGAGCCGAGATGGCTGCCTCGAGGTTTTAAATCATCTGAAGAAAACTGCAACACAGTTCTCGTGCGTGGAGCTCCTTTAGTGCCGCCATTAGGAGGAGACCAGATTTCAGGCTCCCAGTGACAGCAGTGTGACTTATCACAAATGGGCTGACCAGTTCCTGCCTCAGTTTTCCCATCTGTAAAATTAATATACTTTTATATGAGATTATCCAGAGGATTAAACTGGTCTTGCAGCCCCCCACTAATCAGACTCACAACATACTGATCAGAAAACTCTAAAATAAGGTCAGGGTCAGGAGTAGACAGAAAGCATAGAGCTCTGGGAAGGGATGCCCTAGGAGGTCACCATGGTCAGACAGCAGCTAAGCTGCAGAAAGGAGCCAGTCTCTTTTGCATCAGGGTTTAGAGGGCTGTGGAGCCCCTCGCTGCCTGCTGCTCTTTGCTCTTCATTTCCAAGCCCTTCCTTTCTCCCACCGTCTCTAAGCTGGGCTTTTGCAGCCAGCACTGACCCCAGAGGACAGAAAAACCTCCCTCAGGCCTTCCCACCCAACATGTCCACACTGCCACCACCAGCAGCTGGGAACACACCTGGCCACCTGCACATGAGCAAGGGCTGTGCGTCTGTCTGTGCTGTGCTGTGCGTCTGTCTGTCTATGATGTGCAGCCAGCCCTCTCCGTCCCCCTCAGTCTCCTCCAGCTTCACAAGCTTCCAGTGATTTGCTTACTTGCTCCGAATTCATAAAAACAGTCATCTACCCTCAAATACTCTCTCCCTGACGAGACGGCGCATATCTTCTTTGGAGGTTTTACTGAAAATATGCAGACCATTCCCTGTCCTAATCTGAAAGGGAAAACAGGGAACGGTTGACTCTCTGTCCATGACAGTATCCGCCTCCCTTGGCCCTGCTCCCTGGACACCCCTTCTGCCTCTGTTACCTCATCAGCGCTGTGGAAGCCGTGCATGTGTTCTGGGCGAGTGTCCACCATTCTTTCCTGGTGGGGGCAGGGAGGCTGGAGCCAGGACCAAGGACAAGGTTGTGGAAGTCCTCTTTCCCTCTCGGCCTGTCAGCCATCAGTCCAAGAGGGGAAAAAGGCAGAAAGGTAACAGAAGGCTCTGTACCCAGCCAGGAGCAATGACAGAGGGAGGCCTCTGGGAGACAGACTTCAGTGAGTCAGCTCAATTTTATAAGAAATATATAGGATTGGGGAGCCTGGATACAAACCCTTATTTGCATTAAGTGGTATGCTCCTATCACAAGGTTATGTGTGTGGCAGTGGGGTCCTATAGCAGAACTCCTAACGCAAGTCTTCTTAGCAAGGATATATATCAAGGGTCAGGATAAAGTGGAAGTAGGAATTCTGTTTAGAGACAGCTTTTAGATAAGGTCAGTCTTCCAGGCCCAGGGACATCCTCCAGATAAGGGCAGATAGAGAGCAGGAAGCCTTGCTGGGAAGGAAGGGAGTTTCCATATTGCAGAGCTTAGAGAGAAAGCTGATAGACTATGGCAGACTGTGACCTCTAACCGGCCTACAATGTATTCTAACACAAGGTAGTAATAGAGCAAGAGACTGAAGCAAGGCTTTTTCACACACACGCAGTTACTTATTGAGTAGGTGAGAGGCAAAAGGAGGTGTTTGTGGGCCCAGGAGGGAGGTGTATTCTGATGCAGCAGAGATGGAGCAAAGCACAGGAAACAAGCATCTTCTAAGCACAGGTCAGTCACACTCTAAGAACTGGGGACAGATAAGCCAAGTGTACCCAAGGCTCTTCAAGCAGCTCACACACCAGTGGAAGAGCAGATGGTAGGAGCACCCAGTGCCAGAGGGACTGTTAAAGTGCCACATGTACCCATGGAGATGGCACATGGTCAGGAAGTAGTGCAGAGGCTGGAGGAGGAAGAAGGCAGAGCTAAGGTTGACAGTTGCTATGACAGTAACCTAAGTCTTGGAGATGTCGAGAAGGCCAAGAGTGACCTCTGGGATGATGGAGGAAGATTATGGAATCCCCGGCTAGGGTAGACTCATGATAAGGACCCTCCCACAAAACCTGGCTACACTTGAGAGAAGGGAACTGTCCAGTTCAGCTAATGTCTCAAAGAACTGGAGCCTTCCTCCAAGGAGCCTTGAATACCTTCCTTGACAACCAACTGAGTTTTACTGCCATGGGAAATGTCATTGAACATATAAGTGGCAGAGACTTACTCCAGAACTTTCTCCTGGCCACCATGGAGGTAGGATAGATTGTAATGAAAAGAAAGTAGATGCTGGACACCTGTTTCTGAGGCCACATAAGAGTCCAGAACTTTGGGCAGCCAGATGATGGCACTGAGATTGTCAATTAGCTTTGCCAACTGAAAATGGTATATCCCTTTCTATTAAAAAATATCTAAGCTGACATTCCTGAAACAAAAGGCAGATTCTTGGGAGAAACTGGAGCTGAGTTATTTAATATTTTCATGACATGGACGCTTTCAGAAATGAAGCCTCAAAGACCAGGGAACACTGCTCAGAGGTCAATGAAGAATGAGCACCATGTAGAACTATGACTGGGTGAAAGTAGCTTTGACCTAATGGTGAACACCTGGGAGACTTAGCAAGACCTTTTCATATCTTTCTTTCTTTTTTTTTTTTTTTTTTTGGACCCTGTGTATTCTTTCTTCCCTTGAGACACGCTGAGCTATAAAGGCCAAGAGCAGCTAGATCATGACTCTGAGGCTAGAGATGATTCTCAGCTCCTAGAAGCACTTGCCTAGAATGCATGATGCCCTTCCCAGCACAACACTTCATTACACATTAAGTTCAAGGCCAACCTGTGATACCTGAGACCCTGTTGGGGTGGGTGTTCTGAGTTCAGATTCCTGCCTGGGATTTCTTTTATCAGCATAAAGATAGTAGCTGAGTACAGTTTTGAATGCATGATGTGGAGAATGAGACACGCCTGGCAAGAGCAAACCTAGGGAGGAAGCCAAAAAAACTCAGTGGGATAAAGGGCTTGGAGGCCTGAGTTCAGATCCCAAGCATGTAAAAAGCTAGATGTGATAGCATGTCCATAATACCAGAGCTGGAGGAAGCAGGTACCAGAGGCAGGTTCTATTCTGAACAGCAAGCACTTGGTCCCGTGAGAAACCTTGTCTTAAAATACAAGGGAGGTGGCTGGAAAGGTGGCCCAGTAGCTAAGAGCACTTGTTGCTCTTGCAGAGGACGGAGTTTTAGTTCCAATCCATGACATGGTGGCTCACAACCATCTGTAACTCCAGTTCCAAGGAATCTGATGTCCTCCCAACATCTACATGCATCATACACAAGTAGTTCACATAAATACATAATACAGAGAGAAAGAGACTTGCAAAGTCAGCCAGCTCGAAGCTCTCATTGTAAATAGGATGAACTTAAAACACTCAGTGTTCTTCCCAACTCTGCCTCTCAAGGGTGTTTGCCACCACTAGCTAATTCATTTTCTTCTTAATATTTATCAACATTAGAGTCTTTATTTACTTATTTTATAATTCTCCCACCAGGACCTTTGGCTTGTATCCCTGGTGTTTACAACAGGGCTTACCACATAGTAGGTTCTCTATGCAAATTTTCTAGGTGAACATTTGGATAATACTAAAAACCCACCCTGGAAACCAGGTCTGGGCTCTTAATATTCTGCAATTCTGAATGTTGGCCAATAGGTGGCGCATCTGTGTAAGTGAGGAAACTGGCAGCTGGCATTGCATGTGGCTCAGAGACTGAGAAGGGAAAACCACAAAAGTGAGCAATCAGTGGGTCTGACCTGCAGAAATCTGCATCCATTTCCTTAACAGATGTCACTAAAGCACCAGCCGCAAATCTGACCTGGCTGTGCTTTCTGGAGCTCTCTGAAATTCAGGTTGGAGAAAAGCAGAGGGTGGGTGGGGGCAATCTCTGATTCTCTCATCTCCCCTGCTAGCAGAGGTCAAAGCCGACTGGGAATTACAGTGTCAAGATGAAGGCAGGAAGGCAGGAGGCTGATGTACCATGCTACCTAACTGCAGGGCCAATCTGTGAGAGGCTCAGACTCCAGAGAAAACGTGTTAGCATCCACCGAGTCTCAGTCTGGATCCTGATCTCATTACTCTCAGTGGTGTAATTTAACCTAAGCCATTTTCCTCTTGGACTCAGTTTCCTCACCTGTAAAGCGGGCATCTTAGTAGATTCTGCTTCAAAGGTCATTGGCAAAACAAAAAGTAGTTGGCCCAGCCAGCGCCTATTGCCTAACCACAAAGCAAACTTGCCATAATCTTGTAGCTCTTTACAAAGCCGTTGCCTTGTTCTTTATAACATAAACCTAATCTTAATAACCCCAAAGGATAAGTATTTTTATTACCTCACTTCTCAGATAAGAGTACTCAATTTATCAGACTGTTTAACTTGTCTGTAATAAAAGGAAAAAAGGCTCATAAAATGATGAATCTATGCCAACTTCAGCCAGGCAAATACACACTGTGTCCTGTATTGCATGTACTGTACTGGGCACAGAGGATTCAGGCCCAGGGAAGTTACCATGTAAGAGGGAGGCAGAGGCAGAGGAAACAGATAGATCCATAGGACATGCTAGATGTTGAGATAAGGAGATGGCTGGAATAACAGAGAACAGAGGCAGAAGCCCAACTAGAGGCCTGGAAAGACTGCTTGAAGGATGTGGCCTCTTAGTTGGTCTCAAAGGCTGGGTAAGTACAATCTGGAAAGAGAAAAGACTGAAGAACTCTCACACCCCCAGCTAAAGACATGACATTTGCAGAGGACCCTCTCTACATGGTCCTCAGACTTAATGGACGGTGAACAGTGCCCGTCTCCAATCTAAACTAAGAGAGAATGGAGTGAACATCGGGACTGTGAACCCCAGACCACTCTCACTGTCCAGTCCCCTGGCTTTGCACCCATCAGTCTGTAATTCCTTCGAGCAGACCCCTAGAGCAGAGCTCCTCAAATATGGGCATATGCAAATGTCCTCACTGTTGGTCTAAGAGAGGAGCCGTGTCTGGCATTTCTCACCGTAGGATCCGCAGTTCATGACACCAAGGCGACAAGGAAGGAGTGCAAGGACAGGGCGGGAGGTGACACAAACACAAAGAAGGTCCTAAAGATGTGACACCCGACCCCAGAGATCCCAGCTGCCCTTCTCCAACACTGAGATAGATACAGGGCACAGACCCAAGCTGTTCCCCGGTCCTTCCCCAGAGCTGCTGGGGCAGAGGCTCAAGTAACGTAGGAAGAACCAAGGCCAGCAAGCCTATATTCTCTCAGCCAAGTGCTGCCGAGCTTACCCTGAGCCTTCTCTCAAGCCTATGTATCAGGCAAGTCAGATTTCTGCCCCTCTCTAAGATAATGGTCCCCCAAAAAGACAGACCAAAGCCACTTCTACCTCCTCAGCTCCAGCTTCCCTCCTAGGAATTTTACAAAGGCTCTTCCATAGATGCCCAGTCAGACCAGGAAGGACTTGCCCACCACTTCTTAAGTGTACCCCAAATGAACATACACACACACATATATGCATGGGGGGATCATGGAGAGAGGAAGAAGAGAAGGGGGGACTACAAAAACATAGACCTCATAAACCAACATCTGTGCTTCCTCCAAAAGGGATCTTATATTACTTATACAACAAATGCACTGGGGAGGCTCTGTAAGTTGGGTACCAACCTAGGTATAGATAGCAATGGTAGGAGGAACCATAACAGATAAGGTCTTTCCTGTTCTTTCTTTGCTCTTCAGTCATAAAAAAAGATAAAGTGAGAAGAGTAATAATGATAATTAAGCTGTGGGGCTGTTACACGTGGTGGATAGGGCATGTGGGCACCTCTCTGAGAAGGTAATGCTGAAATGGCACCATCGTGAACCCTTAGGCAGAGGGGCTGATGGGCTAGGGACCTGGGGAAGAAAGAATATGAGTAAACTGGTGTCTCTGGACACCAGGGATCACGGGTCAAGGTGTTTGTGGGTAACTCAGACCAAGTCATGTTTCAAATACAGTAGGGAGCCTCAGGGGATTCAAGGCAGAACCAGAACACGACCCATTCAAGTGTTTCATAGACCACTCTATTACAGGATGGAGAATTCATGATCAGTTAAATGCCTGCTCTGTCCCTAAAGCCTAAGTTCTGTGCATTCCCCTATGCTGGCTGAAGGCAGGAAGACTAGCTGGCTGGCCTCCCACCCTTCCAGCTGCCACACAGAACCTTCTGTGTGGATGCTGCTGACTCACAAGGCAGTTGTGCCCAGATGGCTGTCTGTGGTGCCAACCATCTGGGTTGACATAGTATCTGAGGAATTCCTGGAAACCCAGCCAGAAGCCGACTTGGGTGACCAACGGACTCTGGAAGAAACATCCTCAGTGTTGCCCAGAGACTATACCTGGGCTTCTCAGAGGATTTGGCCAAGCTGGTAAGACCAATGAGTCAAGGGAACTCAGCTCTATGGGATGGACCACTGCACACTCAGGCAGGGAGTTGATAGCAGTCTGGAATGGGGCAACAGCCATCCAATCCTAGCCTCAAGCAGCCTTCAATCAAGACAATGTTGCTAAAGAAGAAACCTCGACCATAAGCTCCAGCTCCAAGTTCAAAGCCATTCCAGAAAGAGCTTGAGGGTCAGTGGTGTTTCCCAACGGCTTCTAGATGAAGACTCCTGTTGAATGGAGAGTGGAGGTGATTAATTGATCAACAAATAAAAGCTTTACCTTCCTGGATGTGTGCTCCAAACCTCCTCCTTCCCTTCTTTGCTTTTCCCTGGTAACTTTGGGCCAGACTCTTCCTTTCTCACCTCAGTTTCCTTGTGTTGATGTAGAATTAGACTGTGTTGTGTCTCCGCACCCTCCCAAGAGACCCGCTTGCTCTCTGCAGCAGAGTTTAGAGAGGATTTTCAGGGGCTCCCCGCCCACATAGAGTGAGAGATGGGTGTCCCATGCTGCCCACTGCAGCACAGGTGCCAGAGAACGCACAGCAGGCAGAGAGGTGCTACCCAAACCCTGGGTGACAGGACAGTAAACTACCACGAGCCACCACCCCTGTGCTGAGACCCGGTATTGGGAGGATCTGCTCTCCTCTGTTCAAGTCAGCTGGCTGAGATATGTTCACCATGCCGGCCTTGTCTGAATCAGGGTCAAAAGCAGAGTCCCTGTCTGGGTTCCTCTGGGCCTTGCCATGCCTCAGTCCCCCAACAGATAATGCAAATTTAGTTTCTGACTGACAACACAAGAGAGACACCAAAACAGCCAACTATTTTTATCTCCAGATTAATCACAAAAAGGCTAACGCTTCCACCTTCCTTGTGATTAAAAATTAGGAGACCAAACTATAGTGGCTCAGGATAATAACCAATCCTGTGAGGGGATGGATGAATAATGCATCTGCAGGCCTGGGCTTCTCTGAGACTTCCTCCCCTCCCCACATGGCCCTAGCGATGGCCCCCATCTGAATGGAGAGGTAATGAGTACCCACACACACACCTCCCATCTGAACTACAGCTGCCAAGAACGAATGTTGATTTCTATTCAGCTGATAGCCCCCAAACATCCTCCCTCCTAACCCACCCCACCCCACCCACCCCTCCCACCCCCATCTGGTGTGCAGTGAGGCGAAGGCCAATCAATAATGCATGGCTACATGAATAACCAGCATGATAACCACTTATTTGGGAAGATGTAATCAGGACTCATTCTGAGGGTGGATGTTTGTGTGTGAGAGATTGTGTGTGCGAGCCTAAGAACTCCCACAACACAGCCCCTCTCCCTCCCAGTTCCCCTCATCCCCAATCCTGCTAAGGCAATCTCCTCAAACACAACACTTATGAAACAAGAAGGAAGGGAAGTGTAGGGCCTCTGGTAAGAGTTTCTAGGAAGAACACACACACACACACACACACACACACACACACACACACACACACACCTTGATCAGAATATAGAACAGCGCTATCCGCCTAAGCCAAAAACCCAGATTCTCAAATGTAGTTACACTTCTACATCCTGGAGGGCCATCTGCATGCTCTGGGGTCTCATTGGTCAGAGAGCATGCTGGCAACAGGATTGATGAAGCTTCCCCAGACAGCTGTCAGCCAAGCCCTGTCTCCCTCAGTGCTAGAGAGAGTGCTCATGCTCTCTGCCTGAAAACACTGCCTTTCTGTCATCCTCTGGCCTTCCTCCATCCATATCTCTTGACTCATCATTGCAAGACAGAGAATGCCAAAAGGGCCATGTGGTCCTTCTGCTCTGGGACCAGTTATTCTAGTTCCAGCCCAACTCAGGAATGTCAGCTCCTGTTTCTTGAGCACCTAGCACTGAGAAGGGGGCTGCCATTACTGCGAGCTGAGCAGGACCACCCAAATTTCCACAGAATACTTCAAGTCCCAACCCCTCCCCACAGCAGGAAGCTGAAATCCCTTCCATCAGTCACTAGCCACACCCCCGTTGATGGAAAGCCCTAATTAACCCCCCTTTGATCTCCGGCCACGCCTCCACCAAGGAGAAACTAATAAGAGGGTACAGTGGGCATAAGCGGTTGGTTATCTTCAGTGTCCAGCCCATACCCGCCTGCCTCCTCCAGCCTGGCAGCTCCAGGGCCTCCTGGAGAGGCCTGGCTTCAGAGCTACTGGAATGGAAAGGTTAGATAAGGCCAAATTTCTCCCTGGTCCAGGATCATTCAGAGCTGGTCTGGGGGAAAAAAAAAAAAGTGGTCCCATCTCCAGAGCCCTACAAAGGTGTGGTTCCTCAGAAAATGATTCTGTGGGGCTGTTAGAACTGAACCTGCCTTCTGTGAAGACCAGACAGGAATAGGTGGCATGCCCAGCCTACAGGCTTGCTGCTTTGGGTACTGGCCTAGCCAAACATGGGACTCATCTGTCTTTTAGAGAAGTACAATAGACTATATCAGGATCAGACAGACGAAAGGAAAGGAAGCAGCCTCTGCAGCTGGGAGACACTGCAAATCACAAGCACAGGTGTTTGTTTGCCCAGGGTCAAGTCGGAGGGTGGCTTGCCCTTAAAAGCCCATAAAAAGACCTCTGCACTAAGTCTTCAAACATTGATAACACACCCACTTGCTTGTCCTTCATTCCTGAGAACATGCAAAGCGTCCACCTCTAGTGTGTCAGGGGAGTCCCTCAGCCCATTCTAGCCTTTAGGGGTAACTAAATAGACCCTCTCAGTCTATATTAGAAAAGATAGAGGTTCCTCAAGGGACAGTCCCTTCAGATGGTCTCCATGGAGCCCTCTGCCTCCTACATGGCTTGTCATTGGAACAGTAAAGACCCGGGAAACATAACTATGTCCAGAAACACCAGCCTCAGAGGTAGCCATGTGTCCACAGTCAATTCTTGACTTCCCAGAGTTTTGTTTTGGTTTGTTTTTACTAAATAATAGTTGATTACCATCATACCTACACCCATACATCCACCCTACAGTGTGGCCTTCATAGGAATCAAACATGGTTCATTGGAGCCAGCAAGTGTCTCTGCAGATGCTTCAAGGCATGGAGTTTTGTGATGGCCCTGCAAGGACCTTGCTCCACAAGGCAGGGGACAATCCCATGCCCGTTCCTCTTTGGCACTATGGATATCTGATAAGATCCACCAGTCACTACTACACTGATAATGTAGTTAAAAAAAAGAAAAGTCTTGGGAAAGGGGGCTCCTTCTGAGTGGGGATCAGGGTGCAGAAACTGCTCTAAAAGACAGAGCTCAGAAAAGGCCAGGATGCAAAGAGACTCTAAAGAGCCAAAAACCTGCCCTGTCACCTGTCACTTGAGGGCAGGGACAAGCCTGATCAAGGGTAAAAGGCACAGCTTCCAGTCCCAACTCTGCCATACATTCACCATATGACCTTGGACTATTCTCTTTATGATCTTCAGTTTCCAGGTCTATGTAATTGGGATAAAATGGTGTTTTCCCTGCAAGACTGTTACGATGTCAGCAAACTTGGCAAAAGAAAAGAAAGAAAGAAATGTTGGGGCTGGATTAATGGCTCAGTTATTAAAAGTGGGTACTATACTTCCAAGACCAGAGTTTCATTCCCAATACAAATATCAGGCAGCTCACAGTTGTCTGTCACTCCAGCTCCAGGGGATTCAATGCCTCCAGCCTCTATGAGCACTGGCACTGTGTGCATGCACATGCACACACACAACTAAAAATAAAATCTTGGGCCAAGCGATGGTGGCATACACCTTTAATCCCAGCACTGGAGAGGCAGAAGCAGGCAGATCTCTGTGAGTTTGAGAACAGCCTGATCTATATAGAGCAAGTTCCAGGATTGCTAGGACAACACAAAGAAATCTTGTCTTGGAAAAAGAATAATAAAATAATAAATCTTTTAAAATAAATAAAAAAATTCTCTTTTTTAATTTGAAAATAAAGATCTTGAAAGTCCCTGATATCTCAGTTGCAAAGCACTGCTTCTAGGCCTGTGAAACAGGCTAGAGACACTGGCTTGTCCTCATACAAGCTTATTCCTGGCATGACAAGCTGAAGAACAGCACATCCCTTTACTATTGCTACACTGTAATACAAAGGTGACATTTGATAAAAGTATAACAATTATTGCTCATTATCCTCTGCCATGTCAAGCAGAAACCTACCCCTACCTGACCTCTCTGCTCTTCTGTTCCACAGTGCCACCAGATGACCCCATCATCCTAGGGGGACCTGTGATCAGCCTCCGGGCAGGGGACCCTCTCAACCTAACCTGCCATGCGGACAATGCCAAGCCTGCAGCTTCCATCATCTGGCTTCGGAAAGGAGAGGTCATCAATGGGGCCACCTACTCCAAGGTGAGCCTGAGGGAGGGATGGGAATGGGTAGTGGAACAAAGGCTGAAAGGAGGCAAGAGTGGAGGGGTCAGCACATGGGGACCAGCTCTGCCTTTCTCTGTGTAGAAGTGCTTCTGTTGTTTCACATTATCCCTGTGTTTTGTTTGTTGTTTTATTGGTCACTTTGGTTCTCAGACTGTTTCTTCCACTAGCCGCCCCTCCCCCACCTCCCCGTTCTACCCCTGACCAGAATAACTATAGGTTGAAAACCCTAGAACAAGATATGGTCAGAAGAGAGGGCAAGGCAGAAGTGGTCAGGGACAGCATTGTCACTGCTAATATATAATCCTCTGGATAACTGTGCCCCACCCCTCAATTCCTGTGTTGAGGCCCTAAGATCCAAGAGCTTTGGAAGGTGGTTTTGACATGAGGGTGATGCCTTTTTGTTTGGGATTAGTGGCCTTATAAATGATGCCCAAGAGAAAAAACTCTGTCCTTTCCACCGTGTGCTGACACATGTGATGGCCACTTACAGATAGGTATCTGGCCCCTGCCATACACTTTGCCCTGTCTTGGCCTTCCTAGCCTCCAGGACTGTAAGAAATGAACCTCTGTGTTTCTGCTGCTGTTCAGTTCTGTTTTTGAGGTCTGTGTGTGTGGTGGTGGTGGTTGTTATTGTTGTTCAAACAGCCTGAATGGAATAAGACTTTTTTCAAAAAAAAATATATTAAGTTAATTTTTACCATGTTTCTCCCATGGACCATACTCATACTAACAAATTATGCATTGTTCATCTGAAGTTCAAGGTCAATAGGCCATCCTGTGTTTTAATTTGCTAAATCTGGCCCGCTTTCCATGGCTGCCTGGTAAAATGCCAGAACAGGGATCAGGAAGGGCTAATCTAAGCCTTGTGCCGTGATGTGCCTCCCAATGAGGTTGCTTGTCTTTAACTCACACAGTAGCACCCTTAGCTGACCCCTGTAGTTCTCTTCTTACTTTGCTTTCTGTATTTTATAATGTTTTGACAGTTTGCAACCTCAAAGATCCTGGGATGTGAAGTCTTCCCAGGTTATCCAGTCTCCAGAAAGAGTTAACTTACTGTTCATTCTTTGGACCATCTAGAGTCCACAGTCCTATGCTTGCCTTTTTTCTCCCTCTCCAGGACCAGGAATCCAAAATGTCAGATCTCTCTACAGCACAGAGCCCACTAAAGCTATCCATGCTACCCAACCCTGAATCTATGCAGTTTCTACCCTGCCTCACCCATTCCTTCCCCCACAAACCACAGCAAAGGTTCATCACACACTTCTCCTCCACTTCCATGGCCTTGTATGCTTCTCCTCTTGGGAACTGTGAATCACAAACCATCTCTGCAATGGCAGTGGCTTCCTCATTTGTTGACCTCACTGTCGATGAATTCAGTCAGAAACACCTGTGTCACATGCCTCCCCAGGAGACTTTTATGCAGTCCCAAGGAGGGCTTCTATCCTTTAGGGCCTTCAAGACGAAGGAGACCTTTGGAGGGTCACTGGTCCAAGCTCTTTTGTCCAGAGACAGAAACCTGAGACTCTGAAGGAAGTGTCTGCCCTGCTCAGCTGTCCTCTAGCTGCACCAGGACTATGGCAAAGGTGTCCTGTTATCTAGGCTTTCTTTCTTGGCCTCTTTCAGAACAACCTCAGATCTCTATGGGTCCCAGGAAGACCCCAGGCAAGCCACCTTAAAGCTCTGAGGTTGGGGTATAATCTTTCAGGGCCCTTAACTCAGGTCCCTCGGTTTCAGAGGGTGTCAAGGCACATGCTTGTCCTTTAGTCCTGATTCTCAGCTGGCTCCTACCCATGGGTCCTGAATAAGAAAAGAAATGTCTTTCCCATCAGCAGAGCATGTGAAGAAAGGCCATTTCTATTCTACAGACAGTCCCTTCCCTACCCAAACTGACTATACTGCCAACAGCGGCTGATCAAAGCTTGGCTTACCACCCAGTTCCTGGGGCCAGATTCTCAAACAAATGGCTTCTCTTGGACCTGAATCCATCCTAGGGACAATGCTTTCTCTTGGAAGATAAGTTCTCTGCTCACATCCTGGGTGGAGCCACGTTGTGAGGATGTCAGGAGAGGCAAACACATAGCCAGGAGCCAAGGTCATCCAGAGGAGGCTAGGAAGGAAAAGAAGGGTGTTCCTACATTAGAGGTGCCTGTCCGTAGTCTCTCTGAAGCTAGGCCAGCCTGACCCACACAGAATATATGAACAGAAGAGGACATGCCTCATCTAGTAAAGGAAGGGGTCAGGGTCACCCTATGAGACCTATTCCAGGCTAGACTACTCAAAAGGCCATCCTCGCCCACACAACCACACAACGAATGCCTCAGGAAGCCTGGCAAACTGCCTTTCTGGAAAGGAGACTGTTGCCCAACCCCACCCCTATTCTGACTGTCACAAAGGGAATGGCAGCCAAGCCAGATGCCAGTCCCTGCCAGACCTTGCTCTCTGTAACCTCAGGCAATTTATTTCCTGGGCTCAGTTTCCTCCTCTGAACATGAAAGAGCTGGAAGAGACCCTCAGAAAATGTTCTAGCTGCAACAAGCTCTAAACTCATGGATTGAAACTCAATGTAAGAGGCAGAGGTTCTAACAGGAGCCATGTGGAGGAAGCTGAGGGGTTGTCAGAGACTGACTCCAACTCCATCTCCTCCTAGAAACTCAGCCCAGGCCATTCCTTCTCCAGAACTGCAAAGACAATTGTCATAAGCCAGATAGTACTTTTGACTTACTTACAAAAGCAAAAACATCAGAAGGAGGCCGAGAACACAGTAGTACACATACAACCATTCAAACAGGGCCCACAGAAAAGGCCCCAGGAAGCAGCCCAGACAGATGTGGACCTAAGACCTTCAGTATCTGTCACATGGTGGTATTTAAACCCACTGATACTGAAGCTGGATGGCCTAAATTTGATTCCAGCCTCCACCACCCTCTAGCTATGTGATCTAAACATCCCATCTGTTTCATCTGTGCACTGAGATCATCATTAGCACCCGAGTCTAGGGATGGTTAAGGCAGACTGAACCTGCAATAGCTACAGTTATCGAGACCACTGCCTGTCCTCTGGGTCACCACCTCCCAACCCCCACCACCCACCCCCGGCCACCTGTGCTTTCTAGGTGCTGCGGTAGGGTCCAAACAGCAGGCCACAGAGTCCTGTGGGCTGGCCTTCTATCTTGTCATAATGTTGGCTTAATCTCTCTGTCTCAGTTTCCCCAGCTACCAAACGGGGATGGTAATAACCATGGCCACCTAGGGTTACTGCAGGATTCAAAAGAAATCATACACTGAAGTTCCTTGTGAGCCGGTGAGATGCCTCAGCAGATAAAAAGCATTTGCTCCTGAGCCTGGCTACCCAAACTCTGTCTGTAGAATCCACATGGTAGGAGAGAGTTTATACCCACAAGCTCTCCTCTGTCCTTCACATGCACAGTACAGCACATGTGTGCACGCACAATACATAAACAAACAAATGAATGTAAATTGCTTATTTTGTTACATTTTGAGCCAGGATCTCACTGCTGTAGCCCTGACTAGCCTGACCCTTACCTTGCAGACCAGGCTGGTCTTGAACGTAGAGAGGTCCACCGGCTTCTGCCCTGCCAGTGCTAAGGTTCAAGGTGTGCACCACGCAAATATAATTCAAAGTTCCTTGTAAGGAGAATGGAATAACGTAAGGAATCTGTTTTAGTTATTATTTTTCCCACTGTTGTGACAAAAATACCAAGCAACTTAAAGAAGGAGGTTTATTCTGGCTGGATTTGGTGCCAGAGTCCAGGACGATGAGGGAGACAGGGCAGCTGGAGCGTGAGGCTGCTGACATTGTGTCTGTCTACCTGGCAGACTACAGAGCTTCTCCCTATGGCCTGGTGCTAGTGTGAACCACTTGGCTGTTGCAACTCCAACGCTGCCTGCCAGAGCTGCTGAAAGAAGACTGGGGGGAGGGGGCTGCCTCTCTCCCTGTCACTTCGTGGACACCCTGTCTTGGGAATCTGGGGACAGTTGAGATTCTCCTTTGCTCCTCCTGCTAATACAAGAATGGATGTCCTAGGGCATGCATCTGAAATGCCAGAAAATCTACAAACCTGGGAGGGAGGAACAGGTGATAAAAATGGACAATGAGTATGGGCTTAGCCGGAAGGAAAACCTTTCCTGGGCGCTTTCTTCCCGCTCCTGCTACATCCCAGGGATGGTGCTGAGGCTTGGACCTGCTAGGAGACACATGGAAAATGCTTGTGTCCTAGGAGATACAGCCTTCTGTGCCCACTTTGTTTTCTCCACTTTGGGGACATCTGTCTACTCAAGAGGCTATCAACCTGCCACCCACTGGTCTCCACTGGGCCTGTGCTAAGATGAGCTCCAGAAAGCTTGCTGAGGGAAGGGATGCTGGCTTCTGTCTCCCAGGCCCTCACTCTCTGTGGTACACATTGTGCACAATTCTACCAATAGAATGAGGTAGAGATCGCCCAGAGTCTCTACCTTATTCTGTGTTATGTGATAGCCACATTTGCTCACTTTCTCTGTGAAAGACATCTCTCCTAGTCCTAGGCCAGAAGGCTGGATGCAGGGTCTCAGGCAAATGACACTGTGCAGACCTATATTATCCATGTAACTCCTATTTAGTCCAGATAACAACAGGCCTATATGGACCCTCAAGTGTCTATAAAAGGGGATACAGAGGGATTATTTAAAAAAACAAAAACCCACAGCAGTTGGGGAGGTAAGGAGAGGAAAGAGAGAAGGCCTTGTTGCCAGGCAATCAGGTCTGCTCAAGGCCTCTCCAGGCTGTTTGCATATCAATGAGCAGCCCATATTTAGCACCAGAGTTGGGGCACCCACACATACTGCATTGCCTTCAGGCTGCCCATCTCTGAGGGCTCAGCCTGGCTTTCTGCTGCTCACCAGAGGCCCTGGGAGGGTTGGAAAGATCTGCCACCCACACTGGGCAACTATCCCGGGAGTGTACCCAGCCGGCACAGTCCAGCCTCTCTGGCTGGTGCAGAGAAACCAGTGTGATAGACGCCAATTCAGTACCCTCAAGGCTGGATCAGTGAGGCTTAGGACACAAACAGGAAGCTGCATTGGAGCCAGTTCTGTTCAGACAGGCACTGGAGCCTCACATAGTCACTGGAGCCCATGAGAAAGTTCCTTGGATGCAGTTAGTGGGCAGAAACCTGTGAACACACACAGAGGTGGGTACATGCATGCAGTGGAGAGGTAGAAATCCACTCTTGGAGAACTATGCTTCTGCACATTAATTCCTGGCCACATAATGCTGTTAATGCAAAACTCACTTAAAAGAGTAAGAGATGGTTTGTTTTGGAGCCATTTTGAGCAACCATGGGCCAGAGACATTGATTTCGGGTACCCCAAATTTCATATTCTGACATGAAACAAGTTTTGTGGAGTTTTTGTTTAACAAACTAAAAAAAGAAAAAGAAAAAGGTCACAAATTAAGGCAAGTTTAAAATGCATTGTGGGTACATAAGAGAGGCAGATGTGGAAGCTTTTCTATAGGCCCAAGGTGCTCTCTGAGCTTTTGGGTTGATGGAAACTAGTTGTCTGCTCAGTTAATAGATTCTAAAATGTTTATCTATTAGTCGCAGGATGTTAGTTCTGACACAAAGGTAAGGAAGGATTGCCTCTTCCTAGAATCTCTCCACCATCCTGAAATGCAATCAGTCTATTCAGACAGCTGATTTTCAGAAATTTTGTTCACAATACCTACATTATATATCTGCCCAGTCCTGGCTCCTATCAGTATACCAACATAGGCTGCATCATTGTAGATGCCCAGGGGTTGCCATCAAAATCACATCCAGAAGCCTGGCTCTAGAGTCTGATGCCGCATTAGTACCAACCAAGCTCCAAGGAAGTGGTGAGACAAGCAACTAGTGACACCATTATCATCTACTCCCCAGCCCCAACCCCAGAGCTGATTTGCATACTAGTGAAAGTCTCAGTGCCTGAGGTATGTCCTAGAGCCAAACTCTGGGAAGAGGAGGGAAGAGAGCTGAGGGTGTAGGGATGAGAGAGGCAGCGAAGCAGGTCTCTGGTAAGAATCAGCAAATGATAGAAAGTCCTACTTGTATAACACCTTCAAGGCCACCGAGTCTCAAGGCCTCATCTGCATATGAGAAAAGTGATAGAGGAGACTTCCAAGGGATGAGGGAAGGGGAACAGTGGACAAGGGGGCCCTGAACGTTTCTACTCCCCATTCAAAATTCTAAACTCACATAGTTGGTGGGAAGGAAGTCACACTTAATCAAGGGCCAGCCCTCAAAAGATGGAGGGAACTGTCATCCTCGGAGCATCAAAAGAAGACCTGATGGGACATGGGCAAACTACTATGCACTGAGCATGGTTCTGCTCTTGGAACTAGCCTGGGCATCCTGGATCACTAGACATACATCTCAATTTCTCACAATAGAGATCTTATAGTGAGTGAGCACTCCCTTTGCCAGTGCTGCTGTACAGGACCAGAATAAGAAGGCTATTATCCAAACACATGCTGGCGATACCCAAAGATCACCAGACGTCCTGGGTTCTATCAGGCTAAAGAAACGTCTTAATCATTTAGGTGAATTTTTTTCATTGGAATTTAGGGTACAGTGCAAAGGGAAAAGGCGCAAAAAGAAGCTTTGCCAAAAACCACCCCCAAAGGAGCCACCAAGGTGCTCCAATAGTCACCTTGCACCCACCCACTCCACCCTCACCCCGCCACTTCCCTGGGCTTGGAACCGCTGGCTTTCCTCTCCACCATCTTTCCACAGCTGAGTCAGCACATCTATCTGCCTGAGGGGCTGCTGCCCAGGCTCTGAGGTCAGAGCCAGGCACACAGCGGGCCTTCCACAGGGGTAGTTCACTCCAGGGACACTCGCCTTCTCCTCCTCTTTTTCCTTTTTGTTTAATGAACACATCTTCCTTTTTTTCTCTAATTAGGCGGAACAAACAACTTGAACCAGAATTTTTATTTCCCAGAAAAGCATCCGCCTGGACACAGTAAATATGTCATTAATCATCATTCTGAGGCAGAGGAACACGCTGGGCTAGGGAGGAAGAAAAGCAGTCGGAGGACCTAATTAGAGCTGGGCCTCCCTGCTTTCTCCCAACCCCACCCTCAGAGCTCCACTCCCACCCCCAAGCCCAGAGCCCATCCGGTCGGTCGGAGGGGTTCTTGGCAGAGTCAAACTTATGTAAATGTCCCTTGTTAGCACCTCAGAAAAGGAAAGGAAAGGATACAGAAGAACAATACTCACCCTATCCCCTCCCCTTCCCTCCCTTCCTCCCCTCATTCTACCCGGAGGTCTTATTTTCATCCAGGAAATTGTTCTTATTATCGCTTAGCTATTTATAGAGGTGGCAAGGTCTGCTGAGCAGCCCCAAGCCAGTATGGTAATGGGGGCTGGCTGCAGCTCCCCACACACACTAGCTTTGGTCGGGGAGCTAAGATATACCCCATCTAACCCTATCATGGGACCTCTGGTTGTACGCCCGGCCCAGAAGCTGATCTGCAAAGCTAAGACTGGCCTTTGGATGCTGGAACAGGTCACATCCCTCTCACTAGCCCCTCTGTACATGACCAATACCCCTCCTGGCAGGATAGAAAGTACTAGAAGGCTTCAAGCCACAGAGCCTACATTTAGCCAGTTTTCCAAGCACAGGAGAAAGTGACTCCTGCCTTGTCTTCTTTCCACTCCACCTACAGTAGGAACCACTTAGCCAGAGGCTCACACGAGGTTCTACTCATCCCAGAAGCCATGAGTTTGGCCCCAAGTTAAGAAGGGCCATGCTGAGCCGGGGACCTAGAAGACCGGGTTCTGACTTTGAACTCAGCATTTACCTGCAGAATACAGATAATATTTCTTCCTTGCAACAATCTGACAATGAGATAAAAAGCCATTGTTATTTTATGAGATCGGTTCAGTAAGTAGAGTCATCTATTCCCTGGTTCCAGTCCAGGTAAAACAAGCCTTCATCCGGCCCCTTTTCCTGTAGGATGTACAGTTGCCTCCCAGAGGGGAAGCCTTGAGTCTAAACAGATTCCAGTGAGACGTGCAGTGACCCTCCGCCTACATTCCCTCTCTGGGTGCCTTTCTTAATGGGCTCCAAACTGATGGGGAAGAGTCTGGAAAGAGGAACAGAAGAGGGAAGGAGCGGCAGCCATAATGCAGGAGCTAGTTACACGACAGCACTAGGATCCAAGAAGAAAAAGCAAAGACACATGACTTGTGCTCATGTCTTGGCGCGGCCGTAAGCACAGCATCAAGACTTGGTGCTTAGAGCATTACTGGAGTTATAAAGGCTAACACATCTGAAACCAAGCTGCCAACTGGATTGCTTCCATGGTACAGAGGCCTTCCTAGTCTCTTCTAGCTCCTGAAAACTCCCAGCATTCCTTGGTTTGTAGCAGGAGCATTCTAACCTCTGTCTTCATCACAGGGGAGGCTGCCTAAGTTGTCTTCTTTCTAGGAAAGAACACTTCTGGAACCCAAGATGATCTTGTCATCCCAAATTCCTTAATTAACTGGGCAGCAAATAAATCCTCATTTTAAGACTGGGTTAAGCACAAATTCAGGGGAAGGTCAACCATTTGCAGAAGCCTAGTATTTGACCACTGACTTTGGACCATGAATTTGGTAAAATTTTGCCGCCTTGATGGGCCATGATCATGTCCTTCCTTGTCAAAAAGAAAGTGATGTCAACAGCAGAGCTGTGAAGTGGGGGAGCTTTAATGAGATCAGGAAGCACAATGGTTTGGGAAGGTGCAAAGGCTTACAAAGGCTTAAATAATCAAAGGCGGTACACACAGATTGCTAAGGTCCCCACCTGAGCCTGTTCTTAACTCAATGTTCCAAACTGTGCTGTCTGCTGCAATGCTTCCCCTTTCTTGCTGTGGATGCAGAGAGTCACAGACACTAGGGGTAGAACACAGGTGCCAGTTCATTTTTAAGAAGGACCTGCCCAAGGCCTGGCTTCCATCAAGCTAAGCCTGGTTTCTGCTGGGCTTCTGGCTTGCAAGTCCGGACTGTTTTTTCATATGCCGTGGCAATTTCTCTAGTTCCTTTTCTTCTTCCATTTCCACCAGCCAGCATTCAGCTAGGCCAAAGCTGTAAGGGAACTCCCCCAGTTCTGCACAGAGACTGGAGCCCTACCAATACATGCCATCCACAGCTCTCCCTTCCCTGACCCGCAATCTGTCTTTCCCTCCCAGGCTATCTCCATTTAGTAACACAAGGTCTTCTATTCATTTACCACCTCTCTCTTTAGACTCTGCTTCGAGATGGCAAACGTGAGAGCATCGTCAGCACCCTCTTCATCTCTCCCGGGGACGTAGAAAATGGACAGAGTATTGTATGCCGAGCCACCAACAAAGCCATACCTGGAGGGAAGGAGACCTCAGTCACCATAGACATACAGCGTGAGTACCAACTGACTCTGTCCGGCCTGGCCAAGCCCAGAGTTAGAAACACCCATGTGAATGTGTGTGCATGTATGTACAGGTTCACATGTATGTTCATGTGCACAGAGGTCAAAAGAGGGTGCTGGGAATCCTCCTCTACCAACTCTGCCTCTTCCTTTGAGGCAACTTCTTTCCCTGAACCTGGCTGGGTCTTAGGTTTTCTTTCCTAAGCCGGAAGACCACTAGAGCTTAATAGCTCCCTCCAATAGTCCTCATTATTTCCCCGTCCCCCTGAAGCTGTAGTTACAGGTGTATGTGGGATGCCCACCTGTTAGATGGGTGCTACAATCTAAAATCTCATCCTCATGATTACACAGCAAATGCTTTTACCTACTGAGCCATCTCTCCAGTTCTCTAAAGCTGATGGACTTAAAAAACACTTTCTAACAGCCCTGACTCATTTAGGACTTCTGGATTCTGGATTCTGCACAACTCTCTGAAGTTATGGGGTCCATGGACCGGTGTCTTAGGGGTCTGTTTTGACAGCTAGAGGGCAAAAGTTTTCTCTCAGTGCCACAAATTCTAATGAAGAGAGAAGAGACCTTTGTGAAGTATTGGGTAGGGTCCTAAACACCCTGGCAAAACAACAGTGTCTTGGGGAAGGCTCTACTTTTCACTATTAACAACCCCCACCCAGGTGTCCACCCCAAGGTGGTTCCTTTTGGTTCTCACTCAGTGATAGTGGGAGCAGCAGAGCTCTTACCAATCATAGGGCTGGAGAAATCAAAGAAGCTGCAGAGAAACACCTAGGGCAATTCTCCTCCATCTGCTGACCCTGATCCCATGCTGGTTCTTGGCACCACCCAGCCAGCACGTGATCAGCTAGAGAACATGTGGCTAGAGCAAAGCCCAGCTCTGGAAAGGGGGTAAGATATAGATTCATACTCCCATAGGTTTAGCATGTGGTCCAACATTCAGAATGGATCCGTCACCATGAACTGGGCTAGACTTGTCACTTAACTCTGATGATTCCAATTTCTTGTCTGATTTGCCAGTGCCATCCAAGGTCTCTTCCTATTCTTGGAGCAATCAAAGCTGAGAGCTCTCTCTCATACACGCAAGCCAAATGTGGAAGAAATCAGAATGGGAAACAATAAGTATCTAGTTCCCATGCTTCCTAGCTGCCATTTGTGACACCGTGGCATGCCTGTCCTCCTGCCCCACGGCCCCCTCTATGCAGGATGCTTTGCCAGCTACAGAATCCCACATAAACACAGCTAGTTACACAGGATAGAAGCCAGGGCATTGGCACAGGAAGATGGAGGGGAAACAATATTTCTGCTCCAGACCACTGTTGTCCCAAGAGAACCTAGTGACAAGAATGTCATCATAATAGCATCCTGTGTACATTCAAATGCATCCTTCCTCCAGATGTACTCCAGACAGAGGGCTGGTTGACCCAGCAACATGGATAACAGGGTTGCACCTGAAAGGATGTAAAAGGATGCAGGAATGAGGCCAGCATGAGGCTTAGACTTAGGCATCGGGTTTGGCATCTGGGATCCTTCCAAGGTAGTTCAGAGCAATGGTTGGGGTTGAACATCTCCCTAGTTTGAATACTGGCTTTGCCAGTTACTGATTAGCTTCATTAGTGAGTTGATTTGGGCCTTAGTTTCTTCCTCAATACATGAAGGAAATCACACCTACCTACCTCTTAAGGTCACAATTAGGATTTAATGACATCATTCATGTTAACCCATAGCTCAACACACAGCATATTTTGAATAAAGTACATGCTGTGCTTGAAATCCACAATGACAGGCGTGTGGTGCCCTTCCCCACATATCATCACAGCTCCATCCATTTGACCCAGTGCTCTATCTCCCCTAGCTAGGAGGTGTTTATATATACCTAACAAGCAAAGGCCCAGCCCTTCTCCACGCTTCCCTCCCTCCTCCCCGCCTTTCTTCCTTCTCCTCAGATTTTACTTGTTCGTTCCGTAAGCATCCAACTGTTTGCAGTGGACACCACAGGTTGGATCAGAGCTGCCTTTGCAAACCTGCTCATTTTCTCAGTCAACCACGAAGTCTCCAAACTCAGCAAAAGCACATTTGTTGTTTGTTTCCCTTGGTCTTTATATGTTACCCAACGGAAGACAAAGCCCCCAGATTGAGTAATGGGAGAGAAAGCGCAACACCCCCGAAGCCTCAACCACATCTGGACTCTGTGTCCAGATGCCAAGTTTCAAATGGATGTACTATAAAATCACTGAGTCATGAAGTTTCTCTCTGCTCTCCCAACACTTCCTCTGAAAACGCACATGTGCACACACACACACACACACACACACACACACACACACACCACCCAGGTTGCTGTTGGAAACTCTAGCAGACTCTCAGCTGTAACATCTGTTCAATGTGATCTCAGTTCCACCCTCCTGCAAGTTATGCATTCAACATCTCAAGTGGGATTAAAATCATGTTTAATAGTTGGGTATGACATAAACTATTTATACCTCTGGAATTTGGCAGACTCCTAGAAATTCACATCATGTACATCCTGAGGAGAGAAATGGAAACAGGGACATGGTATCCCTGGGTCTGGGGATAGGGATGCAGGGGAACCTGACTGGATAGGAACCTCCTGGGTGGATTCTCCTGAGGCCCTACGGGCCAAAGGTACAGCAGAGTGAGGGAAGAAACACAAGAGGCTTCTACAGGGTGAACTGATAACATAGGTCTAAGTGAGCATCCCACAAGTGAGGACCCGAAAAGGGTCCTCCAGTAAGTACGTCAGCCACCTTCTTGCTTCCCAAGGGATCATCACTTTATAAAGAACACCAGGTGAGGGATGAACCTTTGGAAAGTTCACCTCGAAGCTCTATAAAGAGTTTCTAGAGATTTTTGGACTAACACCATCATCTCAAACAAGAGTTGGGTTGAGATCATCTATCACCCACCAGGACTGGATTTCACAATGTGAGGCTAGCAATGCTTACGGGTCCTGATGGCAATTAACAAACTCCTCTGAGCAAATGTCTCTACCATGAGGGATGGTCAGCTTGGCCAGCCTACCCTGCACAACACTGTGAGATTCTTGAGTCAGCCTTGCCTAGGAAGCTTCTGGGAAACCACTGCAAAGACTGCAGGACTCGTAGGGGGAGGGGCTACGAGTTTAAAAAGAGGCCTCATGGTGCTCCCTGGCAGCAGTGAGCCCTTGAATCTTGCTCTGAGAATTGAAATTGAGGTGGATGAAATACCTACTTGAATCTCTCAGCTTTCCACCGTTATAGCAAACACATGCGACAGTAAAGAAATAGAAAGTTTGTTTCAGTTCACAATTTGGGATGATCCACTTCATAATCAGAGCCCCATAATCAGACTGGGGAGGGGTAGGTAGCTCATCATGGAGGGAGCGAGTATGTGCTTTAGCGGAAGCCAGAAGGCCAGGGAACAAGGAAAAGAAGAGAATAGACTCCCGCAAGGCGTCACCTAGACTTCCCACTGCCACCACCCCGCTCAAAGGTCCCAATTCCCCCTCAGTAGCATGTCTCTGAAGATCAAGTCATTAACCCATGACTCTAGGTGTGGAAGGAGGCTTCAGTTCCACACTATAGCCCCATGATATTCCCTGTAATCCCAAATAAAAAGGCACACAGACCAGCTGCTCCTGTCCCAGATGAGCCCCACCTGTTACGGTCTCCCATCGGGAACTAGGTGGCAATGATAGGAAGAACAGACCTGCAAACACAGGTGGTCACTTGCTGCTCAGAAATGGGGTTCTTTCCATTTCTATAGATATTAACACAGCTCAGCCCCGTGCCTTCACGCAGCACCCACCATGAGCAGCAGCTCACAGAAGGGACCCAGCAGACAAAGGTCCCAAGCCCCAAACTCAGTTCACAACTCAGGCATGATTCTCAGAGTCTTCCTATATATATATAGTCTTGAACCAGGAACCCGGGCATCAGGATAGAGTCTCACTCTTTGGGGTGTCCCTCTGAGACACTAGCTTCTTGATGCTGTTTCTGAGACTAGGCTGAATCCATTGAAAGTCCTTGTGAACTCTGGTTCCTGATCCACTCATTACCAGACCCAGGCCCAGGAGATGGAAGCCCAGGGTACTCGTGAGACCATGGGGACTTAGCTGCCCTCTGCCTCAGCCTGGACCTGCACTCTAGCCACACTTTAGGCCCTATTGAGGGAAAACCCACCCTAGCTGGTTGTCTCCTTTTCCTGCACTTTGGATGCCCAGGAGCCCGGAAGTGTGCCAAGGCTTGGCATCTACAAAAAGCAAAGCGTCAGGATGTGCTAACCTCTGGTGGTGATGAGGTAGGGGATGGGGGCGACCACCTGAGAGAGGAAGAGAGGCCAACAGAAGGCCATTCATGGGATCCAAGTCTATCTCTCTGCATCTGCTGCAGACCTTCAAGTTCTTCTAGCCACATCCTTCCATTCTTCCCAAGTCTGTCTCTGTCTCTCTGTCTCTGTCTCTGTCTGCTCTCTCTCTCTCTCTCTCTCTCTCTCTCTCTCTCTCTCTCTCTCTCTCTCTCTCTCTGTCTGTCTCCTTTTTCCTGCATTCTTCATTGTTTTGTGTGCTTCTCTCAAATGCCCTATCATCTTCTGCCGGGCCTCCCTGACTTTCTGCTTTGGGTTTCTCATTTTTGTCTGGCTATGTGTCTGTGCACCATCTCACTCTTTATCCCTCTTGCACACCTACCTCTAGGTTTCTCCTTCTCTTACCTGTCTGCAGGCCCCAGTGGGCACGTTTGTGTGCCTTTCTGTGTTTCTGTCTCTCTCTTCCCTTCCGCCTGCCTACATTTGTCTCTGACCCTCTGAGTTCTCTGTCTCTCTCTCTCTCTCTGTGGTCTTCACTCCCCCAGTCTGCCCACCCCAAATCCTTCCAAGTGATCTCTCTGTGGAATCCCCATCTCCCAGATCCTGTCTCCTCTCCCTCAGACCATTTAGCACTTCAGAGTGTGGCTTCTTAGCATGTCAGATGAGAAAACAAGCGGCCCCAGCTCAGGATGCTGAGAACCTGGTGATACCAGTTGGTGGTGCCAGACTCTTTCTCTCTGGCAGATAGGGTGGGAGGAGATCCGGACCAGCCGGTCTCTCCCTGGGGTTGGAGCGGGATGGAGGATATCGACAACCCAGCACTCCCTAGCCACCAGGGGAAAACACACGCTGAGTCAGAAGCCTTGTGGAAGCAAGAACTCGCTTTATTGCATCAGTCTGGGGCTTATACAGGGCTGTGAGAAGGGGGTGGGAGTCTTGGGATGGGGTAGGTGGGGTGGGGAAAAAGGGCCAATAGCATTTTATCATGTTAGCAGAGGCTAGGCAAAGGTGGTCTTAGATCAGGCTAAGCTGAGTTACTCACAAGTGGAGTTTATGGCCAGACACAAGTTACCAGACTCTAGTAAGGCTTAGGAATTTACACTAGGCCTCAACCCTGAGGCCTCAGAAGGGCCCAACAAGTTGAGATTCAGCAGAGATAACTTCACTGACAAGAGTGTAAATGCCACTTTCCAGTTACCAGAGGCCCCACAACCTTTACGGGGAGATAATAAACAGACGTTCACAGACAGAAAGCTTGTAGTGCAGGCCGAGTGTCCCCTCCCACCACTTCCCTCAAGTGGATGGAAGCTGAAGGTAGTTTGCACACATCTGGAGCCTGGGCACCAGAGATGGATGTTTATTCTAGTTCAGACCTTAACTCACAGAGGTACCTGTGCCCAGCACACAGGGCTACCTGAAGCAGCCACATTAAGGGAGCAAAGCAGCCTCCTGCTGAAGTTTCCCTCCCTCCCTTTCTGGGGAGCCATCACTATGGTCCCTGGGTGGTAGGAACCCCGGCTTTTCCCTCCAAGGTCTTCCTGACCTAGCCCTTCCCCAGTCTGTATGTGGATCTCTTCTCCCTACAGATCCCCCACTTGTCAACTTGTCGGTAGAACCACAGCCGGTACTGGAGGACAACATCGTCACGTTCCATTGCTCTGCAAAGGCCAACCCAGCTGTCACCCAGTACAGGTGAGCATCAATACCACAAAGACAGCTTGGTCTAAGGCCCCTCCACTTGCATGCCTGTCACATGGATGTCACACAGGGCCACAGAATGTGCTTCACAGCAGGTGTCCAAATAGACACCACCCCCCCATGCCAGCTCCACCTGCTAGGTGAGCAGACCCTCTTTCTTTCAAGCTCACATGCACATCCTCTGCCAGGGAACCAGGGGTGTGCCTCCTCTTTCAATGGCTTGTTTACTTCATATTTCTGAAGAGCAAGGCTCAGACAAATGTTGAAACCACTAGCAGAAGGGGTAAGTCAGTGTACTTAGCACTGTGTAGCTGGCCAGAGCCCAAAGGGTACCTGGAATCCTACAGAGCTAGCACGCCACCCTGTGACCTCATGCACAGCACTGATAAAGGCATCACTGGTTTTCGCATGCTTGTCTCTGCCTTCTGACCGAGTTTCTCAGAGGCAAGAACTGCAATTTAGTCGCTTATAGCTCTCAGCATGCAGTGTATCGCATGGCATAAACTAGACATTCCTCACATGCATCTGACTGATCAAATAAACCTTCGGAGATGCTCCTCTGGGCAGCTTCCTGCATGTACACTTCACCACTCCAGTGTGCACAGCACTCCAGAAACTAAGTGACCTAGGAGGTGTCCAAACACACGTGTGGAATGCTCACTTCATTAGATGTTTTGTAGAACTTCCCATAACCCTCACTCCCCGCCAGCCCAGGCTTGACAGCAGAGCCCGGGACATCACCTCCACTGCAGATATGAGCTATTAAGCTGCAGCTTCTCCAAGTGGCATGAATGCTAATGGTCCCAGACAAGGAAGGCAATGACTAGGATGTGGAGGAGAGGGAAGACATGAGGCATGAGACTGAGCAGTCACAGCAGGTGCAAGAAAGGGCAATGGGCCACAGAAGAAGCCCTGGCTGGCAGGATGTAGTGAAGTACTCTGGCTCCCTGTAGTGTGGATAATAGAGCAGCAGCGGGGCCAGAATCAGGAAGGTCCACAGCCTCTCTATCCATCTCTCCTGGATTAACCCTTGCTGCACCGAAGGAAACTCAGACAGCCTCTGATACCTACCACAAAGGCGAGGAACCTCCCACTCCCAGGAATCCTGTGATCAAGTCAGTTTCAGAGGCTGGTTTATCCTGAATCTGGCACTGTCCAGAAGTTGCTGAAGACGAAGAAGGAACTAAAAAGCCCCTGTCTCTGGGCTTCTAACTGCACCTGCCATCTCTGTGTTTCTCTCCTGTCTGTCCCCAGCTCTCAGCTCAAGGTCCCAGGAGACACTTCAAATGCCAGCTCCCTTCTCATCCATAAGCATCCCCCACCAGACAGGCAGACGGCCTGTCCATCGACCATCACAGCAATTCCCCAAATGTCTACGGGTCCCTAGAGACTGGAACACTCAACCCCCCACTTCCACATCCGTGCCTGTTACCTGAGGGCCTGGTGATCTGTTGAGAAGGTGGCAGATTGGCCCAGATAGCCAACAGCCTCCACTCAGAGGCCCAAAGCCCTCCACATGTTTCCTGACCTCAGCAGGGTACCCCGCTGCTGGAGCTGACTCCCTGGATCAGCCAGCTCAAAGACACAGAACAGCAAGGGTGAGGACACAGTGACAGGGGAGGCCATTCAGAAACACATGGGAACAAATGGGAACATCTAGCAAATCTAGGTGACGAAAAGATGGCAGCTAGTGGCAATTATTAAAACTTTTCTTTCGATTCAAAATTTGAGCTTCTTCCAGCTAACAAATTAATAAATAAACACGGAGAGAACATGCAATTTCCCTGGACCATTGGGTCCCTCTGCTTCTAACCACCCTGAAGCATTTGAATCTCACATGAACACTTGGGGTGAGAAGAGGCATAAAAGTGGTTCCCTCCAGATGGCCACTGTTCTTATTTGCTACCAGTTCTTATATCCTTCTGATTAACTGGTGCTTCTAAACCCATAGCAGTACCAGCTTGGGTTTACTCTAGGACTCAAAAGGCCTTGGGTGCCTTTCTGGCCCCCAGGGAGTGGTGGACTGAGCTGTTGAGGTGAGAAGAGGTTTGGGGCTCCTGTCTAGCCCCTTCCCTCCACCTAAGTCTCGCCAGCAGCCTTTCATTTTCCACGTCACACTAGGTAGGATTCAGGAGGAAATGCCTTCAACAAGTGTATAACACTAAGTACATTGATATTTTTTCCCTAATGATCTTGATAAGATTATAGGGGTCTTTGCTTCTTCTATCATTTATCTGATTGCTTCCTTCCTGGTCCACCCAAGAAGCTGTAATCTCTGAAATTAGCCATGCATTCTCTCTCAACCCTACCCTGAGATGGATCTGACTGGGCATGAAAGCTGCCAGGACCCAGGGCCCGGGTCAGTGAACCAGGCTTTACCACAACAGGTTCTCTGGGCGTTATCCTTTGAAGGTCTCGGGCAGATATGGGATAAAAGACCACAAAAGCCCAGATAAAGTGACACACCAATCCGCAGCTATGACATGTTGGGCCTCTTGATTCTGTGATATAAATAATTAATCCTCTTCCACTTGTTCAAACCAAATTAGACATTGATTGAAAAGGCTTACGCTAAAGCAGTCTAAGACAGTGAAGATGCTGTGTGGGACACAGGCGTGGGAGGCCGAGACACAAACTGTGAGGGAATGTGTGGGGTAAGAAGGACCCCGTGGCCCAATCCTGAAATGAGCTCCTCAGTTCCCGAGTGCTTTTGACCTTCAGAGAGCTGTTTGCTGTGGGGAGGGGGGAGAGAAACTGGACAGTCAAGATATGAACAGAGGGCTCTTAGTGAGCTTGGAGGGTGTCCCTTCCCCAAAATCCCTGGGTTCAGTCTTCTAAAATCCAGTCTTATAGACAACTCCCTCCCACTTCCATGGCCTGAAACAGGAGAGTCAGAGCACCCTTCCTGTATTCCCTCCTTTGGAGGATCCCAGTGATCTAGCTTAGGTTTCTCCTAGGGTGGAAAACTTCCCGGATCCTAATTCTTCTCTCTGGTTCCTTTGGGAAGAAATGCCTACCTGGCCTGGAAGGTGCAATCACCAACCCTGGAGTACTGGGTTCCAGGCCTGCTGGGCCCCAGGAGTTCCAACAATCAGAACCTGGGGAGCAAGCCCCCCTCAAGCTCCCCAGGGAGGGCCCCAGAAAGAGAGGGGGAAAGGTACCATCTTCTCTAAAGTCACACAAAGAAAGACAGCCTGTCTGTGTGAACTAGCTCCCCTGCACACACACCTAGCCCCAGCTCCATGGTTTAATAAATGTCAAGGGCGAAGAAAGCCCTCCTGGGCCTCTTCCCAGCCTCCTCTCAGCTATCAGTTTCCTCACCGGCTCCCCACCACTGATAAGCCCTCCCTTGAACAGGGCAGAAGGAGTAGAGGCTGGACACTGATCCCCAGCTGTGTGTCTGGAACGGAATTAATCCACCTCAGGCAGGGGCCGTGCCTGACTATTAAGTCTGGTCATTAAATTAAAGTTAGGAATTGAAACGACTCATGAATAACTCATAATGGTTTTCTGGGAAGCTCCTTAAGCTCTTGGGGAGCTATGGTTCGCTCTGTTGTTAAACTATAATTGTTATTATTAATTGTGTTCTTAATAGTTACTCGATATTAATTTGAAATAACAACTACATGGCGCCAGTCGAGGTGTTCCTCGGAATATGTAGAGAAGTGGCCATCTCTCCAGGGGCCAGACAGGACACACTGAGTCAAGAGCCAGAGGAGAGAGGGAGGAGACAGAATCAGGGTCCCCAAGAAAGGGCCAGGAGCACAGGAAGAAAGGGAGGAGAAGTAGCTGTGGCCACAGGGAGTGGCGGGTTCATTTAACAGCAGTGGAGCCTGAGGCTGCTCCGGCTCTGGAAAGGCCCCAGGCTAGGAGCCTGGTTAGAAGCTTTGTGTTTTCAAGGAGTGAATGTTGTATGCAGTAAGTCTCAGCCAAGGAGCTGCCAATGCTTTCACTTTAGGGATCTGTAACCTACATGTGCACAAGCACACATGCCTATACATTCATACTCATAAATGCAAACCCTCATAAGCACATGTATATGCACACACACCTACACACATACAAACTCTCACACAAACACACTCACATAGACATGCACTCACATTTGCACACATGCATACCCTCACATGCACATATGTACTTATATGTAAATGTTCAAACACACATTTACTCACCTGCACTCACGTACAAATGTGTAAATGCATACACCTACACACACGTAAATCCCTTATGTGAACACAAAAGCACATATTTACATTTATATTCATGAAACTCCCCCACATACACAAGCACACAGGCAAACCTTCATGTGCACACATATATGCACATTCTCACACTTACAGATGCACACACATGCACATATGTATACATGGATATATTCAAACTTGCACACATACAAACCCCATCATGTTCACATATACATGTACTTGTACATGCTCATTTGCACACAGGCAAACCC
Organism: Sigmodon hispidus; assembly: GCA_004025045.1. Lineage (NCBI taxonomy): Eukaryota > Metazoa > Chordata > Mammalia > Rodentia > Cricetidae > Sigmodon > Sigmodon hispidus. Next base: position 116,102 of record PVIH01002480.1, on the reverse strand, counting down.
TCATGTACACATATATACATAGAGGCATACATGCATATACTCATACTTGCACACCACACATGAAATCCTTCATGAGTGTATGTGCATACTTTATGTGCTTTTGCACATGCACACATACTCACACGCACCTTTGTGCATAGGGTGGTCACCAGGTGGCTGCTCTAATAGAGTGATCCATACCCCAGGACTAAGACCAAGCTCAAGGCCTGAGGCTCTTTAGTCTCTTTCTTTCAATATGGTACTGACATGAGAGATAACTTCTATTCACTGGTCCCCACTTGACCAGGGCTGATGGGTCAGGGGCCTCAAAGGAACAAAATTAGGGTGGAAGGGCAGAGTCAAGTACCTACCCTAGAAGGAAGGCTGAAAAGATTTATAAGAAGACAGGGACACAATGAGGGATCTGTGTAGAGGCAGGAGATAGGACAGAGGTGAGTGTGAGCATAATGTGGGGGTTCAATAACCCATCCTACGTCTTCTTGTCTGAAAACCAAACTTCTGTGTGTAGAGAGATGCACATAGTCGTGTGTAATTTACATCCATATATAGGGCATACATCTTTAGCCCTGACCTCTGATGTCATGCACTCAGCCTCCCTCCTCTTCCTACATGGTCCAGGACAGGGGTTAGGATAGAGCTCAAAGCAGTTCGGTCAGGCTAACTGGTGACTGAGAGTTGGATTAGCAAATGATCTGGTTATCATGGAGTGATCCACCAGGTAACTGTCAACTCCTGAGTGACTTACTTGTTAAATGCCTCTGACTGCATGGTGACCATGGCTCACAGCCCATCACCTACATGACCACTTTGTGGTTGCAAGATTTTCTCCTCTTATTTTCTTGAAGGATGGGTATGTCTAGCTTTCCAAAGGATGCCATTCAGAGATCTCTGGCCTCCATTGCAGGTGGGCCAAACGGGGTCATATCATCAAGGAGGCATCTGGGGAGCTGTATAGGACCACGGTGGACTACACATACTTCTCAGAGCCTGTGTCCTGTGAAGTGACCAATGCCTTAGGCAGTACCAACCTCAGCCGCACAGTGGACGTCTACTGTGAGTGTGGGAACTAAGGAAACCCTGGGGAGTGGGCAGTGGGTGGTGTCTGACTGAGACGAGGGCTAGACTCATCACCCACAGTCTAGCTTACAGCATCTCCTAGTACCACACCCACTTAGAACCTTGACTGCCCAAGAGAAGCAGTACTAGCCCAAAGTGCAGTGACTTGTCACCATAGACTGGGTGGGTGACAAGCAGGAGTCAAGAGCCAACATACTGTTCTAGTGCCCTTGTATCCCAGTCATCCCCTAAGGGCTCTACCTCCTGATACAGCACATTGGGGGGGGGGGTTCAACATATAATTCTGAGGGGACACAGGCAGTCTGTAAGTATATCTTATTATTCCTATTATCAAAATGACAAGATGGGCACTCAAGGACACACAGTGAGTAAGTGACAGGGTGGGTGACTTATAATTTAACTGAGGCCGGACAATGGTCAAATATACCATCTGTTCACACATGCCACTGTCCCAGTAAGGGGACTCAGAAACAGCCCCCCTTTTTCACCAGTGACCCACCCAATGAGGTCAACCTAGTTTGGAGAACAAGCTAGCTGGATGCATTGAAAAAAAAATTACAAAAACCAGAGTGGTGGCACCTACCTGTGATCCAAAAACTCAAAAAGCTAAAGCAGGAAGACTGCCTTGAGTTTGAGGCCAGGCAGGGCTACATAGTGAGTTCAAGGCCAGCCTGAGGTGTCTATCATAACCATACACATAATCAGCTCACGTACTGCCCATTAGTTTTAAAAGCACTTTCACAGACTTGGCATTGCCTGACTCTTTTGTCCCACAAAGATTCAGCAGATGTGTTGTTCTATCTGTCACATCTTGAAACTTGTCTCTCCCAACTTCAGAATTCAGGTTTTATCCCCTCAAAAAAAAAGTACCCCAAGGTCTTCCTAGGCAGCTCTCTAAGTGCCTCAGGCACTGTGTGAAACAAGGCTTGGTCTGTGTGTCGGAGTAGGGCAGAGAAGAGTTCACACATACTTAGCAGATGTGTCATAAATGGGACCAGAAGATAGCCTGTTTCTAGAAGGCTATGAAGGAGCGCTGGAGTATCTTGGACAGAAGACACCCTGAAATTACTTAGTGGAAGACACCCTAGAAGGGTGTCAGGTGGGTCAAGTCATTTCAAGTCATGGTCCCTCCCTGGTGGTCTAGTGGTTAGGATTTGGCGCTCTCAAGTCATGGTCTCAAAGCCCAAGACTGCTGAAGCAGGAGGTTCCCTCAACTTTCTGAAGCTAGATGGGACAGGGACCAAAAAAAAAGCTGAGGCAAATTAAGTAGAAGTTGCCCTAAGTTCATTCATCCTGTAACCAACACTACCAACCAACTCTGTGTACCTGAGAAAAACTGAGAGTTCCAGAGTCCCACTCCCATACGTCAGGCCCAGCCTCCTCAGAGAATTAAAACCTAGGGGAGGGGGCTGAAGTGAAGAGAAGTGGCTAACCCAACTGCCTCCCTTCTTCCAGTTGGGGTGGGTGAAAAGGAAGAGCGAGCAAGAAGGTTCCCCAGAGCCTCTCAACCCCTCTAGCCCATCTTTTCTTTGTTCCCCATCACAGTTGGTCCGCGAATGACCTCAGAGCCTCAGTCTCTGCTGGTAGATCTGGGCTCAGATGCTGTCTTCAGCTGCGCATGGATTGGCAACCCATCTCTGACCATCGTGTGGATGAAACGGGGTTCTGGTGTGGTGAGTCCTCAGGCCAGGCTCCAGGGTCCTATTCCAGAAACTGGTGGGTAGATGGTGGGGCAAGCAGGAGTCCTGGGGGAGGGGCAGTCAGTCTTGTACTAAACCAAAAGAGTCCCAGAAAAGCAGGAACTCAGGGGCCTACCTGGACCCATGTCACTCTGAACACACTATGCCCAGGGCGGTTTGCCTTGGCACTAGAAAGGCTTCTAAACTTTCCCTAGATAAACTTATTCCTGGCATGAGGTTTGGGAACAGGCAGAAGGAACCAACCTTTGGGTAGCCCATTATATTCTCACAGCTGCAGCACGGTTTCACTGCCCCCATGAGATGGACGAGCATCTGAGATAGTAACTGACCCACACCATGCAGGTATTCAGTGCTGGAGCAGGAATAGCTAGCATCCAAGACTGCTTTCATATCATCAGCTCCAGCTGTGCCCAGTGGAATAGTAAAAATGACTATGAAAACTTGGTTTCAAGGACCCTCCACATTCACTCATGGGGTAATTTTACCCACCTGCATCTGGGAGGAGGCAGGGGATCTTTGGTCAGGGAGTCTCACACTCTTGCCACCACAGTGCACTATGCCCTCAGGCCTGCATCTGGAAGGAGGTCTCCGTGTGTTGGAGGATCTAATGGTACTATCTGTCACCTTGGTGTTTACAAAGATGCTAGCCTTTGTGTCAGCCATTGAACTCAGACAGAGGAAGTCTTTCTTTGTTCTTTATATCTGGTCCTTCTTCTTTTTCCTCCTAGGTCCTGAGCAATGAGAAAACTCTGACCCTCAAATCTGTTCGCCAGGAGGATGCTGGGAAGTATGTGTGCCGGGCTGTGGTGCCCCGAGTAGGCGCTGGAGAGAGAGAGGTGACCTTGACTGTCAATGGTAAGGACACCCACCCTCCCCCCGCCCCCACCCCCCATCCCCCCACCCCCCCACCCCTGCACAAACACTACCATGGGAGGGGGATGGGAAGGAGGGGAAAGTTCCAAGGCATCTTGGTACCAGGCATTGTCCCCAAAATGGTTGTTCCTAACATAGCATTCTATCTGTCTATGGAGGTAAAGGCAAGCTGGTGAGTTGGTGAAAACCCTCCTCCTTTTCAATACTTTCAAAATCATCTCGGTTGAGGACTGATTAGGTGCTGAATTTTATCCTGGCCAAGAAAAAAAGGCCAGAAGTCACAGGCCTTTTCTTGCGTGAGGCTTTAGGGTCCTAACCTGAAAGCAGGGTTTGAGGCAGGTTCTGGAAACGAGCCCAAGTGAATTTATCTCAACCTAGAAAGCTACCCATGGAAAATCATCTATTTTCCCCCTTTGCTAGAAAACCAAGCCCAGCTTGTTGCCTCCACTGTCCCTGGGCTCTGCCCAGTGTTCCTCTTCTCCTCTCCTGAGAGAGGCAACTGCTTCAGAGGCATGGTCAGTTTATTCAATCTCCCCAGACCCCAGAGCATTCACACATCACCTATCCCAGGCAGAACCCAGACTCCCAAGCTCTCCTGCCTCTCCTGTGTGTCCCCAGGACGCCACCAATAAATTGGCACTGCAGGGCTAAAAATAACAGCATCTGATCACGCCTTAGTATATCCATGGCAACACAGGCTGCAGCCTTTTCCTGCCTCACAATGTCTGACACTCCACTCAGTGCACCAGGCCACAGTGAAATCAGCAGCCCTCCCCACTGCCTCCTCTGGGGAGGGCCTTGAGGAACCAAGCCACCATGCCTATTGCCGGCTGGGACCCAAAGTCTAGGGACCCTCAGATACACATGCTCACAGGAGTCCCCAAACCTGGAGCATCCTTGTGTCTGGGGGGTGGGAGAGTAATGTAAGGAGAGACTGGCATTTTTACCTTCTAAGACATGCAGGCATTTCCTAATGAGAACTTCAAAAGAATTTTGAGGGAAAGAACTCTTTCTTTGCTCCTGGGAAATACACACACACATACTACAGTCCAGTCTAGTCTCTGGCATCCAGCCAACATCTATCTTGTCCATTTTTTTCCTCAGCCTGCACACCTTTCCTAGGTTTCTGGGTGAAGAACAACTAAAGAAATCACCAGGAGGAAGGAAAGTGCCTCATGTTTATTTTCTGTTAGGCACACCGAGACTGGGACCTGGAAAAAATGACCCAAAGGGAGAAACCTGCCAGCCTCCACCAGGGACGGGACTGTCTGTCCTGCCTGCAATTGAAGAACAGGTGGAGGCGTGGTGAGGCTGGTAGACAGGGACTTGGGTTTCTAGAATGCAGACATTTCCAGCTCTGCCAACCACTCCAGTGGGTGACAGCCAGTCCAGTGATGCCACTCTAACCTGAGTTGGCTCAAAGTGGGTACCCAGAGGAAGTGGGTACCCAATGGTCTGGTTTCCTTTATCCGTGTGTGTGTGTGTGTGTGTGTGTGTGTGTGTGTGTGTGTGTGTGTGCTTGTAGAAGCCCATAAAAACACATTTGTACTTGCTGACAGCTTTTAGAGCCCTGAAAACCCCTTGGGGGATTCCTAGTTCCTGGGAAATGAAAGGAAAAGATTTTATGGTATCATCACTTCTCAGCCCAGCTGCAAAGCAAAGCATTACCCAAGGTCCTCAGAATGGAGAACTGCTATGGCTTGGGGCCAAAGGCTTCTTGGAGCTGGGGAACTCTAAGGAGGAAAGCAAGATTCAGCCCATCTTTAAATCCTTGTGAGGGTGAAGCTCTTACCTTGAAGTTGCCCATAGCCTGTACACCAGACTCAGAAGCTGTGTCTCCCACTACCTTTTCCCCCTGGCTGAGGAAGACTCATAGAAATGCAAATCTGTTTTAATTAAGGTGGTTAATAAACAGCAATTATTTGCAGCAATTTTTGTTTTGTTCTCGGCATAAATTTACCTGTTCTCCAGACCTCTTGCCCTCAGCCACCTTTCCTCTGCTTTGCTGTCTAAATCCCAACTATCACTCCAGGGACTGGAGACACATGGGAAGGGTTTCAACCCTACCTACCTCCATCTCTCCACTGCCCAGGAAGTTACCCGTAGATAAAGGGAGCTTACTGAAAGTGCCATGAGACAGGCTTCACTCCAGATGACATTTCTTGGCTGCCCAATGTGATCACACACACACACACACACACACACACACACTGGAGCTGTGGTTTCACCTAGCCTGGCTGGGTGTGTATGTGGAGATAAGCTACAAGATCGTCTGAGACCTGTATAGCTTTGAGGCTGGGAGCTCAGCTAGTACACTTCCCCATTTGCAGGGTAATTCCCGCCCTTGGTAAAGGAACAGCACCACTTTTTTTCCCCTGCTTGACCCAGCAGATGCTCGGTTTGTTAGGCAAGTGTGCCCTCTGCTGGACAACTGAGAAATGGCTTGAATCCCAACAGCAGAGCAAGACTGGATGGCATTCCTTCTGCTCTTCCTTGCAATCTTCTCTCATACCGGTGCTTGCCTTGTCTCCTTTCCCAAGCTCACCACCTCCTTTGCAAAGCATTCCCCATCTGCAGATAGAATTGTTCCCTCTTCTCTAAAGCCAGTTAAAACATTATCTGCACTGTTCCTGTGGTATGAACACTCACTACCTTTTATCAGTTATTTCTGTCTTCTGAGGATTCTGGCTTGGAAGCATTCACTCGTGATCCCTAGAGAGGATTATGACTGAATGCCTAATTTACCTTTAAGTCTCCTACCTCACACTCTGTCTTGCATGCACAGGTCTTCTGTAAATGTTTGCTGAATGCTTGAATTTGTGAACACACTTCCAAACCCACCAAAGAGGATGCCAGCTGAGGCTTTGCCCTTCCTGTCTCCCTAATGTAATGTCATCTTTCTAACAGGACCCCCCATCATCTCCAGCACACAGACCCAGCATGCCCTCCATGGAGAGAAGGGCCAGATTAAGTGCTTCATCCGGAGTACACCACCACCTGACCGAATTGTGAGTGTCCCCCAGAGGGATGGTGGTGAGGGCATCAGCAGTGCACCTACTTCCAATGGGGGGGGTCACCTCTGTCAAAGCCCAGGTGGCCTGTGAATTGGTGCAGGCTCTGGAGCTTCCCTTTCCTGGGGGCTGGGGATGATCCCTATCTGTGTCTTGAAATGTGCCCTAAAGACAAAATAAAGGGAGGCATCTTGGGGGGGCGGGGTGCCTTCACCTGCCAGCATTAAAGATTCAAGTTAAATTAGGTGTCCTGAGTGCAGCAAGCAAGTGAAAACAGCAGAGAGGAAGGCAGCCCATTTCTTCCCTTTCCTGGCCTCAAAGCCAGTGTGATAAAAATGTAAGCTGGGTGCAGTTTATGGCTATCCATCCCTGCATCTCCCATAATCATCCCCTTCAGGCTCTTCTGCTTCTAATGCCCTGGGAATACTCTGTGCCTTCCAAATCAAACTGTTCCTTCTAAAATGGCCACTGTATTCTTTTTTTTCCTCCAATCTCTCAGCCAATCTCTAAGGCAGACCAGATAACCTTCCCAAGTTTATCATCATCTGTGTGATGATGCTTGCATTTAAGAAAGACTGAAATTGTTTTATTTCTTATCACTGCATGGGTAGGACATGGTGGTGGAATAAATGCCATAGTGCATGAGTGGAGCTCAGAGGCAAACCTTGTGGGGTCAGTTCTCTCCATGCACATTTATGTAGGGTTTGAAGATCTAACTCAAGTCATTAGGCTCGTGTGGCAAGCACCTTACCCACCAAGCCATCCTTTTAAACAGAGCATCTTGTGCCTCTCATTAATCTGAAATTAGTAGCTGCTCCAGTGTGAAATCAAAGAAAAGGAAAGCATTCTGTAGCACTTCTGAGGGAAAGTAATCATCTGCCCCATGATGGTGTCATACTGACTTTATATCACTGTAACAAAACACCAAGACCGAGGCAACTTACAAAAGAAAGCTTTTAATTGGGCTGACAGTTTAGAGGGCTAGAGTCCACCCACAATGGCAGAGAGCAAGGGCATAGTGTCAGGAACAGCTGAGAGCGAGCTTGCCTTGCTATGCAAGTAGGAGGCAGAGAGCATGATGGGAATGACACTAGTCTTTTTGAAACCTCAAAGCTCCTCCCCACCCCTACCCCTCCGTGACCCACCTCCTCCACCAAAGCCTGACTTTCCAATCCTTCCCAAACAGTTCCACCCATATAGATCAAGTATTCAAATATGAGGGCCTATGAGGGCTATTCTCATTTAAACCACCACAGATGGTTTTGCTGAAAGACTGCCCAAAGGTCAACTCCACTGTGCAACAGTGCTGGAAGGCTGTGCCTCAGATGGGTACTGCTCAAATAAGAGCCTATGCGTGCCAGAGATGCTGCCTGATAAACTGAGACATTAAAGGATTATTGCTGTTAAATGTTATCTCAGGCATCTGGTTCATTTGTGATCTGAAAGAGTCATATAAAATTGCAAATAACTGCACATAGTAACTATTACCCATGTCTCCTCATTCACTCTTTAGTTATTTTAATTATAATAAAGCACACACAATTGTGAAAGATCCCCTTCAATCACCCTTGAGCATTGTTATGCCATCTTTTTCTTTACAGTCATTTATTTCTAGGCTAGTGGTTCTCACTAGGTCCCCTAGAGGCACCTGGCAGTGTCTAGAGACCTTTGTGATCACCATAATGGGGAAAGGTGCTAGCTTAGTGAGTAGAACCAAGGATACCACAAAGAACTCCACACCAGGAAGGATCTGTTCCACAGCAAGAGAAGCCAGACTCTCATTTGTGCCTTCTGGCATTGAACTTGGAGTAAGATTTTGTATATGGTTAATGTGATAACTTTCATGCAAAGGCATCCCTGTAAATAGAGATGGAGCACACTGTGTGATGGTCCACACCATAATCCCAACAATGTGGAGGGGGGGTGAGAACAGGTGGATAAGCAATTTAAGGTCATCTTATTACAATGAGAGCAGTCTGGTAATGATCTGCCTTAAAGAATTTGTGAAGTCACTATGGACCATCTCTTCAAGACTCAGCACTAGGAAATACTGGTAAGGAAGTCCAAGCAGGTGGCCATGTGGAGGGCTACAAGGGGTCGGTCACTCTTTGCCTAGTTAATATTCTCAATGCAGAGCCACATAGGAAATATGTGGAAGGAAATATCCTGAGGTGTCCCCAACCTGTGCGGGTATGCATGTACATGGTCAGTAGAAAGTGTATACACGCATTGTGTGTGTGATGTGCTACTTCCTATAATGCATGTGGTATGTGGGCTGCACATGTGCAATGGTGTGTGTATATGTTGGGATGTATGTTCATTTGCATTAATATGTGTTCTTGGTATGTGTGATATGGTATGATTGCGCAGTGTGTTGTGGTATGTTTATATGTGCTTACTGGTAGAATTTAGTGTCTGATATTATATTGTGTGTCATGGAGTGTGCATATGTGTACATACTTGAGGTCTATGTATGTGCAGTATGTGGTTTGTGATATGTGTATATAAACATATAAGTGTATATATGTTATGTGATATGATAAGCATATGTAGTGTGGCATATGCTTATGTGGTATGATGTATATTTATGTATACTGTGGTACATACACACATGTATATTGTAGTGTGGTATGATATATGAGTCCCTTTGAATATGTGGCTTATGTTGTATGCATATGTACAAAAGTGTTTGTAGTGTATGTGCTTTCATGCCTGCATATGTATAATATATTGAACATGTGTGTTTATTTTAATAGTATGTGGTATAGTATGCATATATACTATGTTTTCACATATTGATGTGTATGTTGAGTATTTATATGTGCTTTATAATGTGTATGTGTGGGTGTTTTTGTAGTGTGAGGTATATACATGCACACTTATCAGTTGGACACATACTGTTCATGTCTGATATGGTGTCTATATGCCTATATGATAACTTGTCCATGTGGGTTGTTTATATTTGTTTATGATAATTTGTGATATGTGTTTAGGTTGATTGTGTGTGACAGTGACTATAAACATGAGTCTAGCTATGTCAGCACCTTGGAGGTGTGACGCCATGGCCCTGGTATGGATTCTCCTAACCCTGCACAATCCGGCAGGCCTGGTCCTGGAAGGAGAATGTGCTGGAATCAGGGACATCTGGGCGCTACACGGTGGAGACAGTGAGCACTGAGGAGGGTGTCATCTCCACGCTGACCATTAGCAACATTGTGCGTGCTGACTTCCAGACTATCTACAACTGCACAGCCTGGAACAGCTTCGGCTCTGACACAGAGATCATCCGACTCAAAGAACAAGGTCAGAACTGCCAGGGTGCCCGGGGGACCAGGGAATGCAGATCCGAGGATGAGACAAAGTGCTCTTTCTAAGGGCCACACAGCCTCACATAGCTACCTACCTCTGCCACCAAGGGAGCAAAAACTACTGAGTGGTGTCCTCTGAGGCTGTTCAGGAAAGGGTGACCACAGAGTGAGCGGGGTTCATGGAGGTGGTAAACACCCAAAGGCTTCCAAAGACCCTGGCTTTCACACATTCTGCCCAAGCTAAAGCTGAAGGGTAGCCCTGCTCTGTGAGGGAGGGGGAGGTTGGGCTCAGAGCACTTGCAACCCTCAGGAGACAGCTGCACCATTTCATCCTAGAGGAGACACTGGCCAAATCTGGAGCACAGAGCAGTTGGATTTTTTGAGAGAGAGGAGGAAAGAAGTAAGCTTACCTCACTATGACCCATCACGATGACCCCATATGCCCATTGCTTAGCTCCTGATCTTAGCTAAGAACTTGGCCTCATGCCGGCCATGTGGTATGGTTCAGAACTCTCTCAGTTACACAGTACACTGAGGTAGCAGGATCACTTGCGCCCACACATTCCAGACCGGCCTGGCCAACACAACAAGCCCTTGTCTCTGAACAAACACTAGGACTCCAGTCCCCATTCAAGCTCCCTAGCTCAGACTACCAAAGAGAGAGTCCCACAAAGATTAGAGCCTGGCCTGAGAACTTTACTCAGCACATAGCAGCTACATGGTAGATCCAGAAATGGGCTGGACATCTTCCCTCTGCTAGCCAGTGGCCAGCCATGGGGTGGTTCAGGGGTGGTGTTCAGCAGGCCTGGGCCTCTGGATCAGAGGCTGGAAGCCCAGCAAGACCCCTCAAGCCTCAGTAAATCAGTCTCGAGGTGGCCATGATCCCACCTACAGATGTAACACCTCTTCCTAATAGGTGCTGCTTTGCATAACGCTTTGCATATAATTTGCATAATACCATCCACACATCATCTAAACCTCCCTGGTCCCCTGTTGCCTACCCTCTTTGTCTTCCCCCTTAATGCCCTTATCCCTATGCTCTCCTTTAGTAGTTCACTCCCAAAACCTCCCCCCCAGGTTTGACTTTTCTCTGTCCCTACCCCTGTTCCGGAGGGCCAGGTCAGTCTGAATGAATTCAAGTTCAGTTGGGGTAACCTGGATCTATGGATCGGTCCTTGAGACATGACAGAGGAAGGACTCTCCCTTTACTCCTCCAGGTGACCAATCCCCTGTCCCACCCCACCCTGGCCAGCCAGGCCCTGGCTGTGGACGCTTGCTTTATTTCCAAACAGGTTCAGAAATGAAGTCGGGAGCCGGGCTGGAAGCAGGTACGGAAGGAGCCAATGAGAACTGCCCGGGGTGGAGGGAGGGAGGGACTCTTGGCTAGTAGGGGAGGGGCGCAAAAGGGGGCAGGGAGGCTGCTAAGTTCTCTGTCCTCCCCAGGTCAACGGCTTAGTGAAGTCAGAGCAGGGGGAGAGAGAGAGGGGGCTTCTAGCAGCTAGCATCCAGCGACCCCAGACACCTGCCTGATACCACAACCCAGGGCTCCTTCCTCCCCTTCCCACCCTGGTCCTCAGAAGCCCTGGCTCCCATCCCTGGCCTCCCTCCCTGACTCTGCTCCTTGGCACCATCACCAGCTCAGCATTGCTCCTGGGAGGCCTGTGGCCTGTGTCATCCATGCTTGCTGGCTTACCACCTTTCCTGTTCCCTGTATTCCCCATGGAAGCATCATCATCACCATCAACAAGGCTGCTGGACACTGCCCCTTCAGGGCTCACATAGCAAAGTGATCATCAAGCTCCAGGAGTTGATTTGCTCCATCTGAACAACCATCTCCTCTGCACCCCAAGGCAGGACAGCAGAGGAGAATAACAGGACTTGGTGAATCCTCCTCCTCAGGGTTAGCCAAAGGCCTGGCAGTCCTCTGTCTCAGTCCTCTGCCCACACTCACTGTCTGGCCTATGTCACCCCTTTAATTAGCTACATGCAGAGCCAACATCCCCCACTTCCTGGACACACATGCCATCCTCAGAGCATCAGTCTAGATCACAACCAGCCCACAGAGGTCCCGGTGGCCCATCCAGGTAGTATGCAATTATCTGCCACCTAAATCTTTGGACTCTCTAGAAGTTCAGGTCCTGTGGTGGCACTGGCTCTCTCCTGTCTCTACTTCACACCCCTTCCTTCTTCAGGGGCTAAGACCCCTCATTCCCAGTCCTCTTCCTTAGGAAAGGACTAAGCAAGGGAACCCCTCACCAGCCCCTCTCAAAGGAATGCTCTGTCTAGAAAGAAGCAGCCTCAAAAGATGGCCTAAGTCAAACTTTGAGCGGCCAGGAAAGGAGGGGACATGCTGGGAGCTGGTAAACGATGCCACCCGAGGGCTACCTGCCTTCACAGATCTCTTCTCCTGTGACACCACCTACCCAAGATGTATCCACTCCCTGCTGTTAACAGCTCAAGAAAATGTGGACATAGAGGCCGCCATAATTCTGCTCTGCCAAAGTGACCATCATTCTACTGCCTCTGATCCCTGAGCTACGAATGGAAAGTTGAAACCTAGGGGTTTTAAGAGAGTATGCCCTGGCTCTGAGATGAGTTGAGATACCCACTCCTGAGTTTTCCTTAGAAAACTTACTAGGAATCCCAGGAGTGCTAGATCCAACATGGCATAGAGATTCAGATCACAGAACCAATGAGATTTAACCAGGAACATCTGTTTGTCAAATGTTTTTTCTCAGTCCTAATTTCTGAACCTAACCCCAACACCTCCTGGGCTCAGTGCTTGGGATTTGCCATTCTTATTTCCTCTTGGTTACCCTCTGTTACCTAGGCAGTAGTCTTGGCCACCAATAGGTAGGTAACAAGAGAATTCATGTGTGAATCTTAGGGTGGTGAGATACCAGGCCTGTCTAGTAGGTGCCCCCCTAACTTCCCAGCAACAACGTGGGGACCATTTTTCAGTATTTATTTCTCTTTAGTAAACTGGGGTCAGGGTAGCAAGGTACTCACTTAGTATACATGAAACCCTGAGTTTCATTCCCGAAACAGCAAAAGAAAAAAAAAAAACAGAACGATGATACTCTAACCACACCTCCTGAACAAACACCCCACCTTCTTCCGGTCATCTAAGCTGCAAGTGATGTATGGACATTCAGAGGAGTTTCCTCTCATGAAGGCTTTTCTCTGCTACTGTCTGCCCCACACACAAAGTAACTGGAACACATCCTTGATGAGAGCTCAGCCCCTCACTCTGCTCTAGGACCTTTCCCGACATTCTTTCACCTAAAGCCCATAACAACCTCTGAAGTCACACAATTACTACACCATTTTATAGACAAGAAATATGGAAGAAGCAGCTTGGAAGGTGTGATGGAGGAAGTGGGCACAGTGAGCGAGGGGTCTGGGCTGCATAGAGCACATGACATTTGAAGGACACCATGTGACACAGAGGACAGAGCTCGATGGGGTTGGGAGTAGTAGCCTGAGACTTGGGTTGACCTTGTTCACATACGGTAGCAACACATGTCAAGTCACTTGACTTCTCTGAACCTTAGTATCTTTACCAAATGAGAGGTTTGGCTTCATTATAATCCAATTTCACTCAGCCTCAGAATTTACTAATGCTGTTTCTGGTAGATTACTCAGGACCTAAAGTCATGTGCTCAGGGCTCATACATATCTATTGAAGGGAAAGAGCTTTTTGGAAAAGTCTTGTGTCCCCCACACCATACTTGTTTGCTTGGCAAGAACCCCAGACAGGCTGAGGAAGAGCAAAGTGAGGAGCTCTGGGCCCTTTGGAGCTGAAACACATGATGGATGTCACAGGACTGGCCTTGAAAGAGAAGGAGTTGGGTGTAGCTGTCAAGGAAAAAAGAAAGGGTCTTTCTCCTGAGCTCTGTGGTAGTAAAGAAACTATGAGAGAACTCCCTGGTCCCACCACTTGAACATGTGGGCTGTGGGTCCTGATTCCCAGCAGACAGGAAGGGGAAGTTGCCTCAGAGCTGAAAATTCTAAGAGTTGGTTGTCTGTATGTACCCTCCCTGTACCATGGAAAAGGAAGTAAAAAGGAATTGAATAAACAAGGGCAGAGACCATCACCATTTTTTTTTTTTTCCTAAGAAAAGCCGTGGACTTCTGACTCACCAGTCACTGCATGCATAACAGATTCCCTTCCTTAATGCTGAAGAGGTCCAAATGAGACTAGCCTTGCCCTGCATCTCCACCCCTACCCCTGGCCTCCACTGTCTGTTCTAGCATCTACCCTTTCCCTGGCTCCCCTTTACTCTCCACCTATCCTTTGTCCTCTTCAGTCTCAACATCCCCGTCCAGAGCTGACCCATTGGACTGTCTGTGCCTGCCCACGTCCAACCAAGGCATTCCCAGGAGGGGCCCGCACGGCAGTGGTCTGGCCCCAGCTTGGCAGGGGCTGCACCTAGGGACTAGAAGGGTCCTAGCAGGATGGCAGCTATTCTTTGTCCCTCATCAGCCTTGTCTGTTTCTTTCCCACAGAGTCTGTACCAATGGCCGTCATCATCGGGGTGGCCGTAGGAGCTGGCGTGGCCTTCCTCGTCCTAATGGCAACCATTGTGGCCTTCTGCTGTGCCCGTTCCCAGAGAAGTACGGGAGGGAGACCCGGGATCTCAGGGAGGGGGACAGAGAAAAAGGCCAGGCTTAGACTGCCCAGGAGAGCAAGTAAGCAGGAGTACAAAGAACAGGGGCCATAACAGTGTTATGAGCTCCTGGGGCAGGGATGGGTGTGATGTACTGTTTTGCACCTGGAGGGTGTCTGGCAGCAAGTGGGCACTTCACTGAGGTTGAACCAAACTCATTTGACCTCTGTAGCAGGACATACCACTAGTGCTTCGGGGTTGGACACATAGCACTCTTATTTAGGATTGTGTAGAAAATCTCAGAAGGAATGGGGTGGTTTGACCCTCCTTGCTCTATAGACTCCTAGCTTAACCTGAAAAGCAAGTCGCCCATACAAGGCACAAAAGCAAGTGAGGAGTTTCTCCAGACACACTTTTAAAGATCTTTCATCATTAGCAATACAGTTCTAGTGCCAGCACACTGTTAAAGAATTGTAGGCACACAGGGCTTCCGTACTGGGCTCAGCTCGGGAGTGTGATTGGCAGGTGTTAGGGAAAAATAGAACGGCAGAGTTGAGAAAATTATAGAAGAGGTGCAATCTTCTCCTCTGTGCCCCTGGGCAAGTCAAGTGTATTCAAAGCCTTAGTTTCCTCATTTGGGATATTAGAAGGTTGGATGGCATGACTTTTATGACTCCAGCCAACTCTGAGCTTCTGGGATCAGAATGCACTGAGTCACCAGAACAAGTTGTGATCACCTGGCATCCGGAAGGAAGTCACTGCTTCCTCTCCCAGCTAAGCAATTTTACCAACAACCTTATGCAACAATATGGCCTTGCAGCCTCCCCTGCTGCCTCTCCATGGAAATGATAGGAGGAGAGTGCATTTCAGTAGGATTTGTCTAACAGGGTGCTCCTGTAGTTCAGGGAAGCTAGACCTCTATGTGTTCTGGATTGGATAAGAGACCTTATGGTCTTTATATCATTAAGATTTGTGGTCCTAGAAATGGAGAGCTCAGATCCGTGTAGGAAAGAACAAGAAAGAGTTCTGGGAGAGAGTGGAGACTCAGGATGACAGGGCCTAGCTAGGGGAGGTGAGGAAAACCTCTCTAACCACAGGAAATACCAAGGTGCTGGGTGGCCTGCGTGGCCAGCCTTTCAGGCTCGTCCAACCCAAAGTAGATCTCTACAGACATTCTACGGGTGGGGAACCCGCAAAACTTCAAACTCAGAGTATGAGGGGTGGGTGAATCCTGAAGTGGGGTAGGGGAAAGGGTGGCAGCAGGGGGCTGTGGAGAAGTTGACATCTCTGGCCTCAGGATGAGAACTAAATTTTTTTTGTCTACACTTTCCTATCTTATGTCCAGATCTCAAAGGCGTTGTATCAGCCAAAAATGATATCCGAGTAGAGATTGTGCACAAGGAGCCAGCTTCTGGTAGGGAGGCTGAGGATCACACCACCATCAAGCAGCTGATGGTAAGAATGTCACCCGAGTCTCACTCCATCCTGAGAACAGAGACTCTTTGATTTTCTCCATCCTGCCGAGAGGCAGTGCATTCAGGCAATCCCCCAAACCTCAACCCCCATCCCTGCTGCCGCCCCAGGCATGCGCTCAGCCAATGAGCATTTACTTGTGCATCTATGAAGTGATATAGGAGATTCAAAGACATGTATGATGCAGTCTCTGACCTAGATCCTGACCACTGAGTAGGGAAACAGTCTGTGCTTAAATTTACATGTGTAGCTACATGCAATCTTCATGCGCGCGCACATACACACACACACACACACACACACACACACACACACACACACACACACACACACACGTCTTCCAGAAAAACTAGTTCTTTCTTGGCAACTGGATGTCCACCAGAAGCAAATGCAAAACTTCTCCAACAACATCAAGCCGGCACCTCCTCTTCCTGATTCTCCCTTCAAGGACCAGAATTCTCCTCACTGTCCAGGCAGAAGCCTAATCAGCTATGCCAGAAGCTCACAGAGCACACTATACGTGGAAAGACACGGGCTTCTCTGAGCCTTTGTCTATGAAATGGATATGAATGCAGTAATATGCAGGGTCATCAACAGGATTACAGGGATAAAAACCTGAGTACATATGGGCTACAGTAGACTTTTCCCTTGATATCTGTGTAGGATTTGGTCCCATGATTCCCAGATACCCAAATCTGAGGATATGCAAGTCTCTTGTATAAAATGGTTTATAGCATTTGCACAGGAACTACCTGTATTTTCTCATATACATAAATCGTCTCTACTTATGATATGTAATGTAATATAAGTGCAATGTAAACACTTATTGTACCATATTGTTAAGGATTAATGATGAGTAGAATAGGCATGTTTGGTACAGGCAATCTTCCCTAAATATTTTTGATCTATGGTTGGCAAAATCCAGGAATGTAGAAGCCTGTCTGTAAGAGTCCAAGAATTGCTCACTATTATGTTGCTCTAAATCCATCCACCCACTAGGTGGGGAGCAACTGCTGCCTTATTTATCCCTGGCAGAGACTCACAAATGTTTGATGATGGAACTGACTTTTCTCTCGGCTACACTTTCTCTAGTCAATTGATTTTCAGGGTCTGTCAATTCTGCTTTAAAATATGACTCAGATATGTATCCCGCCTCTCTTCCATGCTCAGTTCCTTATTTTGGGCCTTGTAATTACTCCCTGAACCACTGCAGAAACCTCCTAAAGGAACTTGGTTTTGGCCACTTGTCACAATCTAGCATCCATGGCCCTTCAAAAAGGACCTTTCTGAAATACAGGCACATACCTGTAACCCCAGCACTCAGAAGGTAAACACACACAGTTGTAGCTCTGTGACTTTGAGGCCTCCATCTCAAACTAAATAAAATACTAAATGTAAATCTGCTCCTGTGACAATCTTCAGATGTCTCTCAACGGCTTCTGTGGCTGAGGGAGGAAGTCCAGCTGCTCAAAACGTCATCATGCCCTTTGCAAGGCACCTGCCCATATTTCCAGTTCCACCTTCCATATCTGACTTTCCAGATAAAAGAATGGGTGATCCTAATCTGGGAGTCCTTTATACATCAAGGACCCATGTTGACCTCCCTGTTTATGTGTCTGCTGAATTTCACATCCCACCATAAGAAGTGGCTCAAATGTCATGCACCCCAAGATTTTCCTGGCCTAACCCTCCTCATACACTGGGGAGCTGTGCACTCTTCACTACACTCCCCTTAAGCCTCTTTGACAATCCACTGATGGAGGACAAGGAAAACTGTCCAAATACTCTGGAGCTTTTCAATGACAAAAGTCCCTTATGTCCCCTGGGACCTCCCTAACACAGTACCTGACATAGCAGAGTGATCCTTCACACAAGAGGGAACCTACATCCCAGACCTGAGAAGGGATAATGCCTCTTATGCTCTAGATCTCTTCTCTAGGCCAAATGGACCCGTTAGTTCTCTCTTGAGGAATCATTTTTGTCTCAAAGTCAAACCCTCAGGAAGAGGGCAGATATCTTTGAGTATTTTGGGGAGAGCAGAGGGGGTAATGTGGCAGAAAGGATTTGCTGAGCTTTGGACCTAGTCTCTCCCTTGGGAAGATAATCACTGATCCCCTTCTTCACACTGGGAGATCTTATACCCTATGATCTGGGAAACACTCTATCATCAAGGGGGAGGAAGCTTAGATGTTATATCTGGGAGGTGGGGGAAGAAGGACAATAATCTAAATGGAACTAAAACATTTACTGAAAAAATGAAGAAGAAGAAAAAAGTAGTACAATTAATGAGAGAATAACAGGATGGGAGAACATTGGACCATCCCGCGGGCCTCCAAGACTAAGAGAAACAAACCAAACGCCCCACTCAAAGAGCTGGGCGGGGGCCTGAGCACACCATTGCTGGAGTGGTGGGCCCTGCACTCCCTGATCGCCTTATACACTCACTCTGCACTGTGGGAGCTTTGTCCTGATCTTACTCTTTTAAAAAAAAAAAAAATCATTACTCTCTCTCAGTGATTTAGAACTGAGCTACTCATTCATTCACAAATACACTCTGCACTCAAACCTGGCCAGAAGCTTTCTAGTCAGTGACCACAATGTACAAGATCTTAAACAAGTGTATTGGGGATTTGAGGAGAGCCAGATCTCTTCCCTCAGGCTGTTTGGCAAATGTTAAGGATGACAGTTTTCCAGTGCATTTGAGTCACTGCTGGGAGGAGCAGATATGACCTATGGCGTTAGTCAGCTTTTTGTTGCTATGACAGATATGGAGAAAATCAAAGGTGGGGATGGCTCGGTTGATGTGGTGTTTTGTGACAAAAACATGAAGACCTGAGTTCAGTTCTCTCAGAATTCATGTGAAAAAGGCTTGCACCAGTAATCCCAGTCATGGGAGATGGATAAGTGGATCTATTGGGCTCACCGACCAGCCAAGCTAGCTATATTGTTGAGTTTGGGCCTCAAAACATAAGATGGGACATTTTAAAAGATACCCGATGCCAGCTTCTCTTCTTCACTCCCATACAACACATACAAAAAGAAGAAAAAAAAATGTGTAGTGACTTATACCTCTAACCTCAGGACTCAGGAAGCAGAATTACCAAAAGTTCCAGGTCAACTTGAGCTACAAGATGCGTCCCTATCTCATAACAGCAATAACAAAAACCAGGAGGTGACTCAGAAGGGAAAAGCCAATGGCTCAAGCATGATGGTTTGAGTTCGAACCTCAGAACCACAGAGGAAGGAGAAAATTGACTTCTGAAAAGTGTCCTTTGATGTCCACATGCATACTGTGACATGCATCTATGTCAGTGCGTGGAGAGAGAGAGAGAGAGAGAGAGAGAGAGAGAGAGAGAGAGAGAGAGAGAGAGATTAAAAGAAGAACAGTTTCTTTTTGGCCATGGTTTCAGCCCATGTTCATGTGGTCCTGATGCCTTCAGACCCATCACGGCAGAATATCACAGCAAAGCATGCCTCAGAGAAGACTGTCTACCTCATGCTGGCCAGAAAGCAGAGACAAGAGGGGCCAGGGTTCCAGTGGCCTCTTCTAGGGCACACCTTCAGTGGCCTCACTTCCTTCTACTAAGTACTACCTCTTAACAGTGCCACATGATGGGTACCAAGCCTTGAACACATGGTCTTTTGGGGGTGGGGAGTAGTTCAGATCCAAACCATAGCATCTCTCTTGCCAGCATCTCAACAGGGATTCCTTCCAACATCCTGGCCCTAGTTGACAGACTGACTGCCCTAAAGAGCCTGCTCTATATCCAGTGTTGATGTTCTGTGGTTACTTACTTCCCTCAGGTACATCTATCTCCCTGATGAGCAGAACTCTATCATTCGGCATCTTACTCTGAATAACAGGGCCCTTAGTGCATGGCCTGGCCATAATTTTTCAACAAATATTCAAGTGAGACGTCTGGAGAAGATGCCCCTGCCCAGTGGAAGAAAACATGGTGTTATAGTCGTACCAATGCTTCACCCACCCTCCCTCCCTGTCTTCACCCTGGGGTTCTCAGAACATTCCTGAGGCCTGGAATTGTATCCCAACTCTTTCACCTGCCTTTCTGAAGACCAGGCTGTGCAGGGGACACATATGGCAATCCTTGGAGCTAATTTCTTCATCTTCTCCTGGGAGGAGGTGGAGTAGAGTCCACCTTCCCTGCATTGAGTAGTCATTTTTGGGTTGTAGATGGACCGGGGTGAATTCCAGCAAGACTCGGTGCTGAAGCAGTTGGAGGTCCTCAAAGAGGAGGAGAAGGAGTTTCAGAACCTAAAGGTAGGTGTAGCCACAGTGGGTCTGACTACAGAGATGATGGCCCATCCCTTACACAAAGAGAGCATCACAGCTAGCAGAAAAGATGGCTCAAGGCCAGCCTGGGGACAGGTGTTGCTGTCTCAAGAGGAGGGGCCAAAAGTGGCTTTTCTCCTTCCCCCAACACTAAGAAACTGAGTTAAGGCTGGGTTCCTACAATTTTCTTTTCCCATAGCCTTGTAACAAATAGATTTTTAAAAATTAGTACTCATGTTCTGGACAAACACAAGAAAACAATTAAAGGCTGCTTTTCAAATGATCTTGCAATTGCCCTGATGTGAACCAAGTCTGAAACAGCTTCACCTCCCCTCCTGGCAAATGAGCACATGCCAGGCCCTGCTAGCATCCCTACCATGCTCACCCTTCCCGTATCCTGGTCAGTATCCTTCCTCCCCAATCCTTCCCTCTTTCCATGCCTCCTCTGTGCAATGTAGGACTGGTCAGCCCAGGCTCCTGCCACAGCCAATGAAGTCTCCCTGGTAAAATGCCTCTTGTTCTTGCCTACTCAGGACCCCACCAATGGCTACTACAGCGTCAACACCTTCAAAGAGCACCACTCAACTCCAACCATCTCCCTGTCCAGCTGCCAGCCAGACCTGCGTCCCACAGGCAAACAGCGTGTGCCCACAGGCATGTCCTTCACCAACATCTACAGCACCTTGAGTGGCCAGAGTCGCCTCTATGACTATGGACAGAGGTTTGTGTTGGGCATGGGCAGCTCTTCCATTGAGCTTTGCGAGCGGGAGTTTCAGAGAGGGTCCCTCAGCGACAGCAGCTCCTTCCTGGACACGCAGTGCGACAGCAGTGTCAGCAGCAGTGGCAAGCAGGATGGCTACGTGCAGTTCGACAAGGCCAGCAAGGCCTCTGCCTCCTCTTCCCACCACTCCCAGTCCTCTTCCCAGAACTCGGACCCCAGTCGACCCTTGCAGCGGCGGATGCAGACTCACGTCTGAGGACCTTGTACTGTTGCAGGGATGGGCCAGGGAGGAGGACAGGGCACTTTTTTGTTCTCCAAGGACTGGGGCTACTTTGCAGAAGACCCTAGAACCAGCTGCCTCCAGGGTGACCTCCGAGCACCTCCCTTACCAACTGCCTCACAAGCTCTAATCAAGCACAAATCTGTCTCCAGGTGGGAAATGAAGAGGATGCAGTTGAGTACATAGTGCTCAGGGCTTTGTCCCTCGCTCTTTCCTAAAGGTCCCTCGGCCACCTGTCCTCTCACAGGCACTAGTGGTAGCTAGAACTTTGCTTTTATGAAACTGCCGCCCACTCTCCTAGCTCTTCTTGCTGCCCATAAGCCATCCCTTGTGCCTGTATTCCTTACAGCCTTGGGGAACGGAGAACTTTTTCCCAGCACTGAGTTGCTCCAGAGACCCCAGCTTCCCCACTGTGCATAGCCCATGCCACAGAGGCTGAGGGTTGAGAAATAATCCTGGCCAACAGAGCATCTGCCTGGGAGCCCACCCACAATTTGTTTGGAGTTTTGTGTCTGTATTCTGTTCTTGGACTTGACGCCTCTGAGACTGGATCATCAGAGTCTCGTATCCTCAGAGCTGATGAAGTGAAGGAGGGAGAGAGAGTGTGAACGTCCGGAGAGCACCTGGCCCCAACACACCCTGTGCCAGGCTGTACAGTTCCGAGCCCCTGCCCTCACCCCCGCTTAGTTTGTGTTTGCCCTTCCTTCCCACAGCACAATCAAGCAAATATAAAGCGCGTGAGAACTTCTCTGGCCAGGGTTTGGTGAACACGTACTGCAGAGAGCTTCCTGGGAGATGTGGATTTGACGGGGCTGAAGTATAGGCTGGAGGATGAGACAGACTTTTTCAACTGATGAACACAAGGAACAATGATCCATTCTCCAGTAGACTGGACTCTATGTGCAAGAGGGAAAGTTTTTCTGCACCTCTCCTTCCCATTACCCTCCAGTTAAAAATAAACGGTAGGGCCATTACCCCCAACAAACCTGTCATGTGCTTTTGTTACTGCATAGCCACAAGAAGTCCCCATGAGTTCAAGTACATTGTGAGGACCCAGGGATTTCGCTTGTTTGTTTGTTGCTGTTCCTCCCTTCAGTTTTTTCCAAGGCAGGGAAGGCTGTTGTTGGAGCTGGTTGTAGTCCTAATAAAATCTACAGATTGATCTATTTGTGGATGACATCAGCCAAAAAAAACCCAGGTATCGCCAACCTCACTTCTTGCCAAATGCAATAAGTCAATACCATCACTCTAGAAACAAGCCAGATCTTTCTAGCCTTCTGTCTCAGTAATATTTTGCAGCAGAGTTTCCTCCACTTTGGATATAAGAAGCAGGCCATCTTGAAAGACCATAGGTCACCACCAACACTCTAACTCTCAAGTATAGAACTAAAAATATCAGAGTGAACTTTTGTTTTGTTTTACTTTTTGAGACAGGGTTTCATTGTATAGCCCTATATGTCCTGGAACTCACTTTGTAGACCAGACTGGCCTTGAATTCTCTTGAGATCCACTGGCCTATGCCTCCCAAATGCTGGGATTAAAGGTGTGCACTACCACCACCCAGTCAGAGTAAATTTCTAAACATCATCATAGTATACAGGCTGGATAAATGAAGTAATGTTCTGCTACAGAAGTGGGGTTCAAATGAAACTCTGAAGAACCAAATTGTTTCTAAGGCTGGAAGGTCCTCTTTCTCTCTTTCTCACCAAAATAATAAGGTGGAAGTATCCACACCTTCCTGGAATCAGGGATTATAACACAATAACCAAAACTGGAAAGCAAACTACCCCATGGGTCAGAATGGGCCCATCACCCTCCAGGACCTTTGACCCTCACAGAGGGGAAAAATGTGGATGATTTATAGAGGATAAAGTGACAGCACCAAGGTGACCACAATCAGATTAGGTTGTATGATGGGCAACTTTCCCAAGCACAAACATTAAGAATTGCAGAAGAAACAGGTCACTTGTGCACAGTGTTTATAAGAGGCCACAACATAGACAGATAAACACACAGTGAACTGGACCCTTTTCTGTAGGTGAAGCCCTCTCCATTTCAGGTTGTGGGGGTGGGGTTTTTGGAGCATTAAGAAGGAGCCCAAACATGTTCACCCCTCAGCTGTCTCCAGCCATGCTCACTTTCGTGGGAGTGGAGGTAGAGAAAAGGCAGTAAAGAAAGGTAGGAGAGGAGGAAGTGGAAAGCCTTGAATTCCCCTGTAGGTATTTTCCTATGTGATGAAATAAATGCTCTACACTTGCATTTTTTTTTGACTCCTCACAATTTGATAAAGCATCCTCATGTTTTACATATGTGGGAATGAGGCTTAAAGAAGCCAAAAGACTGTCTCAAGATCACAGAGATAATAAGAAGCAAATGTAAGATTTGGACATACATGCCAACACAAAATGTCTCCATGACACAGTCCAAGCTCAAAGCCACTCTCTAGAGCACTGGTAGAAATGGCTAACAATAAAGACCAAATGCCACTTGAGGACGGGCTGGACAATGACAAGCCACAGTTCCATCAAGGAGTCTGGCCTTCATTCTCTACCTAGAGTCCCTACATGACCTGGAAAGACCACAAACTCCCTGAAAAACAAAGACACTCTGTGTATCACCCCCCACCCCAGGCCAGGATCCAGTTTTCTGATAGCTGGGACTTCATTATTGGCTCACAGTCACTGGATAGAAGCCCAGTTTCTAATTCTCAGGCTTGCTATCAGTCTGCAAAGGCCAGGGCTATTACCACCGCCCTTCAAAAAGGAAGTGCTCTTGAATGAAGAGCTAAAATGCCACACCAAATCTATTTCTGGGAAGCCTGTTGAAACAAGCCATTATAAAACATAGGCCTAGCTAGAAGCCACCTTTGAGTTTCGGGAATTCAAAGGACTAGAGCAGATGGAAACAACAAACTGATGCAGCAAATCTGATGTAGTTCTTGGATGGTTTCTCAGAACAGAGAAGAGTTAACAGGAAATTCACCCCTTACTTCCTGGATGAGGAGGGAAATATGCTGGGTATGGTACTTGCTATTATTATGGAACAGGAAGTGAAACAAAAGGGTCCCCATCCATCAGTTTGATTAGAACTTCCCAGGAATTGTGATTTGTGATGGCGTCCATCAAGAAAAAATAAAATAAAATAAAGGAAGCGCTGCCCTTGGAGACAAACTTGCCTCATAAGATAAACTTTTACTATTTTTTTTTTCTTTTGTAGTATTAAGGATCAAGCCCAGGGCCTTGAGCATGCCAGGAAAGTACTATGCTACTGACCATACCCTTACTCTCAAACTCTTACCAACTATATGGATATTTAAATTTTAAAAATCTTAATTCAAATATAAAGTATAGGGCCTGTAAGTTTGTCTATTAGGGGAAAAAAACCATTTCAAAAATATGAAATCTCAAACTTCCCTTCTGCTTTGCAGTGGTCTTTGGGAAGCATCTTATCTGGGTTTGTTTTTGACGCCGTAACTTCACAGAAGCCATCGGCAGTTCTAGCATGAAAACTGGCATCTACCTCTGCTCTGTGCAAATAAAGAAGGCTCCGGCCCCTAGTGGTGCAGTCTTCCTAGCCAGGTCACAAACAGGGAAGAATGAGGAAATACCAAGTTGTCCTTCTTTGTACCCACAAGGATTATTTTCTCAGATGAGGAGGTATTTGCTGCTGGATCATCAATTGTCCCCCTTCATAAGTGCTGTTCTTCCTTGAGCCACCTGCCCTTGGCCTAATCCTGTCTGGCATGCACTGAATGCTTTCGTCACAAGCCTTGCAGTTTTAATCTTACCACAGCTCTTCTTAAAAGGCCCTTTGTGGAGGATGAGGATGTAACTCAGTGGCAAAGTGTTTGCTTAACTTGTGCAAGGCCCTGAGTCTGAGCCCCAGAACTTCAAAACAAACAAAATATGTAAGTAAATTGCCTTTTGTGAACTATACCAATTCACAGGTTACACCACTAAGGTGTGGTGTACAACCTTGATTTTTTATATGCATTTTATATATGTGTCCACTACCCTATGGGGGATTAAACTTCATGCTCAGCATGTGCTTTTCACTGAGCTATACCCTTAGCCAGCCCTGGCTGTATGTGTGCCTCTGTCAAGATCCACCTGCCACTCCATGTCCCAGTGCTTTTCTTCAAGATAGTCAAGCCACCTACAGGGCAAGGACATCCTGAACCCCTGACCAAGAGAAGAGGATCCCTTGAGCTCTATGACTGGGGAACAATAGACAAACACAGCATCTCTTTCTGCTGCTTCCAACCCTTACAGTCTTTAGAATGCAAAGATTCCTTATACCTTGGAATGCCATGAGGACATTCAAAGAATGCTCTTATGAATGCTCTTATAATTGTGGTGGGAGGCGGTAGGTCTGAAGAATTAAAACTCAAAAAGATTAGAAAATAAAGTCTGGAAGCTACAACTTCATCGGGAGAATGTGAGTCCTCTATCCCCAATTAAGCAAGAAGAAAATATTATTCCATCTAAGAAGCTGGATTTAGGGAAGGATTCATCACCCAAGAGTCACTGCCAATTAGGCAAAGAGATATCATGGGGACCAAGTTAAAGACACCACCTTCACCACTTTTGCATGGAAATGTAAGGACCAGGGCATTGTTGCCTGGCACTAAGACACTGTACTCTTGACACTAAATGAGTACTGAGCTTTGGAGAAAGACAGACAAAAGGCAGGTATAGACAATGTGATGCCAGTGAGAAGACAGCGGGATTTTCAGGTAACTTAGTTAAAAGGTTTCTCTGACTCGCCCATCACATAAGGGCTACATCAGCATGGCGAATCCAGAGGAAGGATGAGCTGGAGTCCCTGTCACACTCCGACTTCTACTTTTGAGAATCAGCACTTTGGGTAGAGAAGCTTGCTTACACAGAGAATCACTCGCTTTGAGACAAGTGAAGTGTTGAAGTTCATAGTAGGTGTAAATGGAAGTATCCGAATCACAGATGGTTCTGGAACAGCCTAGGTCAGTAATCGTAACTTTGGTCCTCAAGGGGTGTTTTGACATCTGGGCCTCCTCTCATTCCTTCTGTCCAGCTCCACCCAGCTCCATCCTCTCCATCCTTCCTAGAGGGGAAGACATGCCTGACAGATATACTGACATATAAAGTATACTTTATACTTATAGCTGTCCCATGGAATCTGATATGAATAAGCAATTACACCTGCCTCCCAGAGATCCAGTTTCTCCAACCCTTCTGCCAAACACTCTTCCTGGTGTCCTTCTATGAGGGAAGTGAGGCTTCCAGGCATCTGGGCTCCTCCCAGATGAGGCATCTATCCAGTTTCAACGTCATTTTCCAATCTTGCTTTTTCATTTCCTTTCCATTTTGAAACAGAGTCTCATGTAACTCAGTCTTGGCCTCAATCAAGGATGACCTCCAACTTTGGATCATCAGGCGATCACTTACTGAGTTCTGGGACTACAAATTTCAGTTGACCATATTCTTTTTATGTGGTATTAAGAATATAACCCAGAGACTGGAGAAATGGCTCAGAGGTTAAGAGCAGTGTCTGTTCTTCCAAAGGAACCAAGTTCAATTCCCAGCATCCACATGGCAGCTAACAACTGTCTGTAACTCCACTTCCATGGGATCTGACACCATCATACAGGTATACATGCAAGCAAAGCCCAATGTACATTTAATAAATTAAATTAATTTAAAAAAATATGACCCAGAGCTCTGTGTGTGCTGGGCAAACATCTACCAACTGAACTATATACACCCCAGTCCTCTACTTTATTTATTTTTCAGACAGGATATCTCTTTGTTGCCCTAACTGTCCTGGAGGAGTTTCTCTGTAGACTAGGCTGGCCTTGAACTCACAGAGATCCACCTGCCTCTGACTCTGGAGTGCTGGGATTAAAAGTGTACACATTATCATATCTGGTCAGTTTAATTCTTGGGCATAGAAATCCAAAGATCCTAATTATATAAAGTGAGAACATGGTTGCTCCGAAGTGTGGTCGAGAAAAAGAATTTTATAGGAGATATGAAACACAGTACAGCCACAGAACAGGGAGAGAAGGTGGCAGAGTAAATAAGGCCAGCAGAATGAATCAGGGTGTGTGTGTGTGTGGGGGGGGGCGGGTATCCAGAGAGGAAAAGAAAAGAGAGAGCAAAGAGTGGAGGACAAAGAGAGGGGGCCAAGAGAGAGAACTAAGCAGGTGTGTGGGCAAAATGGCAGGATTATATAGGAATGAGAAGCTGGGGAAGGAAAGCTCGTGACCTAGAGAAGTTCAGCGTAAACAAGAGCAAAGGCAGCTGTGATGCTGAGAAAGCCTGGAGGCCAGCATTTACTTTGGTATGCTAATAGCACCACAGACAGACTTTTTGTTCCTACTTTTTCTTTTCTTTTCTCTTCCTTCCTTCTTTTTTTCTTTGTTAATTTTTTCAAGACAGGGTTTCCCTGTGAAACAGTCCTGGCTGTCCTGGAACTAGCTTGGTAGACTAGGCTGAACCTCACTGCGATCCATCTGCCTCTGCCTCCCAAGTACTGGGATTAAAGGCCTGTGCTGCTACTGCCTTACTGACCCTACTCGCTTTGGACCTGACATTGAGCAAGCTTTTTTGTAGCTGTTGTTTATGTTTGTTTGTTTGCTTGTATTTTTAACAAAGAATGGAACAAAAAAAATAGATGGCGAACACACACACATACTCTTTGATTTATAATGGGCTGATACTTCTTTGTGATAAATAGTGTAAGTAAAATATGCATTGAAACTGGATATAATACTAATGCTGAAGAGGGCTGTGAGGATTGTCATGAGCTCAAGGTCAGCCTGGGTTAAATAGTGAGTACCAAGGTTAGCTCAAGATACACAGCAAGGCTCTGCCTCAAGAAAAAAAGGGCGACAGAAGGAGCTATAGAGATGGCTCAGAGGTTAAGAGCACCGTCTGCTTTTCCAAAGGATTCAGGTTCAATTCCCAGCACCCACATGGCAGCTCACAACTGTCTGCCACCCCAATTCCAGGGAAATCTGGCATCCTCACACAGACATACATGCCAGCAAAACCCCAATGTACATAATAAATAAATAAATCTTAAAAAAAAAAAAAAAGCCAATAATACACCTAGCCACAACACAGCCCCAAGTAGAGTACCATGAGTTCCTCACAGGACCACATGAATAGCTCTGTGTGTGGGTTACTGTTCCTGCCCAGCATCAAGGGAATATTGCTCTTCTTATCATTAGCTAGGAAGATCAAAATTCCATTGAACGTGTCTTGATTTCACAGTGGAATCATCTGCACACACCTCCTAATTTCCTAAAACCACAGCCGGTCCAGAGCTAAGGTGATTTTGAACTACCAAATCATTTTCTGTAGCTATAATTAAGGTTACAAAAAAAAAAAAAAAACCAACAGGCTTAAAGGAACACACACCAACCATGAAGCTGTGCTTCTTGTCCATGTTTAGGAAGCTACTGTTCCATTCCACATACCACTAAAAAATGAATGACTGCACCCTCCAAACTTTTCTCCAAGAGTCTCCAGAGGTGTCAGACTGTGACTTAAAAACCACTGCTAGGGGCTGGAGAGATGGCTCAGCGGTTAAGAGCACCATCTGCTCTTCCAGAGGACCCGGGTTCGATTCCCAGCACCCACATGGCAGCTAACAACTGTCTGTAGTTCCAGTTCCAGTCAAAACACCAAGGCAAATAAATAAATAAATAAAGTTTAAGAAAGAAAAAGAAAAGAGCTTTAAAAAAAAAATAAATAAAATAAAAACCACTGCTAGAAGCTAGAAAGGGGCCTTGGAGTCAGTCCATTGATTATGCAAACCCTTCACTTCTGTCATTTTACTGACTTGGTCCTCCAAGCCTGTAGGTATGACTCAAGACAGACTTTTCTTACCAAGTGGTTAACTCAGTACCAGGGCAAGTATTTGGTCCCGCAAACCTAACTCAATGGTTCCATATACTCTCCAACATTTTCCATTATGCAAGGATGCTTTACAATCCTGTTATTTATAACTCATTTTAGGGTCCACACAATGTTTTTACAATCATGGTCCCATTAGGTCCTAAGGATTTCACTGTGAGACAGGCATGCGTAATTGGTATTTCCAGGTGGAGAAACAGAGGTTTCTTCGATAAGTAAATGACACAGCAGGGAGGGGCCGGTTTTGTGTGTGTGTATGTGTGTGTGTGCTCGCACTACACTTAACTGTCTTGCAGACAGTATTGTTTCCAAGCTCAAACTTTTTGTAGACTAGACAGTCTCAGGCGGAAAGCAATTGGATATATACTTATGTACTCTAAAAGTGTAAATCAAAACCTCAAGTAGAGGGGCTGAAAAGGTGGCTCCGCGGTTAAGAGTGGGTACGGTCAGACAACCACAATTTGGTTCCCAAGGATCCACGATGCTCATAACTGCCTGGAACTTCAGCTTCGGAGATCCAACACTTCTGACCTCACGTGTACATCCGAGTCACAGACAGATAAATTTAAAAACAAATCATTTTTTTAATTAAAAAAAAAAACACCTTTAAGTATTTGAAATTAAGACATCATTTAAATATGTTAGATGCTCTGTGTCTCCCAAGACGGTGGTCTCAAACTGGGAGATCCTCCCTTCGTTTCTAGGGCCTCAGTTTCCCTGTAGGAGGACTTGTTTTGCAGTGGTGAAGACATCTTTGGATCTGTGTCAGTCTGTCCTCTTCGGCCTCGTGGGTCGCAGCAGAGCTCCGAGAAGCGATTATACCCCGACTCCCCCAACTCCCCGAGAGAACCCTGGGGCCCAGTGCTCAGCCCAATTAGCAGACTTGGGCGAAGGCCGGCAAACTGTCAGAGCCAGGCTGGGAAATTCAGTCCAACGGCCCCGCCCAGCGACAGACAAGGGTTAGACAGACTCAGCGCAGTCTGGGCCCCACCCCCACCCCGCCCGGGGCAGAACCTGCGAGAACGCCTAAAGTAGCCCGGCTCAAGGGCACCGGGGATTAGGATGGGTTTTATTGCAAACCAGAGGGGAGGGTTGAAAAGATGCCCGTGAGATCTTCCTAGAGTCTAGACTTAAAGCCGTGGCATAGATCTATCTGGATGCTTGTTAGAATTTGATTCTGAGCCCCACACCCAGCAGCATGAGACCCAGGAGTCTCCATTTCTAGTCACCCCAGGTAACTAAGATTAAGTGATGCGTCCTTTGGCTTTGAGACCAGAATCGGTACTGAAGCCGGAAGCGAATTGGAACGAATTACCCGGCTCAACCTGATGTAAACTCAGTTGTGTTCTCCATTCTTTCTTTGCCCTCCTGCTGCTTTTTCAGGGCATGGTTTAATCAATACCAGGCAAGCTGGCAGGCGACCCATTCACTTAAGTTGGGCTGAAAACTTCTTTCCCAGAACACCAAGGAACCCCATCCAGCAACTCTACATCAAAGCTCCACTCCCAATCCTGACCCTTGCAGGGTATTGCCTCAGCTTGCACAGAGTTTGCAGAGTGCTAGGCCCGTTCCCACCCCCGGCAAAGAATGGTCTGGGTGGATGCCTAGATACCATTTTGCTATGTATGTGATCCTGAGGGTCTCGATGTTAAAGTAAGATTATAAACTCCCCCATGTATGTGAACTTGTCGAGTTGGGAGGGGTAGTGTGACCCAGTGTGTTGGCTTCTGGCTCAAGTTGAGGCACGTTCAGTATCAGGCAGTGGCCTCAGTTCAGGCAGCTGGATCCTATGTGCAGACAGTCACTTTCAAAGGCCTTGGATGGAGAAATGGACACTCCCTTTTTTGGGATAAGCAAAGTTTAGATGCCTAGAGGCACTCACAAACCCTTACAAAGTCTTCCTAGGACAAGCCTGTAAAACAGCGTGTCCCAGTGGGTAGAGAAATGAGGGGGTTTCAGACACTATGGTCTAACTGCTTTTCAGAATCCCCTCGGACCACACACAGCTCTCCTGGAGCTGTTGCTCAGGAGTGTTCAGTTGGATGGGGCTGGCTATTCATTCTCCTTACTGTTCCAACGCGGTGTCATCCCCTTCGTTCCCTCCCAAGCCACTGCCCTTCGGTATCTATCCCATCCCAGCCTGGTTTGTCTCAAAACCTCAAGAGTGCAGCCCTTTCTGAGAAAGCCAGGAACACAGCTGTGAGTTCCAGTCCCCTAGGGCCAGTTCCAACACTCCCTCTTGGCTCCAGATGTAAAAGAACAGCTGTGGGGTGGCAGCAGGCCCAGTTGTCAGTAGAGCAAGGCCTGGAAGGTGGAGAATAAAGGCCAGAGAGTCAAGCAAACAGCGGGACTGAAGATTCAAGGAACCTGAGAAAGAAACAGTCTCATTCCCTGGTCCAGTGACTAGCTGATAGGACTTGCCAAATCCCTCCAGTACTGTCCTCTAGCCCTGCACACTTCAATCTTGGCAAACTATACCGCTGTTCTCATAGGGCCATCCACCAGGTCTATTTTATGATTTGCACTTAATTTGGGAGAAGAGAAATAGTTTCCTCTGTCTAACCCCACCCTGTCCTTAAAACATGCAATTTCCAGGGAGGACTGGTGATAGAAAGGGATGCTGTCACTTCCGTCTGGCACCTTTCACCTCTCTTCCTTTCCTTAGACCCTTGGGATCCAAGATGCCAGGCTGGGTGTCAGATGATAGGGCCGATCTGTGCTTCTCTGCTCTGCCAGGGAGGTAATGCTCACCTGGGCACCATCTCAATAGGAATTCTTTGCTGAAATGACTATGTCCTACTATAATCTCAGGTCTGTGCACTATCACACTCTCATCCATATTCTCCCCAAACCGAAAAAAAAAAAGAGCCCCACAAGTGCTTCCATTTTAAGAAAAAAAATATTTTAATGGTCTTTTTGTAAGTCTTTTCCAGGTGAGGCCCCTTCTAGATGGAGCCCCCTTGTCAATGCCCTTCCCATGCCTGCTGGGAGGTAGCAACCCCTCTCTGGAGGACACCCTCCCACCCTTGGTGCCTCCATCCTCCTGGGAGGCCAGCTCTAGGTTGGGGCCTTAACAGGCCAATTTCACTAAAAAGTGGGCAGAACACTGTATTGTGTCCCTTTTGTGAAATGCCACAGGACCAGCCCATTGCATTTTTCTTCTCCTTAATTAAATAGCATGTTAAATAATCTCTTGTTGCTGGGGCCAGATGTGCTGGTGTGCCCCTTTAATCCCAACACTTGGGAGCCAGAGGCAGATGGAGCTCTGTGAGTTCAAGGCCAGCCTGGTCTATATAGTGAGTTCCAGATAAGCCAGGGCTACACAGTCAGACCCTGTCTCAAAAACAAAACAAAAACAAAAAAACAACAATAACCAAAAAAAACAAAAAACAAAAAAAAAAACAAAAAACAATCAAACAAACAAAACAACAAAAAAAAGAAGCCCTAAAACAAACAAAACCTCTTTGTGCTGGCAGAGAGGGGGTGCCACAGCAGCAAACCCTTGACCCATGGCCACACTCTGTAGCCTCAGTGTGTCCACCCTGTTTGGATTTGGACTCCACCAGAGTAGCCAGAGGCACAGCCTCTCCTGAGACCCGGCCAGTCCTATATCACCCTCCCCGTTGAGGGTGAGTTCAAGTGAGTTGTACTGGCACCAGGCTTCCCAAAGCCATAGACAGGGGCCACTCAGATGGCAAAGTAGGAATCGATGGACAACAGCTCTCATCCACGTCACGTCAGAAGTATGTAAGGTTCTTGACGGCCCCCATCTCTAGCATCCGCTTGATGGCTATAGCCTCTTGGGAGACATTGTGCCCTGACCCCTGTGGAGACAACCAAGGAAGGAAGTGGGCCCCCAGGGAGCTATCTGTCTTCAGAAAGGCCTCCCTCCTCCTCTCCCTGGTCCCACACTTCTTGAGAGTTTCCTCCTTATGTGGGCTCTCAGAAAGGAGACAGAGGTCATGTGGCAAATGTGGAGGATGCCAGCTGGCATGTCCAGATGCTCAGGTCCCAGTTCTGATGCTGAATGACCATATCCCAAACCACTTCCTGGCCTGCACCTCCCCCTCAGCCAACATTCCTCTAGCTGTGTCTTCCTAGCCCACCTGGCTCTCTGGGCTCCGAAGCAGGGCTGCTTACCGCCATAGACTTAAGTGTGATCTGCTCATAGTAGTGGATGGTCTGCTTCTTGTTGTAGGCATCTGGGTAGCCGAAGCCAGCGATGTGCACTAAGTCGCAGAGGTGTAGGGCCAGGGTGATGGCTAGCAGACCAGTGGTTGGCTTCTGCAGGACAAAATATAAGGGTATTTGAAGATGCCCCAATCCCCTCCTCCTCCACCACCCACCTCACACATACTCAGGCTCAGTCAAGGAAGTGATTTGCTACTTGATGAAATTCTCAAGTTTTGCAGTGCAGGAGCTAGAACCTGGGCCTCATGTATTCAAGGCAAGTGTTCTATCACTGCTCTACACCCTTGATTGTTAAAGTGTTTAATTTAGAGATTTAACTATTTATTTTTTTATGTGTATGCACCTGCTTGAGTTATGTGTACTATGTGCATGCAGAAGCTTCCAGAGGGTAGAGGAAGAATATGGTCCCCTGGAACTAGAGTTAGAGGTGGTGGTGAATTGCCCAACGTGGGTGCATACAACTAAACCCAGGTCCTCTGCAGAGGCAGTGAGTGATCCAAACTGCTAAGCAACCTCCTCAGCTCCTAAGTTTAAATTGTTATATGTCCAATGACTACTATGGTTATCTTGTTGACTTGTGTAGACTGAGATATACCTACGAAATTACTATAGTACACTTCTAGGATAGTAAGGATTAACTAAAGAGTAAAGACTGACCCTAATGGTGGATGGCACCATCCCATATGTAAGGGACCTGTAGGTATTTTCTCTCTGCTTCCCACATGCAACATGTGAGTGCTAGGTTCTGCCATGTCCTCCCTGTCATGGTAAAACCTCTGAGACTGTGAGCAAAATCAGTCTTTCCATTTGTAAGTTGCTGATGAAAGTCTGGCTGACACAGCAGCATACTATATACTAGGACTCCACAAATCTGGGTCTCCAGGGAGGATCATGGCAGTCAGGGTGACAACAGTGACAGTCACCATAGTCCTCTCTGAGTACTTACTATGTGTCAGGCAGGCATCATGCTGAGTGTGAGCATAGCGCAACACACCATCTCCTCCAGTCCCCTTCCAAACACATATATATGCACAGATACTATTATTAGCCTCATTTTATAAATGAGGAGCTTGCAAATACAAACAACTTGTTCAATGAGGGGAAGAGTAATATGCGTTCCTTCTGGGATCTGCCGGTTTGACACTCATGGCTGTGTGATCTCTCATGGGATGATATACTCCTCTGCAAAGCGGAGTCAACAATACCTTGCCTGTTTGCCCACTTTATGAGCTGCAATGAGGATCCCATTCTCTGCATCCCCAATTTATCCACAGCAACAGACAATCTAACAATATTCAAACTTCAGAAAGCCTGCCCTACTAAGCTCCAACAGTCAGCTTTATAAAACATTCCACCTGCCCACTCACCCCAAGAGTCACTTCCTGAACTCCATAAGGCCTCTTAAAGCCAGCAACTTTATAAAACATTCCACCTGCCCACTCACCCCAAGAGTCACTTCCTGAACTCCATAAGGCCTCTTAAAGCCAGCAGCTCTTCCAATTGTCTTTGTCCCTGCACTGTTTCTTGGTAATCCTTCTTTTTCACCCTTGCTGCCTGTTAAGACAGGATCTCATGTAGCCCTGGATGGCTTTGAATTTACTATGTGGCTGAAGCTAACTCTGAAGTCCTACCTCTACCTTTCAAGTGCTGGGATTACAGGCATCTACTACCACACTTGGCCACCCCTGACACTTTAGCCACCCTGGACTCTCCCATCCAGTTTGGGGTACTACAGAATCACATGGCCATCGCCTTCTCACTAGCTCTGCTCCTTACAGTCATCACACTGTCCCTCCTGTTGGCAATCTCTGTATCAAGTAAGTATAGCACAACTGCTTGTTCATCCAAGCAGGAAACCTAGAATTGCTTATTCTGATACACAGCATCTCTTGAGAGCAGGGAGCACAGCTTACTCCCTAAGCATGTGGGCTCAGGCTCACCAATAAGCAGTCACTGCAGGCATTTAATGCATCATGCTGAATAACATAAATAGTCAAGAATAAGTGTATTTATTTATTTAAAATTTAGCTAATATTAGCTGGGTATAGTGGCTCATACTTGTAACCCCAGAACACCATGAGTCTGAGGCCAGCCTGTCTCAGGAAAAGTAACAAAACAGCAGGGGGCTAATATTGATAGAACAGCTGCTGTATTCCAACTTCATTATCTTCTTAAGTCCTACCTCAGACTGAAGAGGTCAGCACGAATATTATCCCCACCATGCAGATAAGCAATTGAAATCTCTTAGTACTAGACCTGCCTGATAACACAGCGAGCAGAACGGCCAAGAGTCCTGCCAGTGCCTGCTGCTGACTCTTCCTGTCCTACATGCCCTCGTGGGAAAGTCTAAGACACATGGAAAAATTGTTTGTAAAGCTGCAACATAGGGTTAAACCCTGTCAGCTATAGACTACTAGGAACCAAGTGCTGAAATCCAAGCTGTGGCTCACAAAACTATGACAGCCCCCTAAACTGGTTCACCATACCCATGACACTCAAGACAGACTGAAGCTTGGTCTCCTTCACTCCATGAGATCAGTATGTTCCAAGATAAGATTGCAGGCTAAGAGTCTAACAGTAACTCTGCAATGATACAAGCTGTTCTCAAAGATAGGGCCAGTGAGTAGGCCAGCTGCTCTCACTTTACAGGTTCTAACCAGAATGCGCCAAAAGCATCTTAAAGACTGGCGCCTCAGCCCAGTCTAGACCTTTTGCTCAGTCCTACTTTTAGGGTGTCCCAATTCTCCAAAGTACACACTGTCTATCAGGGCAGCACACTACAAAACCTACCTTCAAAGGTCAAGTGTAAGCTGCACCCATGATCATTCTTTCCTCTTCCCACTTTGCACCCATGACCCCAGCCTCCCCTAGCTTGGTCTCACTGTCACCAGCTTCCCATCACCTGCTTAATCTTTCGTGGCTGTTGTATGGGCAGGTTCAGGAGCTTGTCTGCTGCAATCTCCATAAAGAAGGGATTCAGAATCCGAATCTGTTTGGGGTTGACATCCCAGATGAGGGGAGGCTGTTTCCAGAAACCTTTTCGCACCTATGAGGGCGGGGTCAGAAGGGAGAGATGAAAATGGGTAAAGACCTGTTCCTCAACTCTAACCCAGTTGGTGGTCTTCAGGTAGAAGATGGGGTTCAAGTCAAGGTGGATACCTCAGTCATACAGGTACCTCAGAATTGAGGTAAGACTTTTGCCAGAGATGAGAGGCCAAATGAGAGGTCAAGGGGTTCCCTTATCAGGAAGGAAGGGTGATACCATCTGGAGAGTATGGGGTCTGACCACTACTTGTTTCAGAGACATGCAGACAAGAAGGGGATTGAGCCTTAGGCTGTCTACATACTGCACAAAAAATGCTAGATCAGACAGTTCAGGCTTGAAGCAGATAGCCAAGTGAGGGAGCAGGCTCTTTGGTGGGGACTATCAGGAAAGGCACAAAAATGCCTCCTGTTCCAAGGTAACTGTGGGACAGCTCCCCTGTTCCCAGGCTTCTCACGCATTATGACAGTGC
Source organism: Sigmodon hispidus (assembly GCA_004025045.1). Lineage (NCBI taxonomy): Eukaryota > Metazoa > Chordata > Mammalia > Rodentia > Cricetidae > Sigmodon > Sigmodon hispidus. The sequence continues at coordinate 79,151 of PVIH01002480.1, read as the reverse complement.
TCCTCCTACTCAAGATGACCTTCCAGACCGGAGGGCCACTGGCTGCCACCCCAACTCCTACAGGCTCCTGAGCTATAATACAGGACAACTTATCAGCAGCCCTACAAAACAATGCCCTTGGTGAGAAGTCCAAGGATCTGGCTGTGGAGAGTCTGGTTCACCCTGTCCTTAGTCAACTCTTTAGGATCCTCACAAGGCACTCTGTGAGACATGAAACCTTGACGAGGACAGCATCCCCATAACCACATATCCTTCTCCCATCTGTCCCAATTTACCCGCTTCTTATCACTCAGGATGGTCTCAATCCAGTGGAAGTCCATTGCTTTGAAAGCTACCAGGACCAAGAGTGTGTCTGGGTTGTTTTCTATTTTGGGGTCGAAGTGGGCCGACTCAGGGTAGAAGAGACGTATGGTGGTCTTGGAGCCCACATCTCCCTCATAACCAGCCACGGGAGCATTGTTCAATCTGGGCCAGGGAAAGAATAACGGTTACCAGACATGTCAGCCCTTTTGGCAGCCTCGACTGGGACATCCAAGACCCAAAAAGAAGTGGGAGGATGGTCACACACCTGATGACTACATCGTACTTGTTGATGATACTTCCCAGTGAGCTGTTCCGCAACCGGTGCCCGTTTCCCACCACAACACAGCGACGACACTGGAGGCTGCCATGGGAAGGGAAGTGATCAAACCCAGAAGTAGCCTCTGCTCTGCTAATCTCTCACTGCTCTGCATCTGTCTCGGGGCCACCTCAGGGTTCTCCTCAGCCCCTGACCTGCATGGATCAAGCATGATAAGTGGCCCTGCTAATGCTCCTACTGACCTTGAAGTCCTGGGCCTCAAAGTGAAATACAAACAAGTCAAGCTTAGCAAAGAGAGAATGAGAGAAGGGAAGCCCCTTAGGAGGACAGGAAGAAACCCCAGCACTAGGTAAGGTGTCACACGCCTGTCACCTCAGACTTGGGAAGTACGGTAAGAAAAGTATAGAATTTGAATCCATCATGGGCTACATAAAGGAAAAAAATGAAATGCAAGGATAGAGAGACAAGGAGAAGGGAGGGGAGGGAGGAAAAACCCTAGGGCACAGCTCCCTTGCCTGTTTACCCAGGTCTGTCTGTTGCCATGGCAATACCTTCAGCAGCTTCTTCCTACTCTGGCATCTAAATGCTCAGGCTAGGTTGCTGTGGTTTTAGAGTATCTATATCTCCTGGAGACAGGCAGGCTAGGGAAGGTCAACTTGGCCACAGTGAACCAGTGACCAGCTGACATGGTGCTAACCAAGGTGCTTCCACACTAGAGAAGGAAAAGGTGAAGGTGTCCAGATTGCAGAGAGAAGAGTACCTCCTTACCTCTGTATGCTCTCAGGTACAGAGTAGCTAGTGATGGCCAACACCCGGAGAAGAAGGTCTTCTACAAAAAGAATCAATAGAAGGAAGAGAGACTATGGTCACCAGCCTTTTAAAGGTCGCTTCTACTCCACTCCCCAGATTTTTTTCTCCGTGGGCAAAAGAACTCAGGTACAGAGTCAGATGATAACAATGTCCGACAGTGCAGCTCACATTAACAGGGCACAAACCTCCCGCTTGCTCTGGTAGAAAAACTCAGTATTTTACCACTTCCTTTAGTCGAATATATCAGCTCATAGGCAGTAAACCGTTACCCCACTGAACTGAGCAATAACTTACCACTTCCTTTAGTGCCAAAGGGCAACTCATAGGCAGATGGTGTCTTTACCCAGAAATAATCCTTAAGCTGCAGGAAGATGGGCTGTTCCCTAGAATGGCTATACAGGGTAGAGATGAGAAAGAGATTAATCTGACTGAATAAGGTCAGGCCTCTGACTATTATATGGCCTTTGTCCTTTTTCCAGCCTCATCCACCCTCGAGCCAGCTGGCAATGAGGCAAAACCATCCCTCAATCCTGTACCCCTCGTGCCCTGTCCCATCACCAGGTGCTTACTTGCCGAAAATCTTAGCGGCCTGCCTCTCTGCCTCACCCTGGAAGCATGGCTCTTTCTTCTCTGAGATGGGAAAATAAAAGCTGGGGAGAGAAAGAAAAGCGTCAGGAGGTTCAGTAAACTGAGGCCCCAAGGCCAGCATCCCAGGCATGGTCCATCTCCCCAGTAATGGCACAAAGGTCCTATGGTACTGGAGAAGAACACACAGAGTTAGCGTCTCCTTAACTCAAGCTCTTCTTTGAACCCAAACCATGGAAGATACAGATCTTTCTGCCCTAATATTTCCTCTGTGGGAGAGAGCAGAAACCACCTGAATCCCCACCCACCCTTATGAAAGAAGGTCTTTGGACTTGTAGCTGAAAAGATCAGGCCGAGGGCCTCAAAAGCTTTCTGCCTTGCTAGGAACCGTGCCTTTGTGTCAGACCATCTCTGGCAAGAAACAATGGGATGACACAGAAAGCATACTCACAGTTCAATGTATCTATCTTCTCGGGAGATGGAATACCACACCATGACAACGACAAGGACCAGAGCCAGCATGGCCAAGAACTTCCAGCCTGTAAGGTACATGCACAGAAGAGCTGGAGGCACAGACTGGAAGGAACGGCCCCAGGCCATCTTCTCTTTTGCCCATTCTAGGCCCTTCACCTCCAGCACAGCAGACCTAGTCCAGAAGACCAGAACCCAAGTATTTCTGCTGACAGGATGAAGAGAGGGTCCCTGTCTCCCAGTGTGACTGTCTGCACCCCTGAGGGGGTCCCAAGATGCTGCTGAGGATGACTGCTAGACCTTCCAGCACGAGGGAGCCCCTGGATAACACTCACGGGATTTGCTGGTCATGTTTCTCAGCAGATAGCAGGATTCCTGGGGAGAAGTGTCATCCCGGCTGCCCCGGGCCACCTAGGAGGCAGGAGTTCCAGCTGTCAGTTCAGGCTCCACCTGCTCTCCCACCTACATTCTAGAGCACATCACATGCCCTGCCTGACCTGACCCTTCCTCCTCCAGGAACGCAAAGCCACTCCATGCGGTGGCCAGCCTCAGGTGAGCTTCCTCCTCAGCTCTCGGAGGGCAGTATGAGGGAGAGATCTTGGGGGAGCCCTGCTACAGGAAGGAAAACTGAGGTCCCAGTACTCTTTCAGTTCCTATGCCAGACTTAACTGTCACCAGTTTCCAATGCGATTCTCCAGCATTTTGACTCATAAAGAATCAGTTTGGGGGACAAGTAGGTGCATCCACCATTTCTGACACAAAAGTTAACTATGGCAGGTTTTCATTGGTACTTGATCCAGCTGAACCTCATCCTATCTGGGGCCACTGCTACCTCTGGGCCCATTAGCAACATCTGCAGACTTCAGCCAGGCAGATGAGCTGGGACAGACTGGAAATGAGGATGCGGCTATGAAGGTCCTCAAGACCCTCTTCCCAGTCCTTCTGGTAAGTCCTTCCTGGCCCAGACTTACCTCCTAAGATACATGGTAAACTCAGGCAGGAAGGCTGGTGCAGTAGGGGAGGTGTCAGGGAGTCCCAAGGGTATGGCTTGACAAGGACTCATGGTTACATCGCTTGTCAATGAGCAGAAATCAGTGAAGTAATATGGAAGGTCAGGAAGCAGTAAATTGCTTATGGGCCAACTCCTCTAGGACCACACTGCTAAGAAATCTCTATGACTTAACAGCCATAGGGAAATGTACAGATGACAAGTGCCAGCTTCTTCCAGCCTATGTTCCTCCCATCCTGTTCTGTTTCTCAAATGGTCAGTAACAGAAAAACCATAGAGCCATGCACTGAACACATACATTCCACAGACATGGGCCATCATCCGCTTAGATGGATCTTAGACATGCATTTTCACCTCCAGAGCAAGTGATTCATGACAGACTGTGAAAAGAAACACTAGTTTGTGCTCTCCTGAGGCCAAGTAAAACATCTCAGAGTGTCATCCATACATTTCCCTATGGCTGTTAAGTCATAGATTTCTTAGCAGTGTGGTCCTAGAGGAGTTGGTCCATAAGCAATTCACTGCTTCCTTTCTTGGAGGCAGGATCAACATCTAGAGGAAGTGTTATCTATCACAATCATGAATCTATGATTCTGAATGCAGGCCTATTATGGAGTCAAGGCTATGACCCTAAGTGAAAACATTCCCCAGATCCCACTATGAGTTCAAGAACGATAGATAACCAAACCAACCAACCAATCAACAACAGCAACAACAACAAAAACCACCAAAAAACAAAACAAAAAAAACCAAACAATTGAGTAAAGGGTAAGACCCAGACATCCAGACACTTCTTCACTTCTCTGTAGGATTACTGGCAGCCATCTGCAAAACCCTGAAGGGAACTGAAGATGACCCCCCCATGCCAAAAAATGGGGGGGAAGGCTAATTTTTGTTTTATTTTTTCTCTTTCTCTACCCTTCCTTCCTTTCCTGTGTGTGTGTGAGAGAGAGAGACTCCATAGCAAAGGCTAGCCTACAACTCACTATATAGCTCAAACTAGCCTCAGACATAAATTCCTCCTCTTTCTACATGCTGAGATTACAGGTAGGTGCCACCACACTCACTCAACCAAAAGTGAGATCTGTGACCTTAAATGTCCAGTTAACGTCACCATTAGTAATTCCTGACAGCCTTCCTAAAAGTGATCACACCTATCCTTGCTACCCACAACAACCTCCGAGTCATTCCTTATCACATGGGCTTCTTCTCCTGCATAGCTGTCTTCCATGGGCTACATAGTGAGAAACAGTCTCAAACACTTAATTAATTAGTTAATTAAAAGTATTAAATGGTTGAGTCTTCTTTGAGAAATTCATCTCAATGATCTCTGAGGTATATCGTTCTTTCTAAGCACCCCTAAGCGGTCATACTTAAATTATATTAAAGTATCTTGAATAAACCCCAACTGCTCTCCCACCAAAAGTTAAAAACTAAAAGCATTAAACAAATGGCATGTTAGGTGACCATGGAACGTCAAGTGTCCTTCTCTGGCCCTCAGTTTCTTCAGCTGTCAACATAGGAAGTAAATCAATAGCTTAAATCCCTGGTATGCAAAATGCACTGATCAGCTCAGCAACGTGGGCACCAAAGGGACTCTTGTTAGTAAAACAGAGTCCTCGAGGCTGGAGAGATGGCTCAGTGGTTGAGAGTACTGACTGTTCTTCCAGAGGACCTGAGTTCGATTCCTAGCATCTACATGGCAGCTAACAACTGTCTGTAATTCCAAAATCTGACTCCCTTACACAGTTACACATGCAGGCAAAACACCAATTCACATAAAATAAAAAATAAATATTAAAAAAAAAACCTCAGAGTTCTCGAGTCTTCTGAGGACCTACAAAATCGGAATCTAGATTTGCACATGAGTTTACATTTAAGTTTGAGAAGCAGTGCTCAGGGAAGAGGTTCTCGGTGACAGCTGAACAGGAGACTGGCCTACTGTAGGAGCAACGAGAGGGTTCAGCAGTTCAAGGTGCTTGTGGCCAAGTCGGACGGCCTGTGTTCAGTCCACATGGCTGGAGGAGAGAACCAACCTCCTCAAGTTCTGTCTGTCCCTCTGTCCCCCCTCCCTCCGTGCCTCACTCCCTCCCTCCCCAATAAAATAAATAAATATAAAAAATAAAACCACTTAAAACTCTTAATGAGTATTTGTCTGGGCCCCATATGAAGAAATTCCGGTTCACTGGTCTAGCCCAGCCCTAGAATTTGCTTACACATGGCAGGTGATTGTAATGTACAGTCATGGGTGGAAAACCACCTGATTAAATAGACAGCCTCCTAAGATGACTACTTTACCTTTGATGAGCACATTCTGATTCCAGGGGTTGAAAAATTCCAATCCAGAATTCTTCATTAACTGCCTCTTCTACCCACCTTCTTTTACATCTTTCCTAAGTGAGTAACTTTCCAATTAAAGCTGGCTATACAATGCAGTGAGCTGAGGGGTTTAAAATATCCAAATGTCCAGGTCTGGCTCTCTGTGATTTTTAGCACATTAGTCAGAGGTCATGCATCATTAGTAAAAAGGAAAAGGCGAACACGGAACCACCTCCTCTGTGATTCTAGCTGCTGCTAAGTGGAAAATCCTCATAGAACAGGTTCCAGAGTAAAGGACAGACAACTACTCAGCCAGACTCTGTCACTGACATTTAGGGTAGAGGCTTTGGCAGTCATTGGTAAGTAGCTTGAAATAAACCCAAGCAACAAGACAGCTACTCTTTCCTTGACCTCTTTCCCAATGCAGGTCTACACTGGCACATCTTTGTTCCAAATCAGAACCAGGACAGTTCTAAGCAGCCTTGCTAGTATTAAGAGTCTGCTCCAAGATGCTCAACCTTAAACATCCTCCTTCCTTTCCCTGCTGGGCCAAGCCCAGAGGACTGTTTTGTGTCCCTGTGTATTCCAGGGGCATAGAGTTTCTTAGACTGGTGCTACAAGGTCAGTCTGCTGAGGGGAAGGCTGCAGTTATCTACCCGAGTCCAAGGCTCAGCAATGTCTCCTCTGAACCAGCCAAAGAGAATCACTCACCCAACCTGCTAGGCAAAACTAGCTCACGTCAGGAAAGCTGTCTGCATCATTGGTATTCTGCCATGAATCAAGACGTCCCTTGCTTATAGTGAGCCAGGGGACTCTCAAAATGGCAAACAACAGACACAGGAAGAAATGGACATGAAGAATCTGGTAACCAGCCAGTACCTGCTATCCAAAAGGAGCCCTAGTCAATCACTATCCCCCAAGGGCTGAGTCAGCTCAAGAGACTCTACTTAATGATATTTCAGAGAGGGTCTGGGACTCTCTGTCTCTCTGTCTCTGTCTCTGTCTCTGTCTCTCTCTCTCTTTCTGTGTGTGTGTGTGTGTGTGTGTGTGTGTGTGTGTGTGTGTGTGTGGTAGGGAGCAGGAAGAAGTCTAAGGCTTATGGAATGGTTCTATGCTCTTTAGTTCTTGGATTTCTGTTCCTCAGGATTTGGTTGTTTGTTTGGATTGAACATAAGGCCTTTGGCATGCTCTACCATGGAGTCATATGCCAGATACCTCTCAGTTCTGAAAAAAAAAATAAAACAAAAACTAGAGCTAGATACTCTTTAACACCTTTAGACTCACCCATCACTTCTCTCCAGACACTACCACCCGGATGAGGGATCCCTATCTATCACCTTCCCAGAGTTGGGTCCAGCCAAGCTCCCCACCCCTTTGCTCTTCCTACTTCTTCCCAGTTCCATCTCCGATCAATAAAAATGGTTTCCAGAAAGCAAATATCTGTTTGCTTCCTCCCCTCAGGCTTTCTTCCAAAGGCCAAAGCTCTCCACTCCACTCCATTTCCTTCCCATCCCACTCTTCCTCTTCCCGAGCAATGACACACAGCAAACCTGGCTCTGGCTTAGATCGCTCCATCCCAAAACCATCTCAAAAGACACTCTTATGAGCACAATGTTGGCATTGTGTCACCAGGAACCTACAAATTCAGGCCTTGTGCACTGCAGACATACCAAAGCCTGGTGATGACTGATGCTGCCAACCACACAGGACACAGAATAACCTAGAGCATGTCTGATCTTTCAGATTAGGTTAATTGGGGCAGGAAGACCAACCATTTTGAGAGGCACCACAAGTCCATGGGCTGTAGCCAAGACTGACTTTAACAGAGAAAGTGAATAGGTTCTCTGCTTCCCTAGTGTGATCAGCCACCTCCCACCCTGGCCGCTATGCCTTCCCTACGGTATTGGAGTGTACCCTCAAACTATGAACCCTCCTTCCCCTAAATTGCTTGTGCCAGATATTTCGTCATGTCAACTAGAAAAGAAACCAAGCTACATTGAGTAGCTGTACCCCAAGCACACTAACAGAGCATACATCTCCACATCTCCTAACTCTGCCCAGGTTTTTCTGCATTAGGATGCCTTATGGTTTAAATATGAGCCCTAAAGCTCATACACTGCAAACTTGAACCTGAATGTGGTGGTACTGGGAGATGGGACTTTAAGAGGGTAGGGCTCAATAGTAAAAAACTTGCCTAGCTTTCAATTCTCAGCACTCTGGGCAGAGAGTTTGGCCCTTCGGAGTGGTTAGTGCTTTACCACAGGAATGGATTCCGTAAGATGGAAATGGAGCCACTATGAAAAGACAAATTCAGCTTCTTACCCTCCCCCTACTCCTACTTCCTGCCTTCAGTCAGAAAATGGAATAATTAGAAGGCCTCGTCTTGGGCTTCACACCCTCCGGAACCACGATCCAAATGAACTTCTATTCATTACACACCATCCTGGATGACTTTTTATTCATTACAAACTATCCTGGCTACAGAATTTGGTCAGAGCAGCACAGAACAGACTAAGAATGACCCAGTCTTGCTAAATGGGGCTATTGCTGTAACAAATACCTAAAAACATAAAATTACCTTTGGAACTGGGCAGAGAGAAGAGGCAAGAACCAATATGTGTGGGCTAAGAAAAGTACTGTAAAGAGGATCAAAGGTTCGGATAAAGGCTCACAGGAGAACTGTAGGGAAAGTCTGGGCGTTCTTTTACACAAGTGTCAGAACGAGACCATCCTGGCAATAAACTGGCCGACAACTTGGCAGAACTGTCTGTGCCCCAAAACTTCATGGAAGGCAACAAGATGAAAGAGAGTATTTGGTGGAGGAAACATCTTGGCCACAACGCACTTGGGGTGCTCTATGGCTTGACTGTAGCCTGTGAGTACAAAACATGATTTTAAAATGAAATCTATAATTAAAAGAAAACAGAAGTTAGGGATTTGAAAGATTCTCAGCCAGGACTTTATAGAGAATTAAATGTTTCGAGAGAACAAAATGCAGGTGTGGCCAAGTAATCATCTGATAAGATTAGTGTAGACAGAATGAGGTCTGAGGCTGTTCTTCAGGACAATGACCCCAAAGGCACCTTGGAGACTTCTACTGAGGTCCCTCCCATTTCACATCCAGAATAACAAGCTTAAGAGAAAAAAATAAACAGAAGAGAGGCCAGACCTTGGGGGTCAATGCCAAGGGCTATGATAAGCCTGACACCCCACATTCTTGGGCAGCTCACGCTACCTTGGCCATTACTCTCTGGAGCAGCTTGGCCCATCCCTTCAAAGGCAGCAGGAAACAAACAGTAGCAGTGCCCACAGGGTGCCAACTCTGTAGATAGAGCATGTAAGAGCAGCGGGACATGACTTCCCATGCCTGGATTTCAAAGGATGTCCTGGCTGCCTGGAGTCAGGACATAGGTAGAGCCAGCAAAGAAAAACCTTTATGGAGATAAGACCCAGCAGAACTACGGAGTCAGGATGCAGCAGGATTCTAGGAGTCCTAGTGGAACCACAGACAGGGTGGGGCCATCCACATGTGGGCAAAGCCTTCCACTGAGATCCCAGAATTGTAGGGTCTCCAGACCATATTATTAGTCTGAGAGCTAAGGGCAAGAAGACTCCAACATCACAGGGGCAGGATGTCTAGGGTCCCATAGCCCAACACTCTAGCCACTGTCTAGAGACAGGAGTTGGAGTTAAGGACAATTATTCTGGAGGGTAACTGTTTTCCTTGTATGGTTTTAGATCTACGCAGAGCCAGTTATCACTCTCTTTTTATCGATTTCTCCTCTTGCCTATCCCACCATTCTAATTTGGAAGTCGCTCGTGTAATTTCACAGGCTAGTGACTAAGTATTTCAAGAGTCAACAACGAATTGCTATGAGGATAAGGAAATATCCCAGAGTTAAACGACAGAAGCATTTTTAGTATGCAGCTACAGCGGGAGCTAGAGAAAAATGCATAGACAAATTCAAAGTAGGGGAAAAACCCTATAATTAACTATTTCACTCAAAATATTATTGGTGTGTGTTTGAGACAGAATCTCACTGTGTGGCCCCTAGCTGGCCTAGAACTCACATGTAGACCAGAGAGGCCTCAAACTCATAATAACCCATCTGCTTCTGCCTCCCAAGCACTGGGATTAAAGTCATGTGCTATCACATCTAGCCCCAAAATACTATTTTTAAGCTATAAAGTAAACCATGGATAGAAAGAAGAAGAAAATATGGTAGAGGAAGAAATAAAGAGAAGGAAAAATACAGTATAAACACAATCAAACATACAGTCTCTGAATAGATAAATCTGCTTTGAATAGGTCTCACATCGGATTTCAGAGGCCCTAGACTTTAGGTTTTTAAAATCCATATGGAGAGGTGGGACCTTTAAAATGTGTGTAGGTCCTGAGAAACCTTCCTTATGAGTAGAATAGTGGAGGGCAGAGAATGGGTCCTTGGCCTCCCCACGTTTGCCCTTCTACCTTCTACCATGGGATGAGGCAGCCCCTGGAACCATGAGCCAAACATCTTCAATCATCGTAAGTGGTCCTGTCTCCAGTGTGCTATGTCAGGGGCATAAAGGCACTAAGACAATACCCTGGCCCCTCTCAAACCTGGACAGTTCCATTCCTGTGGCACTCAACTCAAATGGCCTTGCTCCCATGAATCTTTTCAGGTATCGCTGAATCATTTATATACTTTGTTCCCACAAACTACAGTTTCATTGATTCAAGCACTGAACAGATCATAGAATCTTATGTCTTATAGTTACTGGTTTATGTTATGCAATTACTGTATGTCTTGCTCATATCCGTTGAACTCTGAAATTGGAGATTTAGAATGCCTGAATCATATATGCCAAAGTGCAATTTCATATTATAGAATTTTAAGCTTTTATATCTTGCCCATGAAATAACAACTTCTGATCAGGGATTTCTTTGTGTCACTGGATCATATTATCACAGCTATTGTGGAGCAGATGCTTGATAAAAAGTTGGTTATAAAATTTAAAGACACTGTGTATGCGTGTGTGTGTGTGTGTGTGTGTGTGTGTGTATGTTTTGGGGTTCAAACCCAGGCCTTGCATATGCTAAGCAAGAATTTTATCAGTGAGATCCGTTTACATTGATTACCTTGATTTTTAAAGCTGGCCTCATCAGAGAATCTTGCAGAAGATAGTGATTAACTCAAAAACTCACACTGGTCAAGATACAGGTTTGCAGAATTCTCAACCCTAAATGGATCACCTGTAATCACATACCCTCCTTGGTACCCTCCTACGAAGGCCCAAAGATCATTGCACAAGAGTGGGTATAAAGGACATAAGAGACAAAGGAAGTAAATGACAACATGTCTTCTGCACACATCAGGCAAGTTACTTGATAAACTCATAGAGATTGTGACAGTGTGCATAAGACACAGCTGTGCAAGATCAACACAAACCGAATCCCAGTATGAAGAAGTAAGGTGGCATGGAGTGCCACCCCTAGCCATGTAGCTATTGGCAACTGACAGCTTCTGGGAGAGGAAGAGTCAATTTTCTTTCTGTAGCCCCTGGTAAGTCAACCACATTCCAGTGGAAGGCCACACAACCAAGAATATATGGATAGTATAAATGGAATTTAATGGGTATTTTTTTTAAATTTGGGGTAGGGAAGGAGGAATGGATCTGAGAAGGTTGGGGGAGGGGGTGAAAATGATCAAAACCCATTGTATGAAATTCTCAAAAAACTAATTTTTAAAAATTAGGCAAAAATTTAAAAGTACAAATAAAGTCAGTCTCAACACTTGGCTGTGCTGCCCTTAAACTCATTATGTAGCCCAAGTTGGCCTGGAACTCCTGATCTTTCTGGAGCCTCCAGAGCTCTGGATTATAGGTGCATGCCACCATATGTCAATGAAAGATGTTCTGTGTCTCTTATTAAAAACTGAAATCCATGGTTACCAAAGGCAGGATCTGGTTCTCTCTGACTCTGCACACACCATGGCATCCTGTGCACCATGGACTTGGCAGCATACTGAGACTGTAACTACTAAACTCCATTAGGGCCTTTGCCACCTTACCTGCATGTCAAGGTGAGTCTCCATGGTGACAGCTAACTCACAGTAATTCTTCTTAGCTTAGTATTATTGCCAGTATCCCAGAGGGGATTCAAGCAGAACTGAATATAATATGCTTAAGTGCAGCCTCATAGGTTCTTCTCAGTAAAGGGTCAAAACCCTGGTTCTGCTTTACAATGATCCCCATTTGATGGCTTACCTTCCCATGCCAACAAAGATCCACATGACCTATGTCTGCTGAGCTCCAGGAACCCACGTGACCATCTCCTCTCTTCTTCATCACCTAGCTCTTCCTCATGTACCCTGCCCTCCATGCCTTGGTGAGGGAAGCCAGGCATACACCCTCCTTCAGCATCTGTACTTAATGTATGTCATGCAAAAAGGCTTTCATTCTAGACACAGGCTTGAATATCTATGCACCAGCTCTTCAATCACCGTTTCCACACTTCCCACAGCAATCCCCCACAGAACTAATGCTCAGCTACCTGCAAAGATTTCTTTTAATTGTTCTGCTTGCTGTTGTACCACCAATAATTAGAAATGTGCCAGGCACACAGCTCTCAAAACAAATTTGGTGGATTAACAAATGGATCTGGGGGCTGGAGAGATGGCTCAGAGGTTAAGAGCACTGACTGCTCTTCGAAATGTCCTGAGTTCAATTCCTAGCAACTACATGGCAGCTCACAACCATCTATAATGAGATGTGATGCCCTATTCTAGTGTGCAGTCAGACATGCAGACAGAACCCTATATACATAATAAATAAATATTAAAGTACAAAAGACAAAAGAATCCATTCATCAAGAATCATTGTCATAATGAAGGTAATACAAGGATGGGAAAAAATAGCAGTAGTAATATGTGCAGGCCCTTTGGCACTTCTGGCACAGCCCCCAGCAATGTCCTGGCTAGATGCCAGTCCCCATCCCTGTGCAGTGTGATCACAGGAAGCCTGAGGTGAGACTGTTCTTCCAGGCTCACTGAGAGATTTCAGAGGACAGAGAAACTGGCCAATACCTTCAAGGCTACCTGTGGAAGACAGGGGAATCCTCCCACCCATTCAGGCCCAAATAGAAAGGAAGCAGACAACCTTCCCAATGTAATCAACAGGCTCTCTCTGGTGCCCATGTTTGAGCTCCCATCCATATGCACCCTAACATCCTAGCCTGCAAGACATCTGTGTAGAAGCATTGTATCACCCAGTGATACAGAGTCTTGATTGATAAGAGTATCAAGTCATCCATTTGATGTCTTGCAGTCACAAGACATCACAGGAAGCCTCCTAAAAATTGTATTTCTGGTGTTTGCCTAGAGGAGCAGACACCGAATTCCATAAATTCTCAGGGTTAGAAAACTGAAGCCCTTGTGACCAAGTGGCCAATCTGGAGGCCATGTCAGGGCCAGGATAAATAAAGGAGAAGTGGTTGCCAATAGTAACCTGTCCCAGGTTTCTCCCAGCCAGGGCCTCCTGAGGACAGTTCTCTTCCAATACTGTCCACCCAGGAGGCTAATAACACTGGAATCTCAGGCTGGCTCACCACCAGCACAGCCAGGCCCTCCTTCCTTTGGCCCCAAATGCCTTATCTGAAAGCAATGGATTATGGTGGTCTTTGTCTGGCCAAACAATACCAACAGGCCTAGGTGGCTTAAAATATTGTGTCAGTGGCTAGAAAGAGGGCTAAGAGCACTGGCTGCTCTTCCATCCAGAGGTCCTGAGTTCAATTCCCAGCAATCACATGGTGGCTCACGACCATCTATAATGAGATCTGGTGCCCTCTTCTGACATGTGCATACAAAATAAATAAATCTTAAGAAACAAATATTGTGCCAGGTCACAAGATGCTCAGTGGGGACAGGTGTTTGTCACCAAGTCTGATGATCTGAACTTGATCCCCAGGACCCATATAATAGAAGAAAAAAAAAGTCAACTCTTGAAATAAGCTGTCCTCTGGCTTCCATGTATGTACACACAAACACACATGAAAATGAGCAAATAGAAAAATATTTAAAGTACTTACGTGGCCAATCCACACCAACAGGGGTTCTAAGTAGAAACATATGCTGACTTCACAGACATACTAATTTTTAAAAAGTAAACTATCACCTAACTATAGAAATTACATATTGAAATTATAATATTTTGGTAATGCTACAATATTAAAATTAACTGAACCTCTTTTTACTTTTTCAAAATGTGATCCAGTATTTGGGAGGCAGGGGCAGAGTGGTCAGGATTTTAATGTTATCCTCAGCTACACAGCAGGTATGATGCCAGCCTGAGACCATGTTTCAGAACAGCACAAAGACTGAAGAGATGGCTTGTAGGGAAATGCAATTGCCTTCAAGCTTGATGACCTGTGTTTGACCCCCAGGACCTACATAGTAGACAAACAAAATCCAAAAGTTATCCTCTGATGGCTACACATATACTGTGACACATGAATACACATGTTCACTAATAATAATTTTTTGAGATAAGGTTTCTCTACATAGCTTGTCTGTCTGAGAACTCACTATTTAGACTCACCTTGAACTCATGAAAATCCCCCTGCCTCCACCTTCCAAGTACTAGGAACAAAGGCATGCACTACTTTTCATTTCAGTTTGTGTGTATGCATGTACCTATACGTGCACTTCATGCATGCAGGTGCCTGTAGAGGCAAGAAGAGAGTGTCAGAGTACCTGAGTGGAGCTACAAGCAGTTGTTAGCTACCTAATATGGGTGTTGGAAACCCAACCTGGGTCCTCTGCAAGAGCATCAAGCACTCTTAACCACTATGCCATCTTTTAAAAAGCGATTAAAGCAGATGTTTTGGGTTTTTAAATTCTGGGTGGCTTATGATTGTGGCACCCATCCTATTTTTATAGGCGAATACAAGACCAGAAAGTTTGCAAGAATTCTTCTACTTCAAAGCTGTGACAGAGACAGTGGTGCCCACCCCTGAGGGCCCACAGGAAGCAGGACAGTTGGTTTCCTATGCTCTGCTTCAAAAAGGAGGAATGAATGGAATCTGAGAGGTCTGGGAAAGGGTATCAGTGTCACTGGTTATTCTGATGTACAGCCAAGGAGCATGGGAATTCCAATGTCTTCAACATTGTCAGAGTTAAGAAGACCACTCCACTGCCTCTGACTTCTCCTCTTGGGCCAATTCAAGGTAACATTGTCACCTTGTCCCCCAGGCTCTTCTCTATCTCCATTCAACCTCTTTCTCACTTGGCATCTGTCCCAATGGCTACATCTTTCCCTAACCCACCCATGTTTGAGTCAGAGCTATCTGGAGAGGCCTTTCTGTCTGTCTTCTGACCAAGAGCTGTCCTTGGGGGCAGGCCATTGGGACTGATCTTCCTCTCAAGATGTGTGACTTGGGGATGAATCCACTTCCTTACACCTTGAGTTCTTGGTCTATAAAAAGAAGGTAGAGTCTCTCCACAATTTCATCATGGCCATAAACATATCTAAATAGCCATGACTAATAGATACCAACAGCATGCCATCTGCTATTGTAAACAGTTACCCCCAAACTGGAGCCATATAAAACAGGAGTTAAAGGTGAGTAAAGGGGCTGGAGAGATGGCTCAGCGGTTAAGAGCACCGTCTGCTCTTCCAGAGGACCCGGGTTCGATTCCCAGCACCCACATGGCAGCTAACAACTGTCTGTAGTTCCAGTTCCAGGCAAACACCAAGGCAAATAAATAAATAAATAAAGTTAAAAAAAAAAAAAAAAAAAAAGGTGAGTAAAAATACCCTTAAACTCTAATTATTTATGTTTTTAGAAACATAGGGTCTCACTATGTAGCCTGGGATGGCCTGTGAGTACACTATGGAGACTAGGCAGGGCTAAACTCACAGAGATCCACCTGCCTCTGCCTTCTGAGTCTTGGGATTAAAGACACACGACACCATGCCCATCCTTACTCTTTTTTTTATTGTTTTAATTTTATGTGATTGATTGTTTTACATGTATATCGGTGTGCCATGTAGATGCTTGGCACCAGTACAGTGTAGGTGTTCCATGTGAATGCTCGGAACTAGCAGAGGCCAGAATTGGGTATCAGATCCTCTGTAACTGTAGTTACAGACAACTCTGAGCTGCCATATGGGTTCTGGTCCTTGAACCTAAGTCCTCTGGAATAACAGCTAGTACTCTTAATCACTGGGCCACCTCTCCATCCCTGAGTAAAAATAGTTTTGAAAATACTATTTTTACCTTATGTTGGGGGAGGGAGTTGTTTTTGAAGCAGAGTCTTATACACAACTCAGGATGTACATGAACTTTAGATTCTCCTGCCTCAGTTTCCCCCATGCTGGTATTACAGGTCTACAACATGGAGGCCTAGTATGGTGGTACACTCCTGCAACATTAGCACTTAGAGAAAGCACAGACAGGAGAATTAAATAGAAGTTCAAGGTCCTTGTGCTAAGCACATCTAAATATCCTCACAGTATCTTCCTTTCCCCAGTGAGAACTTCGGCTGCATGCCTTCCCCCCTCCCCCAGCACACAGAAGATAGAGGCAGGGTAGATACAGAGGCAGAAGTCAAAGCCAGCAGCTGCATGTCTGGGTCTGTGTTAGGAAGGAGGTCAATAGTGTTGTACATGTGGGATCTGGAATCAGTGGTTAGGACCAAAGATCACACTCCCTTCCCTACTTTCTCCTTCCTGCCACAGCATCCTCCTACCGCTACCCAGCTGCCCAGAGCCACATCCGTCTTATTGCATCAGTTTGTTTCAGTTCTACTGTGGCAGTTATACCATGCTATCTCTAGTGTTCACTAGACCAGTCTCCCAAACACCAAACTGAATACCAGGTGCAGGCAAGTAATTGGCACATTTCAAAATAAACGAATGTCTAAATTATTATAATTTGTTCACTCAATCAAAGGAACAAAAAAAAAAAAAAAAGAGTTTCATCAAGTTAGAAAATTCTTTTTGTGCTGACCTGGGCGTTCAAGGTGCCAGAGGCTAGCAAGAGTCTCACCCTGGCAACTCACAGAGCCAGCAGGAAGACGACTATCCGCCAAACGACAACTTTCAGAAGGACACCTTCATCACCAGGCACATGGGGTTTCTGCAGATATGGCAGTTGTCATCTTTTATTCAACTCAACCACAATTAGTTCCAGAGTGCTGGGACACACCAGAAGCTGGAGACACCCACCTCTGGGTGACCCTAGGAAGGATTAGGGCCTAATCCAATGGCACCCTATTTTCCTTTCCCCCTCACATGTTCCTCAAGATGGCCAGTTTGGCAAAAGCTACTAGAACCCAGCTCAGGAGAGCTCAGAGAACTGGCTCTGGAAAAAAGGGCTCTGGACTCTGCAAGCTTTGAAGTCCAGCTCAGTCTCTGCAGCCACCAACTGAGAACATGGCTGCAGATTCCTCCTCTGAAAAGGGAGATACCAGGTTCAGGTGCACACCTTAATTCCAGCACTCGGGAGGCAGTGGCAAGTCAGGGAAACAGAAAGAGCCTGCCCCCCTCCCCTCAAAAAAGCCAGTAGTATACTTTAAATCCCAGCATTTGGGGGGTCAAAGTTCAAGGCTAGCCTGATCTACATAGCAAGTTTCAGGACATTCAGGGCTATACAGTGACTCTGTCTCAAAACAAAACAAACACACACACACACACACACACACACACACACACACACACACACACCCTACATAAAGACCCAAAACAACAAAATGTAAGTACCAATGCTAATTTTCCAGAGGTATCAAAAACTTAAGCCATATCACACCATTTAAAGCCCACAGTTTAGCGCTGACCCCAGACCAGTGCATAGGGTGGCCCCTCTCCACTCCAGGTCTGCCCCATCCCAGGAAAGGAAGGGGTTCAGCTCCTGCCCACCCCAGCAACTGTGCTCACCCGTCCTCTCAGTCACTGGGTCTGCTCCAGCGTCTACAGCACAAGACTACAGCTGCCTGTGAAGACAACAGACACACCACCTCCCAGACTCCACCCAGCACTGAGCACACATCTACCTATTATTGGCCTGGATTCACGGGAACACTGGTGGGGTGGATCGGGCAGGAAGGAGGTAGCCTGAGAAAGTGTTTTCCTTGTCTCCAGGCAGCACCTGACCGGGGCAAAGCATCTTGCTGGGCAGCTGTCTCTCTTCAGAAGAGACATTGCCAAAGCCAATGCCTGCCTCCTGGTGGTACACAGTGCTCTAAATTCAGACTCCAAATGAGTCACACACAATGCATGTGATCTACAAGTATCAGTAATGCGGAAAATTGGAAAGAGACAATAAACCAAAGAAAAACAAAGGGCAAAATCAGATCCAACAATCAGATCTACTTTGGGGTATGTACCAATGAAAGTGAAACCATAATCTCTAAGAGATACATGTCCACCACATTTACAACAGGATCTAAAATGTAGAGGCAATCTGAGTGTCTATGGGAAAGTGAAGTGATCAGCATTGATCAGCCACACAAGAGAATTCTGACAGTTGCTGTACAATGGATGAACATTGAGGACAACGAGCTCAGTGAAATAATGCAGTCACAGAAAGATACACACTATATGATTCTACTTAAAGGAGGCACTCAGTAGCCAAAAGCATAGAAACAGAGAATAGAAGAAGTCGTTGAGGGGGTAGGGTGGGGAACAAGGAAATAAGTTGTTCAAGGGGTTTGAAGTTTCTACTTCACAAAATGAAGAGTTTGGTTTGACGGTAGCGAAGGTTGGATACTGTAAATGCACTTAATACCCTTGAACTATGTTAAGGGAGTTAGAGGGAGGGCTCAGTCCAGAAACCAGCTATCCTGCAACGTCAGAACCTCAGTTCAAACCCCCTAAATCCAGGTAAAAATTGTGAGTCAATTTGGATAAACCTAAAAATGCAAATTTAACTTTGTGGACATGGTGGTATACACCAGCCAAGCATGAGTGGTTGAGCTCCAGACCAATGACAGATTCCATCTCAAAAACAAACAAAGGGGGGGGGGGTTCCTGAAGAAGACTCAAGGCTGTCATTTAGACTCCACATAAATCACACACTTCAAAATTTTAAATGACTAAGAAGGAAAATATAATGCTATGATTATGTATTTTCCAACAATAAATCAGGGAGTCAGGTTTGATGGCACATGCCTGTAATCCTAGCCTATAATTCTAGGCTGAGGCAGAAGACACAAGTTCAAGGCCAGCCTGGGCTACATAGCTAGAACATGTATTTTTAAAAAAGAGAGATGGGTAGGAAGAATCAGGGGAATAAAGACCAGTACACTCTACACCTGGAAACATGCTGGTGGTTGGTGACCACAAAGGCAGATTAGATCCCAATATCTCTCTCTCTCTCTCTCTCTCTCTCTCTCTCTCTCTCTCTCTCACACACACACACACACACACACACACACACACACACACACACACATACACACAATGCCTGAAGCCATTCACACCTTCCAATCTGGCGATTCCATTTCTGGGTACATCCCAGAACAACCTCCCTTCCACACAGACACTCCATTCAAGAGCACTTATTTAACAGTGCTGTAATAGCACAATGGAGAACTGGTACCAGGCAGGGAGCTGGCTAAGCAAACTGTGGTCTATTCACAGCTGAGCATTACTTAACTAAAGCAATTAATCCGTGTGGATCAATTTAGAGAAACCTAAAACTACAAGTTTAACTTTTTTTTTTTTTTTTTTTTTTTTTAGTTTTTGAGACAGAGTTTCACTGGCTGCTCTGGCTGCCCTAGGACTCACTCTGTAGACCAGGCTGCCTTGAACTCACACATATCCGCCCATCTCTGCCTCCCAAGTGCTGGCATAAAAGGCATTAGCCATCATCGCCTGGCTCAAATTTAACTTTTATGTGTTTCAAACAAATAAAATATGGATCAGAAAACAATACTGCTTGTGTTATGTGTTAAATTATGTTCATATAATAAAAGAGTAAAACAGAGGCATACCCAACTTTATGTAAAGATTAAATTCTGGATATATGAGAATAGAACAGATTGTAAGTGCAAATCTTTATTTTTTTTTTACCTGTAATATCCTCTTTCCCTTTCCCTCTTCCTGCTCCCCCTCCCCCATTATACCTACCGAGGAGTTTGACTCTCATCATCTCCCATTTCCTCCTATTTAGATGGGAGCTCCTGTAGCCAAGGGCGGACTTGCACTCCTGATCCTCCTGTCTATGTCTCACTCTTGTATTTCTTTCTTTTCAGGCAGTTTAGGGGAATCGAAACTAGGTCCTCCTCCATCCTAGGTAAGTGCTCTACCACTGAGCTACAACTCTCCACCCTTTTCTTTCTTAAAGAGAAAAGAAAGTCTGACTTAACATAGGAAAATGTTCACTTTTACTAATCTGATGATTTGGATGATTAACAGCAGTCTGCTATGTTTTAAAGGTAAGGCTCTGGAGAAGTGGCTCAGTAGTTCGTATGCCAGCCTAGCACACACAAGGCCCCACGTTCAATCCCCATCACTGTATGTACCAGGTGTGATGCTTCCTGCCTGTCCTGTCAGCTCTCAGCACATGAGACCTGAAAGCAGGAAGATCAGAAATTCAAGGCCATAGTGATTTTGAGGCTAGCCTGGACTACATGAAACCCTACCTCAGAAAAATAAAACAAAAAATTACATTAAAACAAGGGTGTGAATATACATCTACTGTGAAGAATATAAAGAGAACGTATGAGAAGATACTCATCTGCGTGTAAAAATCCCAGCCTGGGTGAAGCCCTTGTCTAGCATATGCAAGTCTCTTGAGTTAGAGCCCCAGCACTCCAGGAAAAACTCTAAACTACAGTATGCTTGGGGCACCATTTTTTCACTGATTCTAACAGAGGTCTGAGGTGCACAGTGATGGAGGAGTATAAGGGAAATGGGGCCTCTTAAGTGGAACTGAAAACCACATTAACATTGTAGGTAGAGATTGGGCAATATCTATCAATATCCTTGTTCCCCAAGATTCTACTGCCAGATGTTTACTCTGCAGAGAAGCCTTATGTTTATACAGAGACCTGTCTATCAAGACCCTTACCAGAGCACCTGTACTGTGGTGTGTGTGTGTGTGTGTGTGTGTGTGTGTGTGTACGAGAGCGCTAGTGTGTTGGTCTGTTGGTTTTTCAAGACAGGTTTTCACTATGTAGCTTTTTCTGTCCCAGAACTCACCCTGTTGACCGCTGGCCTCAAGTTCACAGAGATCCACCTACCGCTGTGCAACATCTATGCATAGTTTATTATTGTTTTCATACACAGGTCTCTCTATCCTGCCCACACTGGTATCAAGTTCCTCAGTATAACCACCCTTTTCTTCTTTCTTCCTGGGCTGGACATATATGTACTTGTCACAGCACTGGACTCCTCCCAACACTTTCTATATCAGCAATGTAAATATCTAGTCACACAGACCTGTTTAAACGCATATGATGACAGAGAGTGCAAACACTACGCAGCTGAAGGAATCTAAATCTACATGTTCTGCCATCAAGTGATTCCCTAGAGTCCAATATTAAATTCCAAGAAGAAGGTAGAAGTGTTCTGTGTGTCTCCAGATCCACTTTCAGCCAAGGGTTATATGCATGCATACATATGTCTGCATAAGAATAATTAAATCAGAAGGATGCAGGAAAAAATGAAGGTGGCTGCCTTGAAAGCTCACCAGAACTGAGTTTAGAATGGAAGAGACATTTTTTTGTTTGGAGGCTTGTTTTTCATTTTATTTTATTTATTTAAGTCGAGGTAGGGTCTTATAGTGTAGTCCAAACTCACAGCTCTCCCGCCCCAGCCCAGGAGCGCTAGGACAAAGGTGACAGCCAGGAGATCCAGCTGAAACTTGTATGTGGAGTGTGTGTGTCCAGCTGTCTGTCTAGCCATCTGTCTGTGATTAAGGTAGATCTCATATAGCACAGGCTAACCTCTAACTCACTATGTAACTGAGGATAGCTTTGAACTCCCGATCCGCCTGTCTCCATCTCCCAAATACTGCAATTACAAGTGTGCACCACCACACTTTGCTTTCATATATCCTTTGGCTGTTTAACTTTTTAAACTGATGAGTACTATATATATTTAAAGATTTATTTATTATGTATACAGTGTACAGAAGAGGGTACCAGAAGTCATCATAGATGGTTGTGAGCCACCATGTGGTTGCTGGGAATTAAACTCAGGACCTCTGGAAGAACAGTCAGTGTTCTTAACCTCTGAGCCATCTCTCCAGCCTACAATATATTTTTAAATTAAAAAAAAAACTCAGCAGAAAGAAGAGAGAGATAAAATATGATAATTAAGAATACAGTGTTAGCCAGGCGATGGTAGGGCATGCCTTTATTACCAAGAGGCACAGGCAGGTGGATATCAGTGAGTTCAAGGCCAGCCTGGTCTGTCTATACAGAAGAGTTCCAGGACAGCCAGGATTGTTAAATAGAGAAACCCTACCTCAAATAACAAACAAACAAAACAATAACAATAACAGAAAGAATGCAGTGTTGGACCTGATTCTGGATTACCTATCGGTTATGAGACTCCAGGTTAGGTTTTTGGCTATGTGACTGAGGATGAAAATACAGCTCTATCTGGTAGAAATAACTCAACGTGGCTGTTAGGATTATTGCTGAGGTGAAAGTTGCTCACAGTAGTGTAAAGGACACAGGTGCTCTCTTGCTTTGCTGATGAACCTGCTCTTCCTATTCTCCTTCATGTCCCACTCCAAAGACACAGACCAACACAAATACACACTGGGTGCACACACACTGTCTAGGATGGAGTGTCCAGTCTTCCCTCTGCTTGACAAGCCGTATGTATTGGGACAGGGCCATGTCCAGATGGAGTTGTTATTTCTAATGTACACGACAACACTGTATAAGCAAGCAACACCACACGTGACGGCAATGCTTTCTGCAAAGAGCTGGGAGTACAACAGACCTGGAGTTTGCCAGAGCTCCCTGGAAGCAGGTGGATGATAAGGAGAACTATCTATGTTTACTTGTCCTTTAAGCATCACTTCCTCATGTTCTTACTTTCATCAGTGGTTTCTGAGGAACTGACTCCTACCCCTGTTGACCAGCCTTGATGACTCTGGTTCTCGGTCTGCTGGCCAGAGTCCCCAAGTGAGGTCACCTACAGAGTAGTCCCATGTGGCCGTAGGAGAGTCATAAGCAATACCTCCCTTACCTATTCCTTAGAAGAGCTGCTCTAGAACAACACTCTTGTCCCATTGCAATACCCGTAGGCTTCAAGAATACAAGGGCTGGGCGCTAGTGCGATGCTGATGGGCACCTTTGATCCCAGACACAGATGGATCTCTGAGTTCAAGGCCAACATGTTTCAAGGCCAATGTGGTTTATGGAGTAAGTTCCAGGCCAGCCAGGGTAACACAGGGAAACTCTGTCTTAGGGGAAACAAACAAACAAACAAACAAAAAAAAAAAAACAAGGTTGGGTACACAGCAGAAACAGAAGCCTCTTAACATCCACAGCACCATCTTAGGTAACACCAAGAGCTATAAACAAGACAACAAACACACAAGTATTATAATACGCTAAGTAGAGACAGACATATGACAAATAGAGAAATAAGAAAGGTAATGTAATGATGACTCATATCATGAAGCCACAGACCACGGGTAATGATGCAGAGAATAACTGGGCGGGTCCTCTGAAATCTAATTAGAACTATCCCTCTCAGAAGCTGGTTTTAACCTGAGATCTACACAGGACAGAGACAGAAGGTTCTAGACTGAGAAAAACACAATGACCCAGAATCTGTCACATGTAAAAAAACAGAAATAAATCCAATACAAGTGCTGGGGATCAGAGAGAGCCAAATCAAGGATGTCACGGGTACCGAGTGACTAAGACTCTGCATAAGGTACCAGAGGAGCATGAGGTTATCTAGATGTCATAAAAATATACAGTATGATACAAGGAGTGGTACCACTGGATTAAACTTTAAAAAATTCCCAGAGCAATTCTGTTGCTTATGTACTTACATAAGCACATAAGCTTTATTTGCTTTAAATGTTTAAACTACTCTATGTTCAATAAATGCTCTTTCACCCTCTTATCATTTACTGTTGGAGAACACAATCAGAGGACTATAATCATACCCACCCCTGAAAATTCAAGCAAATCTGATCAGTTCACAGGCACTACTGGATGAAGGAGAGGTACAGCAATGCTGGGGAGGTCACCCCACTGTTTCTCTCCAAGTGCAGGATCTCTGACAGTTAGTTGATTGTCAGTGTCCAGGCTCCTGGTTGGTCCCAGCTGACACAGCCAGACAGCTAGACAGACCCTCGTAGCCTGGGTGGCACAGGCACCAGCCCTCCAGTACCAATTATGAAGCAGCCTCTTCCAGAGTAGTGCTCCTTCTGCACTGAATGGCCTCTCTAACTCAGAGGTTCCCTGACTTATAATGGGGCTATGTCCTAAAACAGCATCATGAGTTGAAAACACTGTAACTCTAAAATGCATCTGACATCCATGAGCTATATGCTGAACATCCGATCTTAGTAACCTAGACCACTGGCGGGAGGCAATGTTTATCCTGTGACTGTGTGGCTGGTAGGGGTTCCAGTGCTGCCCTTTGCCAGCATCACAAGATAGTCATCACTGGGCGGCTAAGGGGCAAAATTCAAAGCTCTAAATATGGTTTCTACTCTGTATCGCCTTGACACAGTAAGTTTGTTTGTTTTTAATCTTTATAAGTCTTCACATGCCATTGTAACTATCCCCCGCCCTTTAACTTAAATCGAACCTTTGTAAGTTGAGAACCACCTGTGATCTCTAAGTCTCCAAGCACATACTAGGTAGAGAGAAATGTCAGTTCAAGACCCCCTCCCCCAGGCAAATAGAGGTTTGCTGGGAGCTCCACACCTGTTGCTGGCTGTCAGCTCTTATTTGGGAGTCCCTGGGAGCAGCAGCTTGTGATATTAGAAGCCCCTCCCCAGCCCTGGTCATGAACTAGACTAGAACTCCCTCCGCCCTCTCCCGAACACCTAATCAGCTCTAAGTGCACTAGAGGCCTTCAATGTTTTTAAACCTAATTCAAAAACAATGAAGTCTGTATATCCACAAGGAGAGCCCTTCTGAAGTCCCAGGAAGAACTCGGGCGAAAGGTAACAGAGAAATGTGTAAAAGGCTGGACTGGAGAGGAGGAGTGGTCTGAGAGCAAAGAGCCTCTTAGAAGAGATGTGCGGGATGAGGAAGGAAAGGCAAGCCCTTCCCTTCCTATATCAGCTTGTCTGGACATGGACACAGACATAAATACAGACACACAGGCACACACACACATACACACCTAATATCAGCTTGTCTGGACACTGACACAGACACACACACCTAATATCAACTTGTCTGGACATGGAGACACACACACACACACACACACAAGGTGGAGGGGGTCTCAGAGTAAAAGCAGATGATGAGGTAGAGGAAAGGCAGCTGGTATCCTGGGTGCTGATGAAAAAGACCAGGCTTTGAAGTCCTTGAACAACAGACTCTCTGGGTGACAGGCTGGCTGATGCTCAGATTTTCAGAGACCACCCAGGGCCATCCATCTCTTACCCACCTAGCCCTTTGTAGAGAGGGTAGAAATTACTGTCTGAACACCAGCAGCTTCCATACATCACAGAAAGAAGAGGCATAGGTGGCCCCTTCCCCAATCAAACTTGCTCCGCCTCAGTAAAACCTACACTCAGCCCTCCATGGCAATAACTTGCACATACCTCTCAAACTGGCAGCTACTAAAAACACACACAGAGCATCACAATGGCCTCCTACACACACACACACACACACACACACACACACACAGCTCTCATTCCTTCCCTACGCTACCACATACAGCTTCCGAGGTCTGCTGGGCCCCATCGGTCAGTGAACTCTCCTCCATTTCTTGGTGGTGATCTGCTCTCAGCTTTCTTCAATTTCAGCTCTGACTCCTGCTGTTTGTTTGTTTGGCTGAAGGTCCCTGGAGCTAACAGCTAGGGAGCCTGGGGCTTCAAGGAGCAGGGAGTGGCTACATCTGTCCTCTGGGACCTCTGAAAGTTGGATAAAGGGAATCCCTGATCCTGTGGCTTCTGTCCTTCCAATTCCAGCTTTCAAGAGGGAAGATCACCTCCTGCATCCTTAGATGCAGTGGGAAGGGAGATGAGACGCCAAAGAGGAGGCTGCAGGAATATAAACAAACGGCAGACACAGGGCAGAAGTCTGGGAGAGGCATGTGCGCCACACTAATGGACGGACTCCTTGGGAGCGTCTCCAAAGGGCTGAGGATAACCCTGTGCCTAGGAGGGCTCTCCCTGGCCTGACACCCACAGTCTGCACTTATTGTCTTTCAGCACTGTTCAGTCCTCTATCTGTGCCCAATCTACATGAGGGACTGACCTCTCAGCTCACTGATCACCAAACCTAGAAAGTCCTAGGTCCCCTAGTTTCTCTCCATTTGCCTCCCCCTATTCTGCCCTCCACCCACCCTGCTCAAACAGAGTGTGGGTTCAAGTCTGAGGTGTCAACATTCACAAAATCATCCCAGCACCCAGACATGAGAAGGAGGCAGTAAAAGCATGACTCTAGCCAGCCAACGCCTGGAAACTGAGGATTCTAAAGTCCAGATCTTCAGCAGCTCTGGTTAGAACCCACACCCACTGGCCCCGGAGCAGCAGGCCCAAGTGCCCTACTGAATACCTCTGGGCAGAGACCACAGAGCAAGTGCGGCAGAATCATGGGTTAAGATACACGTCCAACCAACCTCCCATCTATTGGGCCCCAAACCCATGCTCAGGATAACTGGGATCCTCCCCATCCTTTTAGAAACCGCACTTTTTCCATGGGTTGAATGTGCATGGCCTTTGCAACACTTTTCCAGATGCAGAAAAAGCTTTGTTTTAAAGAGAGAGAATGAGACTAGGGGGCTGGAGAGATGGCTCAGAGGTGAAGAGCACTGACTATTCTTCCTGAGGCCCTGAGTTCGATTCCCAGCAACCACATGATGGCTCACAACCAACTATAATAACATCTGGTACCCTCTTCTGAATGCTGTATACATAATAAATAAATAAATCTTTTTAAGAGAGAGAGAGAGAGAGAGAGAGAGAGAGAATAAACATCAGGTACAAAACAAACAACCTAGAAATGGAGGCACAAAGAAAAATGAGAGAGCAGGACATAATCTAGAAGGATGACTCCATAGGGGTGTAGGCATCCCTATAATGCAGGAGCGGCCAGAGACCCCACATATTCTCTAGGCCTCTGCTAGTGTTCAGTAAGTGATCAGATCCCAGGCTCAGCTCTGGTTCCACACCTACTCCAGGGCACACCTAGCTCTGGCCAGCTCAGCTGGCCTTGATGACCCATCAGCTCAGATTTGGACAGCTGCCGAGACCGTAGTGTAGAGAAGAGACTGGGGTGTTGCAGGGGACAGGGCCACAGATGGAGTTTACCATCAGGCTGACTGGAGTGGGATGGGGTTGTAGGAAGAGCTGCCCATTTCAGAAGGAAGTAGCCCAGGGTTCCAGAGGTGAGACTGGTGTAAAGCAAAGGAACAGAAGCCAGTGGCAAGGGAAGAAAATGAATCACTTTTTTTTTTTATTTGTTTGTTCATTTTTGAGACAGTATATCTCTTTGTAGCACTGGTGTCCTGGAACTCACTCTGTAGACCAGGTTGGCTTTGAATTAGAGATTCACCTGCTTCTGCCTCCTGAGTGCCAGGATTAAAGGTGTGTACCACCACTGCCTGGCTGTATGGAATCTACCCAGTTAAAGGGTGGAGGCGCACTCCCCACCAGGTCCCACAGTCCTTTCTTGGCTGACACTGACTGATGAGGAGAGTCCAAAGGGAGGAAAGAATCATGGAAAGGGAGGATGCCAGACCCGAGTCAATCCCACCTCTGGAGGCAGGAAATGGACTGTGGTGTCCTAACTACCTCTTCTCAGTCTCCTTCTCAGAGGTCTCACCACCTTCCTTCTCTCCCAAGTCCCTTCCTGGTCTCCATCTCTCTTTCCTCCTGGACCTCCCCTGCCCCCACTCTGGTTACATAAGGGGCCTGAGAGAACACACAGAGAAGCTTTGTTGTCAAACCAAATCCATACGGAGCCACAATCAGCCAAGGCAGCTGTTCCCCATTCCCTCCGCCTTGGCAGGATTGAAACTCTGGGCAGGAAGCCCCTACACGCCTCCATTTAGGAAGCCGGGACAAACACTGGCCCCAGGGCCCCTAGGCAGCTGAATGGGTGGCCAGGGATCAGTCACCACTATGTGGGACCATAGCAAGGAACCAGCTGGTCTCAGAGAGAACAAAGCCTCGGTGCAAAGCCAAGGTCACAAAGACAACAAAGAAACTAAGTCTAGACAAGGAAGGAGCAGGAACATTGTGCCAGGCCCTAGGTAAGGAGTGCAGACCCACACAATTGTGTCCCAGGTTCTGCTCACGCACAGACATATACCCCTAAACTCTTTGTGTACAGGGAACCTATGCACATCCTCACACATTTACAAGTGTGTGCTTGTTGGAGGAGGGCTGGACAGCTCTCTCCAGAAGGTACCTCTGTGGCACTGGGAGCCCTAGAGAGCTTAAAGAAGATTGAAAAAGCGGACCAAGGGGAGACCCAGAAAGAGAAGAGAAGAGGCAATAAATCTGGAGATAAGAACCCCCAATATTGTGGGGACTATCCCCATACTCCATCAACATATCCTCTTCCCAAGGCCCCTAGGTCCTTGCTCTGTGAAACAGACACGGCCAGTCAAGTATAGTCCAGGCCACTGGGCATTTCCAGACCATTCATTTTAGCTCACCAAGTCCTAGGGGCCCACATGCCCCAGGAGAGATTGGCCTTAACAACTGGGAGTGTGTAAAGCAGATGAGCTAAACAGAAAAGGCATGTGGGGGTTCAGGAATGAGAAGATCAGAGTCACACCTGTGGCTAGGCTCTGCACCCTCCCTCAATCCCTTGGGGAGAGATGCTCTTGTGACCTTATATAAGTAGAGAGAACTTTCTGTGATTCCACTCTATCATTTGCAAAAGAAAATATTATGGAGCACTTACTGGGTACCAGCCAGGTGCTAGGGTATGATGATGACAAAGTCCTGAGCTTCCAGCAAGTTAACACTAATGCCTACCTCTGAGAGGTCTCTTCCGGGGGAACAAGCGTTTATCTCATTTGCAATCCAGAAGTGAGGTAGATTCTAATATCTGTACCTCAATAAAGATACCTCAATTTAGAAAACCAAAGCAAAAGCAAGATCTGCCAGAGCTCACTTGGGTGGACAGAGGACACAGAAATGGCTCTAGGTCCTGCACAGCTCAATGATCTTCTCCCCCGGCCCAAAGGCAGTCTCTCGGGAATAAAAGAAGGCCAGCCAGCTTTCGTGGAGTACTACATTCCAAGCACTGAATGTTAACTGTAGTGCTATCTCATTAAGGAGTGTTAATTTCTTGGAGGTGTAAATATTTCGAACAAAGGCTGCTGAAGGTAGGGAAGGGGGGGGAGCTATGAGAGCCTACAACCTGTCCCCAGAGACACCAATTCCCTGGCTTCACAACTCCTGACAGATGTACTGCCTTTGGCTCAGTCCATGCTCAGAGGTCCCCCCTGAACTCAAGCTCACAGGAGTGAGATGGGTGCAGAGGGATTCAGAAAGCCTTCAGAGAACCCTGGCTCAAGGTGGCGTGAAGGACAAAGGTGGTTCTGAATGATTATTACCAAAGATGACAAAGTCATGAGCCAAGACTGTGGGAGCAAAGGCCGAGAGGTGACAAATCCATACGGCATGTTACCAGGAACAAGAGAACACTCTCGGTGGTAATGAATAGTTTTAAAAAGAAGGGGGAAAAAAAAACCCTTTTTTCGTTAAGCTAAGAAACCCTCTATCTTAGTCTTGAAGAGTTTAACTGAACCCCAGTATGTAGAAATGAGAATAAACCCCTTACTCCACAGATACCAAAGAGCTCGGCCCCAAAGTGCCCTTCTTGGGCAAATAACAAGAAACCGACACAGGAACAGGAAGTGAGATTATGACTACTTTGTGCAGGGATCTGAAAGTTACTAAAAAGAAGTGACTAGCTGCACTTGGCGTGGAGAATGGGGCATGTTCTCCTCGGGGGATGCCTGCCTGCCTGTGCCTGAATACAGAACCCTCACCCCTACCCTAACACTAGGTGGGATGGGCAGTGTAAAGATAAACTAGAAAGCCTGGACTACATTTTCCCATTAACTCCTCAAAAAAATGTTTATTAAGCAATTAATAGTCATCATTCCAAGCAATAAGACTACAATAATGAAAACCAAGGTTAGTGGCTCATGCATTTAATTCCAGAACTCTAGAGGTAGAGGCAGGAAGATCTACAAGTTCAAGGCCAGCTTGTTCTATATAGTTAGTTCTAAGACAGCCAAGGTTACACAGTGAGACGCTGTCTCAACAAACAAATAAAAAATACAGTCGTGAGCAAGGCAGAAAAGTTCCTAGGGCTTGAAGTCCTAACCCTCAGAAAGGAAAATGGCTTAAAAGTGTTCAGATCCATATAACACCATGAACAGAACTCCTGGTTCTTGGTCTTCTCCTCTGCACTGCCCTTGTTTCTGTCAAGGTCACTGGTACGTCTTAACGACATTCAACGGTCATCAAACAACATGTTTCTAAAACTGGCAGGTGGCCATCTGAAGGTCCCTAGCTGTCTTCTCTCCCTACCCAGCTAGTGCAATTTCAGACAAGGGAGTGGATAGGGTGCTAATGTGCACTTCACATGTGTGCATTTTATTTTATATCAAGATAAAAAAAATATGCATCTTTTCTCTCTGGTTCTGTGACAATCACTAGGGATCTAAGTAACTATGGCTATATTTTCCCATTCCCAGAGCTCCAGGGCCCTCCAGGTTATGCCACCAACAATTCCAAGGATGGTATGTCCAGCATTCCCTCTCCTGGGCCAGGCCAGCAACCCCAAGATGGGGTCTTTGGGCAGCCCCTCTGGCACTGAGCCCAGAACCAGGCCTCCTGAAGCATTGGACAGAAAAGGTAATCCTTTCTAAACCAGACACTACTCCCGGGCGGGTTCTCAGGCTCAGACACTAGCAGAGCGGCCCCCTCCCTTCCCCACGTGTCCAGGCGGTTGCCGAAGAGGACTTTCAGCCCTGTGGGCGGCCCACAATTCCAAGGAATAGGAGCGGGCAGGCGGGGCAGATGGAAGTAATTACACCCCCCCCCCCAGGAAAGCGGAGAGGCGCTGGATTGGGAGGGGCCACAGGGAAGGAGGGAGGGGGGGAGGAGTTGAGCCCTGGCCGCCCCACTGAAAAGGATGAGAAGCCCAACTCCAGGCTAGACGTTAAATTCAGGCATCACAGGGAGGCCTGGGTTTGTATCTCCTCTTTGACAGTAAATCACCATGACCTTGACATTTTCTTTTCCCATCCCTGATGGGACTGGTTAAGATAAGTTCCCACTAGGAAGTGGAGAAAACGGTGCTGAAAAGTGCGGGTGTTGGAAACAGGTGACCTTGGTAATTTTCGTCTCCGCAGCCTATTTCATTTACAAAGAGGCTTACGGGAGGTGACATAGTGTATTGGTGTATTGGGCTGCTTTCCCCGCTTCCCTCCCTGTTTTTCAATTTTCCATTGAGTAGTATAAGTTTGTATCCAGGAGCGTGTGCATGTACACACATGCAGCTGTGGACACACCATAGCATATTTATAGAGGTCAAAAGACATTCCCAGCCTTTCTCCCTGTTTGACACAAGGTCTCTTTGTTATAGATCACTGCATATGCCAATGTGAGGTGGTCTTCTAGCGTCCAGCCATTCTCCTGTTCTAACTCCCATCTCACTATAAGAGCACTAAGATTACACACTACCCAGCCTGGGTTCCCACAAGCCATGGGGACTCACCCAAGCCCTCATGCTTAAGAAGCGGGTGCTTTAGCCACCAATCATCTTGCTAGCTCTAATGATTGTTTGAGTCAAATCTCATGTAATTCAGGCTGGCCTAGAGCTCGCTCTGAACCCCTGGTTCTCCTGCCTGCACCCCCACTATACTAGGATTACAAGGATGAGCCACGATGTCTGGCTCTAAGTCCCTTTTCATTATTATGCTTCAATGGGAGGGCACAGGGCAGACCATGGGCATCCCTGTAGCTGCCATAGACCTCAAGCCTGGAAGATTTGGGTCCAAAGCAGAAATACTGTGTATTTTGGCCCACCACTTGCAAAACTGGTCCCTGGACTCTTCAAGCCGCTTCCCTTGGATGAAAGCAAGATCCTAGAGCGCCCAGAACAGGCCTAAGCAGAGCTGCAGGTAGGAGGGGAGGACTATCCTCAGGCTACAACTGCTCTCAGGCTTCTTTACACTCAGAAGGCATCTAATCAGGCCCATGCCTCACCTCAGTATTAACAGCAGCAGCCTCCTCCCTGGCCAGCCTGTCCTAGACCCCAGGACTTCAGAATCTAGACAATCATATCAGCCTTCTGCATAGCAGCTTTGAGGCCCATGTGATAAAGAAAGCCACAGCCCAACATAACCCTTGGGTAGATTTCAGAACAGGCTTTGGCTGAGACTTGAGTAGTCCTTGAGGTCACATGTGATCACCACTTCCACCTGCATTAGTCAGACACGCCTCAGGAGTGTAGAAGGTGTGGAGGTGTTGGGGAAAGGACACTCTCCTCCTCATGGGGGGGTCTGAACACTCACAGAGATCTGCTCAAGCTTCTCTGGGAAAGGCTGATGAAGGACGGTATAGGCTAGTGACTACAGCCACATCCTACCCATTTCCTTGTGAAAACTAAAAGCTTCAGGTCAAAGTCAGAAGTCTTTAGGAAGAAGGAGGATCCTAAGGGCTGGAGGAAAGATCAGCTATGTCACTCAGCACCAGCTCATCGCAGGGAAGAGGCTGAAATGATGCCATGGGACTCTACACTGGGGAATGGAGCAGGCAGAGTGATCCCCACTTGATGCCCTCTGATGTCCAGTGTTTATCTCCTGTTGGCTGCAGCTCTGTAGGTTCAGCCTTCAGACTTTCCTAGCACCCCTTACTCCCTCCTGAAGCCTGAGCCGGACAGCTTGCAACTGCTTGCAATCGTCTGAAGCAGAGTGGTGTCTTTCCTCCTATGTATGCTGCAAACCTTGAACCACCATGACAGGAGAAGTTCTCTAGTCCATTGGGCCACCTTGGGACAGGGATTCTGAGAACAGAAGCCTGGAGCAGCCTGCAGAGCAAAGCCAGATGCCATCCCAGTGGAGTAACTGCAGACTGGCCATAACTCAAGGTGGTGCTAAGAAGTGGGACCTCGGTTCCTCCCTACCCAGGGAAG
This sequence comes from Sigmodon hispidus, assembly GCA_004025045.1. Lineage (NCBI taxonomy): Eukaryota > Metazoa > Chordata > Mammalia > Rodentia > Cricetidae > Sigmodon > Sigmodon hispidus. Next base: position 46,063 of record PVIH01002480.1, on the reverse strand, counting down.
GAAGGAGGTTCTTCCCAGGAATTTTGATCATTCCAGAAATGGGCAGATTCTTAGTTCTACCCGGAAAGTGAAATCCTACGAGACTAAAACAGCTGGCAGGGTAGAGGGGCCAAGGCACTCTGTGGGTGAGTCACTGCTTCAGGGAAAGGAGCAAGGGAGAGAAAAGACAGCATAGAAAGACATCAGGGGTTTCCTCACCCTGGGCCTCCACCCCTAGTGCAAAGGGACCTTCTTTTCTTTGAGCAGCAACCCACTCCCAAGCTAAAGATGCCCTTTCTTTCTTTTTTTTTTTAAAAAAAAAAACTTTATTTATTTATTATTTACCTTGGTGTTTGCCTGGAACTGGAACTACAGACAGTTGTTAGCTGCCATGTGGGTGCTGGGAATCGAACCCGGGTCCTCTGGAAGAGCAGAGGGTGCTCTTAACCGCTGAGCCATCTCTCCAGCCCCCTAAAGATGCCCTTTCAGTCTAAAGGCTATGAAGGAAACTTTGAAAGAAAAGTATTGGGGCTGGAGAGATGGCTCAGCGGTTAAGAGCACAGACTGTTCTTCCAAAGGACCTAAGTTCGATTCCCAGCATCCACATGACAGCTAACAACTGTCTGAAATTCCAAGATCTGACACTCTTACACGGTTATACATGCAGGCAAAACACCAATTCACATAAAAAGTAAAGTAAAAATAAATACTTTTTAAAAAGTTGTCCTTTTAAAAAAAAAGAAAGAAAAGTGTCTGAGTGTTTTGTCTGCATGTATTTATGTGCACTACATACACACCTGGTGCCTGTAGAAGCCAGAAGAGGGCGTCAGATCCCCTGAAACTGGAATTAGCCATTATATGGCTGTTTGACAATTGAGCTTGAGTCCCCTGCAAGATCACCCAGTGTTCTTAACCACTGAACAATCTCTCCAGCCCCAGAAGGGGGTTATTGGCATGTCTTATGCAGCCTCCTTCAACTACTTATGGAGCAGAAGATGACCTGGAACTGATCTATACACACGCACACACACCCCCATGCTGGCATCCAATCTCCTGTATGCTGGAGTTATAGGCATGTACAACTATGGTAAGTTTAGACAGAGGAAGGGATCAAACTTAACGGGTTTAGACCATCAAGCACCCAACCAACTTTATCCCCTATCTTTCTGCAGCCAGTACTGGAATTGTAGACAAGTGCTCTGCCACACCCCGAGTTCCTAATTTACTTTTGTGACTTCTGTCTACATCCCTCTCTTTATCTCCGCTGTCACCTTGAAGTCTTTGGGGGCCAGCCCCAACTCCTGGCTCGCCCTGGAGGAGTACAGGGTTTCACTAAGCGTCCAAAGATGCCTTCTATGTTCTCCCTATGCAACAGGATAGGCCATGAGAGGTATTCAGAATAGGGGCAGAAGCAGAGTAAGTTTGACAAAGGGGGTTGGCCTCAGCTTCCTCAGAGGCCAACAGAGCAAAACATGTCTAGCTATTTCCCAGACTCTAACTGGTGCCTTCTAGGTAGCCAAACTGCTTGGGAAAGTAAGGTTATAGATGCAGTTTCAATAGCAAATACACAACTCTTCCTCTGTGCCAGCACTTTCCAAAGTACTTACACATATCAGTTTGTTTAAAACCCCCTGGGCAGAGGCCTGGAGGGGTCAAGTAGGTCTGTAGAACTAGTCCTTTACTGTGCTATAGGTCCATGCCCCTATTACAGACAACCTACACTATGGCACTGCCTACATACACCCCTAGCTTGCAGGCAGTAGTAGCTTTCTAAGCCTGGTCCTGGGGATCCAGCCTGGAGAATGAAGAAGACAGCCGACCAGGCCTTATAGACCAGAAAAGTCTACCCCTCAGACTGGGATTGGCAGACACGTTGGCATCTTAGTACTGCCCAGAGGTCCCAGCCAGCAAGGATCTCAGAGAGACACTCAGAACAGACATGACAAGGGTTTTGGCCCCAGCTCTATCTCAGTCTATTCAGTCCTATTCTTTCCCAATCTCCACCATGCAAACAACTTCAAAGCACAGCTGCCTAGGCCCAAAGATCCCCTCACATCTCTGCTGACTCCTTGGGCACAGCCAGCCTGCAGTCGGCAAGCCCACCTCTGGGGCTTTGCTCAGCGACCTTGCAACTCCAGCACAAGGCAGACCCTGCAAAGCTTGTCACCTCTAGCAAAGCCAGCCCACATGTCCTGGACCTCAGAGGATGCTAGAGGTGGTGCACACCTATTCAGCCTGGGCGCAGGAGCGACAGGGGTGGGGGTAAGAAACTTTCCGGAGGATTGTCCTGTTTGCTCACTCAAAGAGAGAGACAAATCAGGCTTCCCGCGAAAATCTAGTCCAGGAAAAGGGACCCAGCTCCCCCAGGGTTATGGCCACCCCCACATCGACCCCGTGCAGCGTGGCGTCCACGTGCCGGGCCCGACCACCTCCCCAAGCCGTGGCGCGGGGACTGGAGCCCCAGAAGCCCTGGCAGCCCCGGCGCTCCCCGCCCTCCGCCGCGGGGCCCCAGAGCCCGGCCGCCGCGTACTCACCCTCGCGGGTGGAGCGGGGCGGGGCGAGGTAGATCCGCGCGCAGCTCCGATCCGCTAGGCGCCCGGGCTGGCGGGGCAGCACTGGCGTAGCGGCTCCGCTCGGCCCGGTCCCTGTCCCTGTCCCGGGAGCGGGGCCGGCCTGGGAGCGGGCAAGTCCGCCTGGAGGGGAGGCGGGGGCCAGGGCTCGGGCTGGGGGCGGGGGAAGGGGCCGGACACGCTTGCGCACACGGCCGGGAAGCCGACTGCCGAGAACGGCGCGCTAGAGGGAGGGCGCGGAGGAGGGAGGGTGCACCGAGGGAAGGAGGGAGGGCGCCGTGGAAGCGGGGAGCTAAAGAGGGAGGGTGGGCGTCTGGAGGGTGGGCGGGAGTGGGAGGCCGCCAGGCGTCTGGGGTGTTGGTGTGGAGGTCGGGAGAGAGGTGGCCGGGGCGCCGGGGTGCAGGAGGCTGGATCGAGTGAGGGCAGGCCCAGTGCTAGCGCTGCCTGTGACTGGCGCCAAGATGAGTATGCCCAACGTAGTGATCCCACACTCTCCTGGGAACAATAAAACCCAAGAAAGGCTTCTTTGCTGTCCCCACGCGGTGAAAAGTGTCCTTTTTTTCTCTACTGTAACCGAGGTACAGGAGTGGAAGTCCATTCTTCCAGTGCCTGCATGGCAGTCAGCTGACCTAAACCGATTGGGGGGCCTCCGCCCCAAGCTGGCCCGAACGCCCCAAACTGTCTCCCCTGCACCCTCCCTTGTATGCCCTGCCTTAGCCTCGGATAACTTCTCAGTTTCCGTTCTTGGTGAAGGCGCCAGGCATCCTGTCTCCAGGGGAAACCCCATCTAGTCTTTAACCCTGATTCCTTGGGCTCTAGAATTGCCTGAACTGAAGAACAGTGCAGAAAAACTGACATTTTCAGCAGTCAGCAGTTTTACCGAGTTCTTAGTATGAACACCCTGGGGCACCAAGCAAAGTGTCAAATCCAGGCCCTGTCCTCAAGAAGCTTACCATCATCCAGCTGCACTGAGGGGACTCACGCTGGACTCCCAGCAAGAACCAGTTGGCACAGGATGTGACTAAGTGAAAGATACGAATGACTGACAGTAAGCAGTTAAATGGCAGTTTAGTCATCTTAGGAGAAGCTGGAGGTCTCACCTGATGAGAACCTCCAATTCACAAGTTCTGCTCTGTAGGAACAAAATGAAGAGTCAGCCTCCAGATTCTTCCATTGGTGACGCTTTCTACCTAATCCTATTTATTCTAGCTTGCATAGGTAGGTAGAAGCTGTTTGGCATCTCAGCAAAGCCTAGTTTTATTTGAATGGTGCTTTTGGCCTGTCAGTCATGTATTCATTCAACAAATATTTGTTACATACCATGTCCTGGTCTGGAACTAAGTTGGGAATAGAATATGTCTTTGTGTTGGGCAAGGCAAAAAGAAAGATTTCTGTTTGCAAAAGAAAAACTCCCTGAGAAACAGCAACTTCCCTGAGTAAATAAGATATGTGAGGCAACCTGATCCAAGAAATAGCCCAGCCTCCAAACCTTCCTAAGTCTTCACCAAAGTAGATTCAAAGACAAGTTCACACTTCTTGGGCCATGGAAAAATCTGCTAGTAAAATTGAGCTTAAGGATCAGTTTTTTGTTTCTGGAGACCTGAGTTCCAATCCTGCCTCTACCACTAAATACCATTCCTTTTCTTATGGGAGGAAAAAAAAAAAATCATTGGAAATAACTGAGCTTACTCAAAGGGCTATTGTTAGCACTGAATGAGGCAATGGAGGTGAACTTGTCCTGAAATCACAATATGATATGTATAACCATGCTTTTATTAAACATGCAAAAGAAGCCAGGTGGTGGTGGCGAAGGCTTTAGTCCCAGCACTCAGGAGTCAGAGGCAAGTGCATCTCTGTGAGTTTGAGGGAGGCCAGCCTGGTCCACAGAGTGAGTTCCAGGACAGCAAACCTGGAACTCAGAGAAACCCTGTCTCAAAAACAAACAAACAAAAAAACTGCCAAGGTCGGTCCCATGCAGGCTCCCTAACAGAGTCCATGTGCTCCCACAAGCTCAGGTCATCGATCTCTGTGGGTTCTTCTGTCATGACCTTGATCCCTGTGGCTGACAGAATCCCTCTTCCCTTCAGGAGGACTCCCAGAGCTCAGTCCAGTGCTTAGCTTCGGATCTCTGCATCTACTTAGACCCGTTACTGGATAAAGCACTCTGATGACAGTTAGGGTGGTCACCAGTCTGACTACAGTAGACGGCTAGTTCAGGCACCCTCTCCACCATTGCTAGGAGTCTCAGCTGGGGTCATTCTCGTGGATTCCTGAGAGTTTCCCTGGTACCAGGTTTCTCCCTAACCCTGAAGGAGACTACCTTTTTAACTTATAAAATGCATTCAAACCACAACCTCCCAGCCTATCCCAGTCCTGATTTTTTTTTTTTTTTTAAAGCTACTCTCACTAATTAGCCCTAGCTGACCCAAGTGCAGACAGAAGCTAAGCCAGCAATCTGGTACACAGGTACTCTTTCATCCTAGACCCTGGGTTCTAGATCCTCACCAGTCCCCCGCGCCCATTGACAGCACACTACAAGCTGCTTACCCAGAGGCTAAGGGGTAACAAACTGGGCTCTGGCCTAGAGGGACTGCTCCTCAGGTTAGCTGTGCTGAGGTGGGCCAAGACAACCTTCAGAATAACAGCAGTCCTACTTAGCTGGCAGGCAATACCACCACCATCCCCATGCCTTTGCCTCTCTCTTTTTTACCTTTCCTGTTCTCCTCTTGTAGATGTGGTGACACCTGACTGCTGAGACAAGCACAGGAACCTCAAACAGAAGGAGGAGACAGAAAGGAAGGGTGTGGGAAGAGGCAGGTGCATCTGGGCAGCTCTGTCCCAAAGGCTCCTCCTGGACAGGCAGCCACCTGACAAATGTGCCTACCAGACTTCTGGCTCCTGTACCTCACATGTGCCACGTTCACATCCTGCCTACCAGGAGGAGGGGGCAGCAAGATACTGTTTGGGGAAGAAATAAACCCAATCCAGCATTTCAGACGCTTTTAAAAATAGCAACCCCAAGATGGTATTTCAGCTCCTATTTTTATCAGATTTATTTGGCTGGACCGTGGAGCAGATCTGTTCTCAGGGATCTCATAGCAGGGGACACCTCTATTGTAGTATTAAAAACCCGCCAGGAGGCCGAGGCTAAACTATTTCAGAAGCCGTTAGGTTGGAAGAAACCTCAAGTCATTGCATGTAGCCCCTGTCTATTTTTAGGGCCACAATCAATTAACCACAGTTTTTTACTTTTTTTCCTTAAAAATTTAAGCTGGGTATGCTGGCACATGGTTGTGATCCCAGCACTCAGAAAGCTGAGGCAGGAGGATCATCAAGAGTACTAGGTTGTGGTAGTTTGAATTTACATAACTGGCCCCCATAATCTCACAGGGAGTAGCTGTTGTTGAAAGTTTTTTTTGGGTGCCCGTTTGGGGCCGGTGGTTTGTATTTTGTGCGTGTGGCGCCGGCGTTTTGGAACTTGGTCTGTGCGCCCACGGCTTTTGTCCCCCAAAAGAAACGAATCACACGTTTATATATTTTATACTGTTTGGCCCATATCTTAAGCACATTATTAGCTAGCTCTTTTTTTTTTTTTAGATTAACTTATTTTTATTAATCTTTTATCACGTGGCCACAGCCCGTGGCTCACTTGTTTCTCCTACATGCTGCTTCTTCCGGGATGGATCGCGACTGGCAAACTCTATCTTTTTTTTTTTTTTACCTGTTTGTGTTTTGATTCTCCACCCACTTCTATGGTGTTCTATATAGGCCAAAACAGTTTTTTATTTATAGTACACAGAGAACATTCCTACCACAAGTAGCACTATTAGGAGGTGTGTGGTCTTGCTGGAGGAAGTGTGTCACTTTGGAGGCAGGCTTTGAGGTTTCATATATGCTCAAGATACTACCAGTGTTTCAGTTGACTTCCTGTTGCCTGCAAGATGTAGGACTCTCAGCTACTTCTCCAGCACCATGCCTGTCTGCAGGCCTCCATACTCCCTTCCATGATGATAATGGACTGAACCTCTGAATTTTAAGTTGTCACCTCAATTAAATGGTTCCTTCATACGAGCTGTCATGGTCATAGCATCTCTCCACATCAATAGGAACCCTAAGACATAGGCTGACCCAACTTATAGACCCTGTCTGAAAAAACATATGGGCATGTTAGTACAATACTAATACCATCAAGGATGCTGTTTTTCATGAAATCACCTCCCAAGGGTCCTACCTCTAATACTGTCCCCTGAGATGTTAGAAGATTAACATATAGAGGCTATAGCAAGTATCTAGTCCCCAAAATATTTCCTTTTAGATCACTTTCATGGCAGAAAAATAGGGAAAATATTTTAAAAAAACATTTATGTGTGTAGATGTTTTACCTGCACATATATATGTGTCCCATATAAGTGCCTGTGGAAGACCCAAAGGGTGCAGGATTCTCTGGAACTGGAGTTACAGATGGTGTCAGCAGCCATGGCAGTACTGGGAATCAAACCCAGGTACTTGGAAGGGCAGCCAGTGTTCTCAACCAGAGTCATCTTTCCAGCCAGCTAGCAATCCTTTTAATCTTCACAAGCTCTATGGATTAGCATGGCTGACACTCTATTTGATGAACATAAATTAGTCCAGAGTATGCTAATTTATGGTGCAGAGTCTATACTGAAGTCATAAGACTGCTTTGCTTCTCAAGCCCTGGAGGACCAGAGCACTGCCTGTAAGGGTTAGAGATACAGTCCAGTCTGTAAAGTAGTTTAATCTAGGGAATCCATGTTGCAATGTGGAATATGATGACACATTTGTAATCTCAGGATCAGGGAGGCAAAGACAAGTGGCTTGATCCATAAATTATCATTAAGTTCAAGATTTTTTCTTCTTTTTTTTAAAAAATATTTTTATTATTTTATGTGTATTGGTGTTTTGCTTGCATATCTGTGAGGGTGTCAGATCCTGAAGTTACAGACAGTTGTTAGCTGCCATGTGGATGCTGGGAATCGAACTCAGGTCTTCTGGAAGAGCAGTCAGTGCTCTTAGCCACTGAGCCATCCATCTCTCCAGCCCCCAAGATCTTATCTTTTTCCCCCAACATTCTTTTTAGGAAAAATGTTGGGATAAAGGTCAGGGCAGAATAGTTGCCTAGTATGCAGGAAGCCCTGAGTTCAATCTTTTTGGCTGTTTAAAAAATATATATGGGGCTAGAAAGATGGCTCAGCAGTTAAGAACACCGGCTGTTCTACCAGAGGATTCAGGTTCAATTCCTGGCACTTACACGGTGGCTTACAACCATATGTAACCATAGTTCCAGAGGGTCTGCTGTCCTTTCTGTCTTCCATGGGAACAACACAGATATACATGCAGGAAAAACATTCTATATACATAGTAAAATTTTAAAATGTAAAAGTATATATAAAAATATATAAGTACAGACTTTTTTGATATTCTCTAAACTAAGTAGAATGACACGTGTTTACATTGCACATTGTAAGCAATCTAGAGGTGGCTCAGCATAAAGGAGGATTTGTATTATAATATTACACCACCTGAGATACTTAAACATCTACAGTTTGGGCCTCAGGGTGTATGTACTATAATCAAACTCCCAAGGACACCTAAGTAGATTATTCAAATAAGGAACTATCACAGGAGAAATGTTTTCAAATACTATTTTGTATGTGATTGTTTTTCTTGATTTGTTTCTCATTTTAGAGCTCTTTATTCAACAGGGACATGCAAAATAGAGCTTGAATATATTCTTTCTCTTGGCTTTGTGCTGAAAATTTTGCTCTATGAGGAGACTTTAGCATACAGGGAGGAGCCGAGGAACATCAGCAGCCGTGTGTCCTTTCTTCTTACCTCCAACCAGGCCAGGAAGAAAAAAGCCACTTGTGGAGTGTCCCTGATTTATCTGGGAAGGGTGACATCTGCCATTGCATGGGAAGATCTCACTGTGAAAGCAGAGCTGACATTTGCAGTTGGTCAGGGAGAGCTTAGCACAGTGGTCCCTGCTCAGGAAGCTCTGTCCCAGGAGACAGGACATGGAGTTCTGAAGTGCCAGTAGGCTGAAAGCCTGAGGCAGAGGGATGGTTGTCACTCCACATTACCCTGTTCTGGGAACTCAGGTCCAGCCATTCATTACCTTCACCAAATTTAATGAACATGTTTCTATAGGCCCAACTTCTTAGGCAGAAGTTCATCTTCAACTTTCACTCTGTAACAAGGCACCAAGTGTTTCTCTGTAAAACAGAGTATGGTCGTTCCATGAAATGATTTGTTATACAAATGTAAATTGTCACAATGTTGATTTGCCTGAAACTCTGTTTGCCATTCAGACAGAATTCCAGGTGTTGGGAAGACAGAGGGTAAGATGCTCTGACCTTCAAGGCCCTCTCAGTTCCTCAGGAAAGGCGACAAGCCAACAGATAGAGCAGGAATGGAAAGAGAGACCAAGTATGTGAAGCAGACAAGTCATGTAGGGGATCTGTCAGTAAAGGTTACCCCACAAAGAAATAAAGGGTATTGTTGGGATCTCAACACACTAGACTGCAGCCAGGTTGCTTGGCAGGAGCCTCAGTGGGATGAGGCATTGGGGCTTGAAGATGGCGGTGGGGTACTGGGATCTAGGAAGAGAGCAGCTGTATCTTTGGTGGACAGTGCTGAGAACTGGCAGACTCAAAAAGCCCTTTCCAGACCTCAGGCAGACGCTGGACCAGTATAAGAAAAGTGGTATAAAAACGTATAAAAAAACTGCACTTATATTTCCAAGTGTTAGAAAACTAAGCAGTGAGGCCTGGAGGAGACCTCTCTAAGATATCAGGTAAATAAGGTATATGCCACTATCCCAGACAGGTACCCCCTTGCAGAATAAGCCAAAAGGAAGATAGGATTGGTTAACAAGAGTGGGAAGCCAGAAAGTCATCCAGAGCACAGGTCTATGCCCTAGGGAGGTATACCTGGCCTTTCCAGATTTAATTACTACCTTTGCAACTATAACCCTATGACCCCTCTAGCTTGGCTTACATGAATGAGCAGGCTGTTCCCTCTGTGTAGGTTTATATCTAGCCTTCACCCCACCCCATACAAGTTAGACACAGTGATATGGCATGTAACACAAAAGTCAGTCTGTGACAGCCTGAACCCACAGGTAGCACCGTTGGTATGGGAGGTGTGGGGGGTGACCAGGGAGCATGTGATGTGATAGAGGGATTGTGTGATCTGGAAGGAAGTCTCATCTGGAAATTCTGCAATGCATCTCCCACCCACAATGTCACATTCCCGAGGCTCCAGGGCACATTCATTTGCTTTCAAAGAGGTCCCTTCTATACCCTGGTACCTGGAAAAGAAGCGAGACCCAGGAAGCAGCCCTGCAAGCTGCAAACAGCTCGAAGAAGTCCCAGTCAGCCTCCTCCCTGCAAACGTTCAGCATTGGCACACAGCCCTTTCCAGCAGTGCATTTGCTTTCTGTTCAGGAAACCACTTGTCTGTGAGGTAACCATGAAAAGATCTGGCCTACACTTGTAACAGACACCTGCTTTGGTTACCACCAAAATAACTGCAAATCTACATGGTGGTTGGATGCATACCTAACTTGGGGTGTTTGAAGAACTGCAGAGAAGGCTGGGTTAGAACAGTAGCTCTTCATGCCTCCCTAGACTTACTGGAAGCTAGAGTGGCCTAGGGTTCTCTCACTACTGGCTCCAATCCTCTTTTTATAGGGAATCTCTTGCACAGGGGCACCAAGGTCCAATAGGTCTCCATCATAGGCAGTGTGAGCCTGGAGCAAGTGACAGGATCAGAGCCATCACAGAGGGCCTCACTTGAAAATACAGTAGTTGGGCATTGGATCATGTCTCCTGGTTCTCAGCCTGGGGATGCAGAGTCCCAGGCACTCCTCTTCCTCATGCTTTCCTCCTAGTCACTTCAGAGTCTTCACAGCAAACTGGCTTTGCTCTGGCTGTAGGACACAATTGTCTTCTGTGCTGCTCGCTATGGCACTGATCTGCTCAACAGTGGCAGATGTCACTCTTCTGAGGTAGGCTCCGGCCAGCTCCATGACTGGTCATCAGCCTCTGATGCCCCAAAGTCCATTTCTGGCCTCAAGATTCTGTGAAGCCAAGCTCCGTCACACCATGACCCCAGTCCCTCCAACTGCAACCAGCTCATTTATCGCTGACAGTGTTTTGAACTGTTTGGCTGTTCCACACCAGTTTGTTTTGTCTTTCTGCCTAGATAACAAACTCAAGGCCAGGGACTTGCTGACTACATAACAGAAGCAAGGGCAAGCTTTGGGTGTTTGCATCTGATTCTCAGGAAAATGCTCCCTGTTCCAGGCATCAAACCCCAGCCTCATCAAATTTATCAACAGCCTTGACACACAGGCAGGGTGTAACCTCACTGCTGGGGAGGGAAGAAGGAAGTGGCCCTGAACCGGAAAGGCTTTGGATTTGGTCTTAAGGGTAGCAGTGAACTTACCCAAAGGCCTGGCGAGAGAGGAGCATGGCAGTAGAGCTGGAAGGAGTGTCCAACGAGCAGGGCAGGCTCAGGACAATTGAGTCAGCAGGGACAGAAAGGATGGGGAGGCAGAGGAAGTCCCTGAACCGTTCAAGAGGCTGTGACTCACAGCTGGCTGTGGTGATACCCTGAAACTTTACACCCTCCCAAGATGTTCCCACCAGCTCTTCCCACTCACCTTCCCTACCACCTGTCTGCCCTCTACCCTTTGCCTCCGCCAGGTTACACCACCAGTCCTCACCAATAAGAAAGTATTTTATTCTCCTGGGAGGAATAAAACAGTACAAAATACACTTGACCTTTGCTGAAAGGCCAAGAAACTACAAAATACATTTTAGGAAAATCCCTCAGAGATAAAAACCCAGCCCACGCTGCTGCAAGCCCAGCCCACTGGTTTCTTCTCCTCAGGCGCGCTCGCTCAGCACCTCAGCAACGTGTGCTCGCAGGGCTTCCTTGCAGGAGCTGAAGCAGGGGGTCATCGGTCCTAAGTGCAAAGGTAAGAGTGCGCTGCTGGTAGTGCTTGGGGTCCCACTCCAGGTTCTCGATCACTTGGGTCAGCAGGTGTGCCCGTTCCACCCCCGAGCCAGGAGCCTCGAAGCCCAGGGCAGTGAAGTGCACATGCAGGTGGTAGTAGGAGGGCAGGTAGTGCAGGTACACGCGCAGGCGCTCTCCTGTCACCCCGTAGCGCTTCAGGATGGCTTCCTGGTAAGGAGAGACAGTGGCAAAGGGTCACCATAGTGCTGAGGAGCCAGCATCCCATCCTCTGACCACCCCAAATGAACCCCTTACATTCTTGCTACAGTTGGACTGGATGGCTTACAAAATCCCTCACCAGCTGTCTGCCCTGCCTGCCTTCAATCCTGGTCTTCTCTCTAAGAAACTGAAAAATGTGACGTAGCCATGCTGAAACATTCCTCATTGAAAAGGTTCTCAGTCAGTCACTCCAAGAACCAGAAAACATGGACTTCTTCCTTTGGCAGTTCAGTTCCCAGCTCCTAAGGGCAGCCCAGAGCCCCAGGACTGGAGACCTGTAGCACCTTGAAGTAGGCAAGAGAAGCATCTTCTTGGGATGAGGCTGAGTGGTGGAGATGGGGCTGTGAATTTGGCAAAGAGAAAGGATGCAGGAGGGATTTCAGGAAGGGCTCTCAGACCTCAGCAGGGTTCCTTGCAAAAGAAGAAAGCACTGAAATTGGCCCTGGTTCCTTTCCCAACTCCACCTTAACTCAGAGTTCTACCAATCTCACAGCTACCAATCCCTGAGAGGACAAAAAGACTCAGGTCTCTGTGGGCTCAGAATCTAACGCCAAATCATATTCTGCCTTTGGTGTACTAGTGGAAAACCACAGAAGAAGGGTAAACCGTGGGGGTGGGGGGTAGGGTGGAAGGATGCTTCTGGGACAAGCAGGGCTGAAGAGCAAGGCTAGCTTGCCCAAAATGCCAGGGCAGGGGAATGAGACTCAGTTAGTCTCTGAGAGAATGCCACAGGTTGTATCCAAAGGCTACTTCTTGAGAGAAAATAGTGGCCCCAAAAGGAAAAGACAGCCAGAGTAGGGCATGTGGGGGAGAAGGCAGTCAAGACACAGGGCTCAGGGAAACAGGAGCTAGTAGGTACCCCAGTATTGTTCTGAAAGGGTCGAGCGCTTCCTGGCTAGGCACCTTGTGACTGTTGGACCTGAGAAAACAGGTGTCTTTACATATTTCAGAAAAAAGGCTGAGGTTCAGCTTGTACAGTGGTGATTTCAAAAAGGATCCCAACAGATCCTGAGGTCCAGAGACCTCAAAGACCAAAAAAGTGATCTGGTCAAGGGCCCTGAGATAGTTAGGACCCAGACATCATTCCAGGACCACAAACCCAAGCTTTTAGTCATTTTTCTGTCACCCTCTCCTATCCCTATCCCAGGTAGAAAGTACTCCCAGATCATAGGTGCTGCAAAATCCAGCCTGTCTTCAGTCTAGGTGAAAAGGTATATATGAGCCATGTGGTCAATATCCAAGAACTCCTCTGGCATAAGATAGTTGTCATGAACATGACAGATGATTCTGGGATGGGAGAAACCCAACCCATGGGGAAAATGAACATCCTACATGGGACCTGCAGACGAAAGACAGGGGAGGGAAAGTCTCGGGGCACAGAAAGATAGATGAAAGTAGAGTGTTGGGCAGGACTGCCTGTGAACCAATCTAGTGAGTTCTAGTAGCATTCACGACTGAAAACCAGATCCAGGGAACACAGTTAGTTCTTGGGCTTCTGTGTTGTTGAAGCAGCTCACTTGTCCTTCCCGGAGGATGTTCCTCAGAAGCGGTAGGTGCTCTGGAGTGAGGTCTCGAAGCGATCTGATACCCCGGCGATGGCAGATGGCGATTAAGTACAGGTCATCAAGCTGTGCAGACACCAAAGGAGAAACAGGACAATGCAGGGAGGCCACCAGCCAGGGCACTTGTACCAGCAAGGCCCATCCAGGAGACTCTACAGCAGCACCGAGGAGCAGGTATGATAGGTGTCTGTCTGCTCTGGGTGATAAGACTAGCTGAAGAGCAGGATTTCTGTGTATTCTTCCTGCTAAAACGTCTTAAGGATCTAGGTGTGGTGGCACATGCCTGTGATCCCAGCACTCAAGCAGAACTGAGTTCAAAGCCAGTCTGAGCAATAAAGCAAGACCTTTTTTACAAAACTGAGAAAGAAAAGGAAGGAAGGAAAAGAAACGAAAACATATAAGCAAAAGCTGACCTCTCAAAAAAGAACAACATTCATCATCTGGGAATGTCTATATTCTACAGAGCTGACAGGGAGAGACGGGCCAGTTCAGAAAGAGCCAAGCACGAGCCTTTGTCCTGAGAACTTACAGCTTCATCCATGTCATTCTACTGTCGGAAAAAAAGCAGGGCAGCCTTTTCTTTCTGAGAACAGAACCCAGGGTCTTCTGCATGCCAATCTCCACTACTTCCCCATGATATAAAATGACCAATATACAAGAAGAAAAAGACTTCAGCTAGCTGGGTAACCCAGAAAGTCCTAGAAAATGCAGGGGATGACGGCAGCTCAAAGTATGTAGAGTCAAAGGTGCATGCAGAGGTGTGGGGACACATGGAGAAGAGTCCAGGGGTCTGTCAGCAGCAAGTACCACAGTAACGGTCATCTGTCTCTCTCTTTTCCTATCCGCACTGGTTCACACAGGGCCCTTCCTGCAATCCTTCCTGTAAATGGTGCCTGGCTCAAAACCTGAAGGTCACAACAGAGCAAAGAACCAGTGTCAACAAGATCTTGTGCCAGAGAGCAAATGAACTCTTTCTCCTGCCCGGAAACCCTTCCTACACCCTCCCTGCTCCCCAAACCGTGGCCTTACTTGGTTATCGCAGTCATGTGCCAGGCTGGGGAGTGAAGTCCAGAAAGAATCCAGTGGACCTAGCCCTCAAGTCTGACCTGTTAGATTCCTCAAGGAGATAATTTGGAGATCATGAGTCAAATCCCCAAGAGCCCTAACTGAACTGGGAATGAGAGCATCCATATAATGTCTGGTGTCCAAGTATGTCATTCTCTTCATGGCAGTCATTTTTCCCACAGAAGTTCCAAGAATCTGGGCTCTACCCCAAAGCTGCTGTCTGAGCTGTGCCCATTAGGCCTTTCTATTACACAAGGACCTTCTGGATTCTGTTTTCATGTCTTGTATCCAGGTAATGTGCTTTCACATTAGTGAACAGTCCAAGGGAAAACCAGGGAACACAGGTGCTTGATTTTGAGCATATATTTGGCTGTAGGATGTGTTCCTGTAATGGGCCACTCAAAATAATAAAGCATTTGTTTTAAGTTATATCACTGGGGAAAAAAAAATCCTGAACATCATACTGAATAGTATCTCTCTGCTCTACTTGCATGAAATGAGGCATGGAGCCTGGTGCTGAGTTTCAGCTCATAGGTTGGGTGAGAGAAGAATAAGCCATTCTTTAACATTAGTCACGATGAAAAGTTTTCTGTAGGCAGCCAAAGTCCTCCAGGCACAGAGGAATGAGCTGAAAAAAGCTAGACAAGGAGAGGTGAAGGTTTGAGGCTGGTACTTCAGAGGTGGCTCATTGGTCACTTTGGGGAGACTTTTATAAAGCAGAATGGGGGAAAAAATCAGAGTAAGGGCTGGAGAGATGGCTCAGCGGTTAACAGCACTGACTGTTCTTCCGGAGGACCTGAGTTCGATTCCCAGCATCCACATGGCAGCTAACAACTGTCTGTAATTCCAAGATCTGACACTCTCACACAGTTATACATGCAGGCAAAACACCAATTCACATAAAATAAAAATAAATATTAAAAAAAAAAACAAAGTAAAGTTTTCTGGCAAAGGGTAAGACTGGGAATAGCAGGAGCGTTAGCCTTATGTTAAGCCCTAGGGACTCAAAGGAAGGATTTCCAGGCCAAGAGTTTAAGCTAGGTGAACTGGAAATGTATTGTGTGTCCATGCATGCACATTTATATTCATGAAATACAAGGGTTACTTCTGGAAGCTAAGATGAGGTAACAGTAGTGGTTCCTGAATAAGGGACCTGAGGAATGTGGGGTGAGGGAAACTATCCTTTCTTCTTCACAACCTTTGTATTAGACGTATTTTAGCCACAGGCATGCAATAATAACAACAGAAGAACCACAAAACGATATATAGACAATCTCTCTATTTTCTTTTATTTTTTTAAGTTTTTATTTTTATTTTTCAAGATGGGATTTCTTGGGCTGGAGAGATGGCCCAGAGGTTAAGACCACTGACTGTTCTTCCAGAGGTCCTGAGTTCAATTCCCAGCAACCACATGGTGGCTCACAACCATCTGTAATGAGATCTGGTACCCTCTTCTGTATACTATACAAATAATAAATAAATAAATCAAGAAGAAGAAAGAAAGAAAGAAAGAAAGAAAGAAAGAAAGAAAGAAAGAAAGAAAGGAAGGAAGGAAGGAAGGAAGGAAGAAAGAAAGAAAGGAAGAAAGATGGGATTTCTCTGTGTAGACCTGGCTGTCCTGGAACTCACTCTGTAGACTGGGCTGGCCTTGAATTCACAGAGATCTGCCTGCCTTTGCCTCCAAAGTGCTGAGATTGAAGGCATGTGCCACTACTGCCATGCGTTTAGGAACTCTCTTTTTTTTTTTAAAAAAAAAAAAATCATCTTGGACAATTAATTTTTTTTTAAACTTTATTTATTTATTTGCCTTGGTGTTTGCCTGGAACTGGAACTACAGACAGTTGTTAGCTGCCATGTGGGTGCTGGGAATCGAACCCGGGTCCTGTGGAAGAGCAGACGGTGCTCTTAACCACTGAGCCATCTCTCCAGCCCCAGGAACTCTCTTAATAGAACTGTGGTGGCACATACCTCAGGAAGGCTGACAATCACAAATTTGAGGTTAGCCTGGGCTAGAAAGCAAGACACTGCGTAGACAAAGCAAGGGGTAGGGGGAGCATGACCTAAGAAGGCATAACCCCTAGCAACATTACACATTGCTACGTATTTGTTGAATGGGTGAAAGGAAGAACAAATGAAGACAACCAGGGCCACTAGTTTGGGGACAATAACTACTTTTAAGGCTAGAGACAGAGCTCATAGTCTAATATGCGTGGCCCCTTAGGTTTGATTCTCAGCAGACAGGGAAGAAAAAGGAGAACAATGTATACCCAGGAGATGGGGCGAGCAAGCACTCCACGAGCAAGTGCCAGGAAGGCCTCTCAAAGCTGGAGTTCTCCATCGCCTTGATTCTTCCTTTGACTCTCACCCCAGAAAAAGAATCAGAAGCTCAGATATGACCTGCCTTACTGCTGGAGACACTGCCAAGTTCTAAGAGAGCAATGGTGATCACAGCTGTCTTACGCCGAGGTGCTGAGGCACTGAATCAAATACGGCACCATTAACACACAACTAAGAAAAGATTAGGGGGGCCAACCTTCACTGTCAAGCAAGGTGTGCCACTTAAGTTGGCCCCTTCACTACTGCAGTGAGGACTTCCAGCCATGTAGCTGGTCCAGGGTAGTGTCCAAAGCCTTTCCTACCTTAAAGAGGATAGGAAATGGGCTGCTCTGCTAGTAGGCCAGAAAGATGCCTGACAACCCTGGGCCAGACGGCTGGTGATTTCTGTTCTCTGAGAGATGGGCTTGAGCATTCAGGGTTTCTGCAATGGAAGTGCACAAGTCTATCTTTATGCCTGTCTGTGATCCCTAGGCTGTAATCTCCCTGTAGTCACAAGCACTTCACTCTTCAGGAATCTCATGAGGCAGTTCTTCCTGTCCACACCTACTGCCCATGACTAAATAGGCTTTAACCAGACATTCCAAGTGCAAGGCTGGCTGAGGGGACACATAGCCTATCACCACGGAGCAACATCCCCCTCCATGCTACCTTTTGACTAAGAGCAGAGTCAGAAAAGGCTTTAAGCTGATCCATGAAAGCAAAAGTGGCTGCCTGTGACAGCTATGCACTGTCAGCTGGAGCAGCTCAGGCCATTCCTTACTGGATAACAGTAATCAGTGCTGTAAGGGAGCAAGGCCCTGAAAGGCAGGCTAGCAGCATGGAGGCTGGAGTATTCTAGCACCTGGTCTTTACCTGCTGCTGGTTCCACTTGAGGTCTGGGATGAGGACAAAGCCATCAGAAGGGTCTGGGTTCTCAAAAACAATCCGGTCAGCTTCAGCCTTCTTGTCAAGAATATTATACACCCACTGGAAGGAGAGAAAGAAAGGGTTTATAGACTCAATCTAGCTGACTGGGGCCCTCTAAGAACAATGGTCTCTCTATAAAAGGTAAACTTAGGATGGACAAACACTGGCTTTGGAAGGCTCTCCACTTCTATCATAGCTGAATCCTGGCTACCACTGCCATTATACAAGTCTCTGCAGCTCAGACAGGGATGGGCCCTTTAGGTTTCTCCTGGTCAACATAGACATACACACCCCATCCCTGCTCCTGTACTAACCTGTGCAGTGCCTACCAAGCAGGGGAGCCATGTATATCCATGGACCATTCAAGGAGGCCAAAAGCACAGAAGTGTCTTTCTGTAATGGCAGCCAGCAACAATGCAGTAAAACCTTTGGTTCTACAGGTCAATGAGTGAGTGAAAACTGTCACCTGGAGATGCTGGAAATGTTATGTATAAGCAAGTCTTGCTGACAAGCCCCACAAGTCAAAGAAAAACAGAAAGCCATACAGATACAGAAGGATTTCCAGTTCTCTTACTACTTTCTGATTAGCAGCTGACAGTCTTTGGAGGCACCTTCTCTAGTCCTGAATAGACTCTAAGGACATCACTACAATTACATCTCGGGGAATGGGTGTTTGTAAGGAAAGCCGACTTCAAGGAGGTTAGGTTGAGGGACTCCCGAGCTCACAGCACTCAAGAGCCCAGGAGCCTCTGGTTTTTCTCTGTTTCCCTGGCTGTAAGAGCCCTTTGTACCCAGGAGTGCCCCACATCCAAAAGACATAGCTGCTAGCAAATGGGGTGAAATGAGTGGCTGGAGCCACATAACTACCCCTTCTTCCTCCAAGTCAGAAGGTCTCCCAGGTTCACGAATAGAGGAGGCAACCCTGAAAAATCCTCTTCGCACTCTAAGAAGTGCTGGCATGGCATAGGCAGTGCCCCCAAGACCAAAAGCAGTGGGCTGGCCTGGGGTCTGTACCCATATATTCAATGCCCAGTTAGAATGGGGGCAGGAAGTAGAGGACATCTGCTGGAGATACCTTGGCTTCTAGAGTGCCAACAATTATTCAAGTAGACACTTCAGTTCAAAGGGTTTACAGTCCCCAGAACTAGATCTGCAGGGCAGACCAATGAGTCAAAAGGCCTCCCTAGAACAAGCAGAATGAGCTACTTCCTAGAAGTTGTCTAGAGGATACTTGTGAAGGGACCAGCTTGCACACAGCAGCCTGTTCCCTCCCAGGCCCTGGATTAGGCACAAACCAACATCTCTCAAACTCTCAAACATCTATTTTCACAGAGAGATTCTTTTATCAAGTGGGGAAGAAAAGTGGCTGATTTCTGACTCAGGCAGAAAGCAACAGCAAATGACCTTGCAGGTGTGTGCGATTTTTAAGAGGAAAAAAGAGAAGATCTGTGTTAGAATGGCTAGGAGGTGGGGGTGTGTTTTGATTGGGCATGTTAACTAGGGTAGCCAAAGAGAGAGCTTTTGATTGCTAGACTTCAATACTTTGATAGCTGGACCTCAATATCAGCCTTAGGAATGAGCCTGGCAAGAGAAGGTGTCCAAATAAGGGAATAGACCTTGGTATCGAGCTTTAAGGATATAATCTATGGTTTACAAGGGAGGGAGAAGAGGGAAGGGCAAGCAAGGCCTGCTAGCGCCATATTTGCCGTGCCCAGGCCTGCTAGAGCCCTTCACCTTAGAGATGGCTTCTTCACAAAGTGCCTCTGGCTGAGCTACACACAAGCTAGGGCCAAGATTCTTCCAGAAGCATTTTCTTTGCCAGCAGAGACATCTTTGGGGTGTGCTGCTGGAAGAATAAGAACCAGCAGCAACATTGACTGAAGCCTCCAAGAAATAGGAAGGAAGGAAACCCCCACAATTTTTTCCATGGACTGTCTAGTCACCTGATAGCTGGCCTCTAGGACTATTCCTTGCCTGGAGGCACACAGCTCCCATTGGAGAGCAACACACACTGTCACAAAGCAAAAATGCACTCTGGAGTATGACAGCACCTCCTCAGCTCCACTCTGACTTGCTTCCACTGTGGACAAAAAAACTAAATCCTCTTACCCAAAACAGCCTTATAAGACCTGTGCATGAAGCTTATGGGGGAGATTTTAGCCAGGACACGCACATAAAAGTTCTGTCCCACAGCCTATATGAAGGAGGTGCCCAACGAACAGTTAGAGTACAGAGGTGACAACGGGGCAGCTTAACAGAGGAGCAAAACAAGAAAGGGGGGCAGGGGCTAGAGGCTGAGTGGCCACAGAACCTGCCATCACCATCTCCGGTTTGCAGGTGAGGTACGAAGCAGACGGGAGGAAGTTCAGGCAAGCCCATAAAATTCCAAGCCTAGGAACCTGGACACAGCACATCCTGCCTCCTGGGAAAGGCTAGGCCAAGGGCAGGAACCTGCATCCACAGGAAGTCTCATGGCCAGCAGCCCAGATTAAAAAATAAGGGCAGAAAAATAAAGGAACAAAATTCAAACAAAACTCATACAAATTACAAAGGGTCAGGGAATGGGAGGACTGACCTTGAAAGCCAGTCCTGGTGGGCAGTGTAGAATCCCTGTAGTGGAGCTACAGTGTGTCACTAACAACTTCTAAGTCCTCTTTCCCTCCTCTTTTCCATTCTCCCTCCATTCTTGGCTCTCCTCACACATCCTGCCTCTCTCCTCTGGGCATGCTTGCCTCCTATCTATGCCATGCAGGTATCTGCACAACGTATTTCTTCCCCGTTCCTCTGCACTATCTGTGTGTGGTAATGGCAGATCACTCAGAACCCTTTTCTGTGCAGACAACAGCAGTGGGCACGTGATAAATGGGATGCCTCCTAGTTCTCACACACCTAACTGGGAGGAGCTGTGAGTCACAATTTCCAGACGAGGAAATCTGGGCTCAGGGGTTAAGGAAAATGCCCCACTGCTTTTGGCCAGAAGAATGAGAATCCAAACACCAGCAGATGCAGAAGCTGAATGTGATGGCTTGCAAACGGACATTTTTAGCCAGATCATCTTGAGGGCTTCAGGTCAGGATATAACACTGACATTTTGTGTTTTTTTACTGAACTTTATTGAACTTTTACTAGGAAGTCATAAGTACTTCAAATTTAAGGAACCAAACAAAGTAACTTGCTAAGAACCCAAACACTGGAACCAAACAGCCTGAATTCATGTCTTGCCTCCAAAAGACCTGTGTAAAGATTGAGGTAATACATGTAAAATGCTTACAACAGATCCTGGTACCCAGAACATGCTTAATAAATCCCAAGCTGAACATGTTGTCTTCCATATAAATGCTCCCACCCCAATTAACATTCTGCCCCTGTTAATGAAGGCCCCACTGTCCACTCTTCATTCTAGTAGGCCCCAGGGTCACTCACATCCCTTCTTCTCTGTAACATCATTCTGAGCCTTTTAACCCAGCTGGGGCTTCCTCCTGAGCGGCTCCTTGTTTTTCCCTGATTTGGATCCATGCTTCATTTGCACTTCGGAAATTTGATCATACTGTCTACACCTTTAGAAACATCAAAGATATCTAGGACTGGAAACAATGGCTCAGGAGTTTAAAAAACAAAAGACAAAAAACCTGCCACATAAGCAAAAAGGCCACCCAGAGTTCAGATCCCTAGCATCCACATAAAAAAGCCCCTGGTAGTAATCTATCTCAGTGCTTAGGAGGCAGAGATAGGGAATCCCAAGTGCAAGCAGGCTAACGAAGCTAGCTGAATCTGCACTCTCTCAGTGCAGTAAATAAAGTGGAGAGTGATGGAGGCAGACATGTAACATGGACCTCTGGTCTCCACCAGTAGTAGATATATGTACCTGCATCTATACACATGTGCACCCACACAGATGTATCTACACACACACACACACACACACACACACACACACACACACACACACACACCAGACACACATACCTAAACACAAACCAGAAGAAGAAGAAGAAGAAGAAGAGGAGGAGGAGGAGGAGGAGGAGGAGGAGGAGCATAGATTTTTAAAATGTATATGTAGGGCTCTCAAAATGGCTTATAGATAAAGGCACTTATTGCCCAACTTGATGACCTGAGTGTGACCTCCAGAACCCACAAGTTGCCCTCTGGCTTCCACTTGTACACTATGGTGTACACATGCATGTGCACACACATACATAATAAAATTAAAAAATCAAATGTAAAAAAAAATGCATTAAGAAAATAAACACCACGTTTAGTCCTTGAGGGACCAGGTAGTGGATAAAAAAATAGAATCTCCTGCTAAGTTGTGAAGTTAAGAATGTCCTGCAGAGTTGTGAACTTTGTGGTCTCCTGAACACAGCCCTCAGGGCCATCCCCACTGAGCCCTCTGTAACCTGTGTACTCTAAACCTGTTCTTCCCTCTGCCTCGTCCACCTCATCAACTTCTCCATGTCTCCTCAAACTCAAGGGGAGGATCCCATCTAAGTGAGGACACCATGTCTACACTGGCCCCACTCACTGCATCACCACTATGCTCACACAGACCACCAGTGGGCCTGTGTCATTATTACTAGTGTCGATCTGCATGCCCATCTTCCCTGACAGACTTTGGACATGAGCAAGAGCTTGTCAGCTGAGTGTCTCCTTAAAGCCGTGCACAGGGCCTAGAGCACAGCAGACACTCAGTAATACAAAGACTGCCGCCAGTTATGCTAGAGGCCTGTGTCAATCAAGACTGAAAAGAAAGGAGTTCTGCTGAATTACTTTTGTTTGCAAGTGGAACTGGGTAATAGTGCACAGTGAGGTAGTTACATGACTCACATCAGCTAGACAAAGGCCTCTTCTCTTGAGTCCCAAATATATACAAACAGCCCCACAGAACATATGTTCCAGAAGGTCCCTCTAGGATCCTACACAGAAGTTATCTAGGAATGGAGAGAGATACCTCCTTTCTACCCAGAAGACAGGACAAATGCCAGGAGGTTTTTAAAGGGGGCTGGGGTATATATAGCTCAGCTGGTAAAGTGCTTGCCTAGTAATCCTCAGCACCACATAAACCGAGTGCAGTGAGTCTGTGGCCCTAGCATTTGGGGAGTGGGGCAGCAGAGACAGGAAGATCTCAAGTTCTAGGTCATCTTCTGCTACATAGTGAACTTGAGGCCAACCTGGGCTACACGACACCTTGTGTGGTGGTTAGTTTTTGTTGTTCGTTTTTTCCTGAGACAGGGTTTCTCTGAGTACCCTGGCTGTCCTGGAACTCAACCTGTAGACCAGGCTGGCCTTGAGATCTGCCTGCCTTTGCTGCCTAAGTGCTAGGATAAAAGGCGTGATCCACCATTGTGATTATTAGTTTTCATTGTCAACCTGACACAACCAAAATCACCTGGGAAGGGAAAGGGCTTGACTACACCAGGTTGTGGGCATGCCTGCAGGACAGTGGTTCTCAACATAAGGTGCCAAAGACCCTCTCACAGGTGTCACACATCAGATATCTCGCACACCAGATCTTTACATCATGGTTCACAACACTATCAAAATTACAGTTATAAAGTAGCAACCAAATAATTCTATGGTGGGGGGTCATCACAACATGAGAACTATAAGAAAGGGTCACAGCATAAGAAAGGTTGAGGACCTCTGCTGTAGGGAATTATCTTGATGGATTTAATTGATGTGGAAAGATTCAGTCTGAATGTGGTTGGCATCATGCCCTGGTTTGGAGCCCTGGACTGTGTAAAAGCAGTGGTTAGCTGAGCACTGAGCACGAATGCATTCATTCTCTCCACTCTGAACGGATGTGATGGGAGCAGGTGTCTTGACTCTTGACACTGTGACTTCCCCACAGTGGTGAACTATAATCTGGAATGGCGAGCTAAAATAACCCCCACCCAGGGTTGCTTTTTTATCAGGATATTTTAATCACAGCAACTGAAATGAAACTAGGACACCTTGTCTCAAATTTTAAAAAGAAGAGAAAATAAAAGATCTGGAGTCAAAGGAACTGTGAACAAACACTGCTGAGGGTGGGGGTGGGGTCGTCATAACTAGACTTTCCAGTCTTATGCACTGGGAAGGAGGCTGTCAGCACACGGTTTCTCAGAGGAACTGCTTTCCTCAGGCACTGAGAGCTCCCCCTCCCCTTATTTCTCTCCATTACAACTGACAAAACAGCACCCTCAAGCCTGGTGCCCACCCTTCTTCCAAACTCTAGAGGAATGGCTATGGGCTTCCCATGTAAGAATACTCTCTATCATGTTCCTTGCGTATTGAAACAGTAGTAAAAAAGGCCCAAAGAGAACTTGAGTGAGCGATAATGAGAAGGAACCGGTGAATGCCAGTGAGTAGGCAAGGAAGTGACTCATCAATATGCATCCATCATATTTAACTGTGAGTATCCACATGGGGCCAATTCCAGGCAGAGGCTCTGGTTGGCACTGGGCCTAAACCCAAAGAACTGCCAGGATCTCTGAGCTAAACATTCTATATCTGGCTCAGCCAGAGCTCTCTGTCATTCTGTATACACAGGTCTATACCAAATACACACTGGGGATAACAGAGTCCAGTCTGCTGTGGATGAATGCAGGGGGAGGGAGGGACAAGGAGGTTTTTTTGCTCTAAGACTTGTCTCCTGCAGGGAAGATTAGGAGTAAGAGGCTGGATCAAGGTCACCTAACCCAACAGAAGGCTTTTACCCACCCACAGATCTTTATCGAGGACACAGTCAGACTATACAGGGCTACTACAGAGCAGATAAAAATTTCTCCATCGAGATGGATTTCTCAGAGAACATCAGTGGCATGTCTAGTACTTCATAAAGGGCCCAAGATCACAAAGCCTGCCCTGACTGTCCTGGATAAAAAAGGCAACCAGACCACACAGCAGGAGGCTCTGACCCAGATTCTGTCCATGTTCCCTTTTGCAGTCTCACAGTCACACATACTGTCCAGGCCCTAGGGTGTGCAATCTCTGTGTACTGTCTCTGTGATGACCCCAACAGGTGCTTGTAAGAGAAACCAGCTACAGGATCAACAGTTTATGAGCTTTGTGAGTTAGTCACCTGGATACTGAGGCTTTGAGACTCCAGGTGGGGTAAAGTGATGTTCCTGTAGTCATCGCCAGTCTCTTGGATCAGGTGGAGGTCCTGACGCATGTATTTTTGCAGGTGTTTCTCTGTGGCAGGGTATACTACAGTTGTCTTTATATCTGCAACAACAGAGCATAGACTAACTAGAAAGAAAGACCATTAAGTTCATGAGGTGAGCCACATTCCTCACGGGACAAGGCTTTTGCTGATGGATCACTGGCCCCTCATGAAATTAACTATACCTCCCCGCACACACCTTCATGTTCCAGACACAGTGACCAAAGGTTTCTCACTTCTTATATGCAAATGTCTAGGTATGTGGCTTTCTGGAGGAAAAGCTGGAAGTGTGGCTTGAAGCCCACTGGCTCCCTTGTGGAGGGGTAGCACAGCATAGGCTCAGAGGCTCAGTGTGGACTCTGGAACCAGGCTGTCTGGGCTCAAGGCCTACCTGTGCCTGCTCCTCACTCACTCCAAGTGGAATTGTGGCCCCAAGTTGGGAACTTGGTCCAGTTACTTAACTTCTGTGTGCCCTGTCTGTCCCATGTACCAAATGAAGACAGCAACAGTTCTTCTATCACAATAGTAGAAGAATTATTGAGTTAATTACCAGAGAAGCACTTAGAACAATGTCTGCTGCTTAGAAACATTTTGTAAGTACTGCATGGGATGGTTGTGAGACGGCTCAGGGGTAAAGGCACATGACGTTAAGCCTGATGACTTGAGTTTAAAGCCCCGGGATCCACATGGTAGATTGAGAAAAACAACTCTTGTAAGCTGCTCTCTGACCTCTACACATATACTGTGGGACACACACACACACACACACACACACACACACACAACACACACACACACACACACACACACACACACACACACACACACACACACACACACACACACGCGCAGGCATGCACGCACATAAATAAATATAAAGCTCTGGATATCCAATCCAGGTTTCTCAGGTGGCACCACCAATACTTTGGCTTGGATGGCTCTATGGTGCAATGTACTGAAATAAGTCTACACAGCAGCAATCCACGCTCAGCTTGGATGCTGGTGTTTCCTTCCTCTGTAACAACCAAATAAATGTCTCCAGATATTTACAAAACGTCCTGCAGAATTTTTCAAGAGATATTAGGTTTTAAAAGGTACTTCAGATTTTAAAAGAGATTTAATTTTAATTTGTAAAGACTGGAAATCTTTTAAGTTTGTAAAGTATTTTATATTGTGGTTTTACTAAAGTATGATTTGGAGATGAATAAGAAAGGAAAGGTTATAGCTTAAAAGTGATGTGTGCATCAAATTGACAAGGCACCAATTGTGCTGAATAGTTTTATGTCAACTTGATACAAGCTAGAGTCATCTGAAAGAAGGGAACATCAATTAAGAAAATGCCTCCATAAGATCCAGCTGTAGGATATTTTCTTAATTAGTGATAGATGAAGGAAGACTCAGGTGGTGCCATCCCTAGGCTGTGGTCCTGGGTTCTATAAGAAATCAGGCTAAGCAAGCCACAGGGAGCAAGCCAGTAAGTAGCATCCTTTCACGGCCTCTGCATCAGCTCCTTTCTCCAGTTTCCTGTCCTGTTTGAATTTCTGTCCTGACTTCCTTTGATGATAACAATGCTATGGAAGCCAAATTAACCCTTCCCTCCCTAACTTGCTTTTGGTCATGGTGTTTCATCATATAAATAGCAACCCTAACAAGGACAGTGTTTGTCTATTTTCATGTCTGTTTAATTGATATAATCTTACTTTGTAGCCCAGGCTGGCCTGGACATCACTTTGTAGAACAGGCTGGAGTCAAACATGTGGAGATCCAGCCATTGTCGTAACAGTTTTAATCAGCAGGAAATCCTGAGCCAGAAGTGAGGGCACACACCTTTAATCCCAGCACTCTGGAGGCTGACAGGTGGATCTCTTGAGGCAGATCCCTACGTAGGCCAGTCTGGTCTACAAAGTGAGTTCTAGGACAGTCAGGGCTGTTACAGAAAGAAACCTCGTCTAGAAAAACCAAAACCCAAAGAAAGTCTGTGATTTTCCTTAGCAGACTGTATTTAAATGCTCTGGTCCAGCCTCACCTGCCTATAGTTAAGTTCTTCCTGCTATTGCCAATAACATCTGGCACAACTGGTGCCTTAGCAAAGAAGGAAAGGGAGGAAAGGATGGTGACCTGGGTGTTGCAAAATCAGCTGGATGTTTCTAAAGAGACCCACATGCCCCCTCATGTGGGATTCAGATATGCTCTTCCTCTATATATCAGCACCCAGCCAGGAATCAGCAGCCTGCACTTTCAGACTAGGTCTAAAGATGCAGGTCATTCTACTGCACTTTTGTGAATAAGACAGTAGAGTGACAGGAATTCGAAGTTCCTCCAGTGTAATGCTGGAGTCATAGCAGAGGCAAGACTGGAACAAAGGCTGCCTGTAGGGGTTTGAATGGAACTGGCCCCCATAATCTCATAAGGAGCGGCAATATTAAGAGCTGTGGCCTTGTCCGAGGAAGTGTGTCAATGTAGGGGTGGGCTTTGAGGTCTCTTTTGTTCAAGCTTCCCTCACTGTGTCTTTCAGATCACTTCCTGTTGCCTGCAAGACGTAGGACTCTCAACTATTTTGCCAGCACCACATCTGCTTTCCTGCTGCTATGCTCTCCACCATGATAATAGACAGAACCTCTGAACTGTAAGTGAGCCACTCCAGTTAAATGTTTTCCTTTAGAAGAACTGCTGTGGTCATGGTGTCTCTTACAGTAATAGAAACCCTAACTAAGACACTATGTTAGCCTAAAACTGGGTGTTCTTTCAAGACGGTGGCCCAATTCTTCTAAAGCCAAATCAGTGTAGGTAACACACCAAACACCTGACATCCGGTGAGCACAAAACATCCCATTCCATCAGCTCGGGGCCAACATGGTATGCTGGAGAGACTCAAGTTTGGGATCAAAGCAGCCAAATGGTTTACCTTTTCTGCTGGGTGACTCTGGGCATATGGCCTCCGATTCTTTGCCTGTTGAAGGGTGATCACAAAAGCTGCCTTCCAGCTGTTTAACAAACATTAAGTAAAGCATGCCATCTGGATCACCAGAGGCATTAGCCCAATTCTCTGAATCTGACCTTGAAAAAAAGGCACAAAATCCTCACAACCTTCTGGGGAAAAAACTCTTGCTTTTCACTCTTTATGACTCCCTAGTAACCTATACCAAGCACATAAATTTAAAGGCAACAGACAAGCAGACTGAAGGGCACCACCCTGGAACTTGCAGGGCCCTTGAGGAAAAATACCAGGACATTTGTAGTGCAAGGCAGAGGATGAAATCAGAGGTCTGCGGCCAAGCAGCCAGGGTGTCTGCATTGACTAGCTGTGTGATCAAGGGCAAGTGGCCAACCCTCTCTGTTGCTTAATCCCCCTCACCTACATAACCTGGGTGACAGCAAGAGCACCACTCTGGCAGTGTCAGTATGAGAAATGTACAGGCTAGTGGGTAGAAGA
This sequence comes from Sigmodon hispidus, assembly GCA_004025045.1. Classification (NCBI taxonomy): domain Eukaryota; kingdom Metazoa; phylum Chordata; class Mammalia; order Rodentia; family Cricetidae; genus Sigmodon; species Sigmodon hispidus. The sequence goes on along the minus strand of PVIH01002480.1, from coordinate 17,806 downwards.
CATTCGGGAACTGTCTCTCACACACAGAAGCACTAGACCCACCACATTGTCTATCTACCCATGTTTCCTTGTGCTGTCAGTCACTTAAGCTGGAGAGAGATGTGCCTTGGCAAAGGAACCTGTGGTGAAAGTTGGGAAGACATCCCAGAACAAAGGTGAGGTTGGCACTGGAAAACAGCCTGACTCTGCTGGCATGGGACACATAGCCCTGGGTATATAGCCTGGGGCTCCTGGATGTTCCTGAGAGCAAGCCCTGGTCTGCCCAGGCTTGTCAAAAATCCAGCCTAGCCACCCAGGGTGCAGGGCAGGGAGACAGGAATCTTACCAAGCCAGCCCTTACCTGTCTTCCACCCACCTCAGCACTGAGAAACTCCAGAGACATGGATGGACTTTCCTTCTCCAGAAGCTGATGGAACCCCAGGTAGTGCTGTTCGATCCCTGCTTGCTAACCATAGGCTAGGGCCCAGTTACTTCATTCACCTCTTCCTCTTTCCTGCTGCCTCTGCTGCAGCCCCCTAACACTGCACTAACAGGTGCCTCTCTCTAGGTATGGTGCAGCAATTTCCAGTGCCAGTCAGATTCTCCCAGCAGAGAATCTTGAAGCTTCTTTACCTCCCTTGGCTTTCAGGCCAGCTTGACAGTCTGGCCAGGTTCCTATGTCTATTTTCCCCCTACCACTGACTTAATGCAGTTTTCCTGTCTATTTCCTCATAAAAACAATGAGTGCGATAAGAGATTTGACTTATTTATTTTTACTATATATCCATGGCACCTTGCAGGCAGTAAGCATTCAATAATAATTACTGCACAAATGAACACATGAATTTGGCCTTTTCAGACTTCAAACCTTGGAAGGGCATTTGTGTCCCAAATGGAATAAAGTCTTTTTTTTTTTTTGGAATAAAGTCTTTTTGATTAAAAAAAAAAAAAAAAAAAACAATATGTCTTTCTCAATGCTGTTTTCTACTGACAGCCTCCAAACCACCTCCAGAATCTCACCTGTAGTTGAACTTCAGGAGTTTGTTCAAGAGTTGATTATCAATAAACAAACAAACGCCTATTAAAAATATGCTGGGGAACAGGAGACACCTGTGCAATCTCTACATTTTCCACTGGGCACTCAATAATTACCCAAGAAAACAATGCCCTCTCCTCAACCTCACTGCTAATGCAGACTCTGAATCCATCACAAAGAAACCCCAGCAAATAAAATCCCAAGAATATTTCCTACCACAAGTGGCTTTAATACTCTTCCAAAAAGGTGATGATAAGGATGTAATTGTGCATGGCTGCAGTCCACCATCTGGGAGGCTGAGCCCAGGATTTTGAGGCAATATAGGAAGACCCTGTCTCCATAAACAACCCTGAAGTGCTAAAGCTAGAAAAAAGAATGGCTGAGAAATTGTTCCATATGAGACTAAATGGATGCAAGTGAGGGGTGGTGGTGGATCTTGTGTGGGACAAGAGTCCTGCTTTACACAGGACCCTGAAACAGGCACAGTTAAAAATGGACCCTAGAGCCTGAAACAACTTTATAAATGTAAAATCTTTTGGGGTATGTTCTTCCAGAGGATCCAAGCTCATTCAAATTACAGCACTAAAAGCTGGTATCTTACAACTAACTGCCTGTAACTCCAGCTTCAGTGGGATCCGACTCCTTTAGTTTCTGAGTGTGCTCACACACACACTTCTTAAAATAAAAATAAAATTTAAGAATGTGAAGATTTTTTAAAATTAATAGTTTGTCCATTTTGATACTTATATCCAAAGAGCACTGTATGTAAGGAGGGGGGGCAAAGTAAAGAGACACAGGGAAGTCTTTGATTGGTCCCCTTAGTTTCCTGTAGGATGTTTTTGTTACTGTTGTCTTTTTACTTCTTTCAAAGTAAGTGCTTAACAAAACAGAAAAGGTGTCAATGTCCTTTGGGACCTTGGCTTGAGTTACTAACAGATGCACCAGACTGGGTATTAAGCCAGTAAAGGTATTAACACATTTGCTTCTCACAAAAAAGTAACCAGGTATTACAATGATCCCATTTTACATATGCAGAAACAGACACAAAAGCTTGAGTAGTCCTGAAACCCCTGGTACCAAAGTGACAGCCTCCTCTAGCCAGTAGACACCAAACGACTTGGGATCCCTCTCTGGCAAATGCCACCAAACAAGTTCACTTGCAGGATCTCCTGTTCTTCTCGGTAGGCATGAACTCTTGCACCCCAGACCTTTGCTGTTTGTATGACTTGAGAAATAACTAGGAATTCCTCAACCATGGCCTCCTGCTGGCATCTTTTTTTTTTTTTTTTTTAACTTTTTTATTTATTTGCCTTGGTGTTTGCCTGGAACTGGAACTACAGACAGTTTTGAGCTGCCATGTGGTTGCTGGGAATTGAACTCAGGTCCTCTGGAAGAGCAGTCAGTGCTCTTAACTGCTGAGCCATCCCTTTAAAAGACCACACCAGGGCGGCCTTAAGTCCTCCAAAAGCCACCTGTGAATGTTCACAATATAATAAATAACCCATGGTCCTCCACAGGAAAACTCTGCCTGTCATGTTTTGTTAAGTTTTGCTTTTTATTTTGTACTCAAACTGCATTTGCAGAGGCTGAACAGAGAGGTACGTGGTACTCACCTCTCAGTTCTCATTACTCCCTGCTCCACAATCTCTAGCCCCAATAAGGCTCCACCTGAAACTCCACTCACCACTTTTTTGGCTTTTATCATTTCTATTTGTTTTTTTTGGGGGGGGGGGGTTGCTATCACTAGACTGGCCACACTTCTTGGAAGATAAAATTTCTCTCTGACTGGTCCTCTACCAAGTTCATATGCACACACAAACACGTGTGGCCACACATCTTTCTACCCCCTTGTCACTGCAGGTGTGGTATTCAATGCTACCATCGTTTTTTCCTTCTCGGCACAATTTCTACTGTTCAAAATTAGTAATTACTTGTTTACTCGGTTAATTCTCTGTCAAGATCATCACTTCAAGAGTTTGGTCAAGAGTCAATGCTCAATAAACACACAAACATCTATTAAAAATATGTTGGGAAGCGACATGGTGGTGGTACCCCTTTAATTCCAGCACTCTGGAGGCAGAGGCAGGTGTATCTCTGTGAGTTCAAGACCAGTCTGGTCTAAAGAGCAAGTTCTAGGACAGCCAAGGCTACACAAAGAAACCCTGTCTGAAAAACAAAACAAAAATGCTGAAAAACAGGAGACCTATATACAATCTCTGTATTTCCCACAGGTCACTCAATGATTATATAGGAAAAATAACTCCTCCTTAACCTCACTGCTAACACAGACCCCAACTCCATCACAAGGAAACCGCAGCTAACCAAAGCTATCTCAAAACTCACTTTTATGTTTACATAAATCCTCAGACATTCATCAGGAACATGAGCAATGAATATGTCTTCTGGAGTCTCTGCCAAAGCACTGTCATCCTGGTACTGTCTTCCTCTTTCTCTAAAACCAGGCATTAGAAAGATAATCTTCCTCTTTTGTGATTATTTCCTTGTTTTGCTGAAGCAGTGCTCAGGTAGAACTTAAAAGCACATGTAATGGGATACTATTCAGCCATTAGGAAAATAAACTTGGGCAGAAGGTGTGGGGCTGGAGACATTCTATTCTTACAGAAGACCAGTTTGGTTCTCAGCTCCCATAATCAGGCAACTCACAACTGTGTGTAACTCTAGTTCCGCAGGGTTTGATGGCCTCACCTTGACTTACCAGCACATGTTCATGTGCACAAACCCACACAGGCATACATACATACATTCACATAGGTTAAAAAATAAAAATAAGGGCTTGTGGGATGGGGATCTGATGACCTTCTCTCTTGAGTTCCATTCCTGGGACCCACATCATGGAAGGAGAAACCAACTAGAAGCTGTCTCACCTCCATACATACCCTCTGGCAGTGCACGTCCACATACATACAAAAATATGTGCAAAATAATTTTAATGTAATAAAAATTAAAAACAAAACAAACTTTAAGTGCTGGATGTGATATTACACAACTTTAATCCTGGTATTTGGGAGGCAAAGGCAGGCAGATCTCTGAATTTGTGGCTAGCCTGGTCTAAATATATTTTCCAGGACAGTCAGTGTTACATAATGATACCCTGGTGGGGGTGTTAAAACACCCATATGTGGCTCCATAATTGTGTGCTTATATAATATGCAAAAGACTATGGATTCAATCCCCAGCAAGACAAACACACACACACACACACACACACACACACACACACACACACACACACAGGGTAGCACATACTTGTCCCCTCAGCTCCTCTGGAGGCTAAGGCTGAAGGATCTGCATGAGTTCCAGACCAGTTTGGCTGCCATAGCACAACCCTGTTTCAACAAAACAAACACCAGCTTCAAGGCACACCTTTAATCTCAGCACTCAGGAGGATCCTCACAGTGATGTTTCTCGAGAAATAGTCCTGGCTGTACTGGAACTCACTCTGTAGATCAGGCTAGCCTTAAACTCAGAAATCTACCAGCCTCTAGCTAGCATTAAAGTTGTACACTAGCATACCATGTACAAAACAACTTTTATTTTTTATTTATTTATTTTTTTTGCCTTGGTGTTTGCCTGGAACTGGAACTACAGACAGTTGTGAGCTGACATGTGGGTGCTGGGAATCGAACCCCGGTCCTCTGGAAGAGCAGTCAGTGCTCATAATCGCTCACCATCTCTCCAGCCCCACAAAACAACTTTTAGCACCAAACTTTACATCATATATACACTGCATTTACCATGCATTTGAAAATATATGGAGCCAGTGGCATATATAAATTAAAAGTAAACTATTATTGTGGGAAATTTTGATCACACTGAGACACTCCAGACTGTCAATAAAGTTTACTTTGAACCAGGGGGCAGAGCTAGTTACTAGCTGACTGGAACTAGCCATTGAGAAGCCAGCAATTGGATAGAGAAGATGCACAGGAAGGAAAGGGCAGGGAGTAGAGTTTGAGCTTTGTCTCTAGCAAAAAGCAAGATCAGCTGGTTGCTTCTTAGCTTTTCTGATCTAGAAGGTTTTCACTCCCACATCTGACTTCCAAATCTTTGTTGGTAAACAGAACAACAGAGACTTAATTTAAACCTACATATTGGGGCTGAGGCAGAACCAGAAGACCTGCCAGGCTGCAGATAATAATTAAAATATCAGAAAACTCATGTGCAGCCAATACACTGACCGAAAAACATATTGTTGTTGTTATTATTATTTTGAGAAAAGAATATTGCTATGTGACACAGGCTAGCCTCAATCTTGCAATAATCCTCCTGTCTCTACCTTCCAAATGTTAGAATTATAGGCATGTGATACTACATCTGATAGTCAGTCTTATTACTGTTCTGCTCTATTGCAGAATGAGCCCAGGTTCTCATGCATGCCAGAAAAGCACTCTGTCACTGAGTTATACCCCTACCTCAACCCAATGTTTTTAAAGCTGATTTCTACTGGTCAAGGGAAGGGAAATTGTATTTTGAACAACTTCCCATATAAAAAGATTAAAATGTCTCCTGTTACTAGTATTCAGAGTATAGAATCGGGGCTGGAGAGATGGCTCAGCGGTTAGGAGCACCGTCTGCTCTTCCAGAGGACCGGGGTTCGATTCCCAGCACCCACATGGCAGCTAACAACTGTCTGTAGTTCCAGTTCCAGGCAAACACCAAGGCAAAGAAATAAATAAAGTTTAAAAAAAAAAAAAAAAGAGTATAGAATCATCATCATTATGTATTAAATGAAGACTGCCTGAACACCAGAGGACAGAGCCAGCTACAGAGTAAGCCATTGAAGTTAGGCAGTGCTGGCACTTGTCTTCAATCCTTGTGTATTCAAGGGCAAACAGAGCCAGGCAGTGGTGGCACACATCTTTAATCCCAGCACTTGGGAGTTTGAAACAGAAAGTGATATGGCTGGGCAGAGAAAAAAATATAAGGCAGGATATGACAGGAGTTCACTCCTTAAGCTACCCTTCCATTTCTGCCTGTGTTTCCCTTGGCTTCCCTGATTCAGTCTGAGGATTTGTGGAGACAGGATCTATGCCTTTCAGCCTGAGAGGATTCAGTATTGGTGAGAAGTTTCTCTAGTGGCTTGTTCCTCTGTCTCTCTGATCTGTCAGCTTTTACCCCAATATCTGGCTCCAGGTTTTTATTATAAGGCAAATTAGGATTTGTGCAACACTTAGGTCATGTTTCTTTTTGCTGTATAGAAAGCTGGGTATCTTCATCAGTATGTTAAATGTAAACAAGGAACATTTATCAGCCAAAAAACCTCAGAGCTTCCATGTGCAACACAGCCACATGACTTGTGAGGCCTGGGGTAGAGCCAGAGAATCTGTATGTCTAACAAGTTCCCAGGTGGCTTGATGCTGCTGGCCCAACGACCACACACACAGAACAACTGGGCAAAAGCGCAAACTCAGGTTGCTTCCACGGCGAAGGAGCAAGGAGATAAATATGCAACTTGGAGAATCTCAAAATGTCTTTATTCTATTGACACATTTCTGGATTTGCCTAAAGAAGTCTAGAATGGAGTCCTTAGAGATAGATGGCTCAGACGGCAAGGGTGCTTGCTGACAAAACTGATGGCCTGAGTTTGAGCCCCAGAACCCACATCGTGGAAGGAGAGACTGGACTTCAGAAAATTGTTCTGTGACCTCTACATGTATGCTGTGGCACACCTGACCCCTCCTACACACAAGATAAATATGAAGTGATAATAGTAATAATAATAATAAGTTAAACTGGGGCACTGAAGAAATGATTCAGTGGCTGAGAGCATACGCTGCTCTACCACGGGACCAGAGTTAGGTTCCCTGCATCCATGTTGGACAGCTCAGAATCACCTGTAATCCTAGCTCCAAGGGATCTGACGGCTTTGCCCTCTACCAGCACCCAAATTCATTTACAGGCATAGGCACACACACACTTTTCTTTTAAAAATTAAACATAAAAGGTTTTAAAACAGAAAGAATTCTAAGATAGAAAGTAGTAACTATATAAAGCTACTATTGAAGAGTCTAAGACTTTTAGTTCTGATTCTGTCATGCAACCTGTTTGTTCCTATGTGTTCCCAATGTGTTAATCACAATGCTGGGTACTGCACTGAGTTTATTTTCATCCACTGTGATAGCCAGCTGCTGGGCAATTGCTTCATTTCTTTTTATGGGGGAGACAGAGGGTCTTAATCTTAGAAGTCATCTTCAGTCCTGGGAAATAGCCTTGAGTGAACTATGATTTTTCTTCTGGAATTCTCAGTTGGATATTTTATCTTCCTGGATTCATCATCTAGATTTCTTTACTTTCCTCACCCATTTTTTTCTTATGGCTGCTCAGTAGTGGGGCACTTCACTACCAAGTGCAGGTTTCTGGATTCATTCATCAACACCCAAAAGGTGACCAAAGAGAGAGACTGGGGAGGAGAAGACTTAGCTTCATCTACTTAGTCTTTTAGATTTTGTTTGTGATGTGTTCTAACTTCTGAGTTTTAGAAAATTCTGTTCTCAGGAATCAAATCCCTCTTCTTCTGACCTCCATGTCGACTAGGCAATCCTGTGCTGTGCACACATACATTTTATAGACAAAATATCCTACACATAGAAATAAATATTAAAAACCCTATTCTCAGTATTATTTGATATATTCCTATTTTCCTGACACAATAGCTTTGGAAACTTTCTTATTTCCCTATTTCCTCCAGATTTTATTTTACTTTCGTCTGTCCTTTTCAACTGAGGCCTCACTTGGAGTTCTGGCCACTACTGCCCACCCACTCATTCAGTTTTAAGACTAGAGCACCCCAAGGCTGACGGGCTTCTGCTGCCAGCAGCCTGCATATCAGTTAAGTCTGTATCTCCTCCCTTTGCTTCCTAAGCTTGAAAATTTTGTTCTTTCCACCACCAGGCCAGTAAGGCAATCTTGAGCACAGCTCCTGGGAGGCAGCAACTTTATTGTATGCTAGTATCACAGCAGAGAAGGTGCTAGAGAACCCAGGCGCTTTGGTATGCTAGGCCACAATCTACCTACAGAACTGACCTGGATCAATACAGTCTAAAAAAGAAAGAAGACATTATAAAGCACTTTAAGTGCATAAACTTAAGCACTTAAACATAAACTTTCAATTGCATAAACATAAGCACCAAGAAGTCTCAAGGATATACTCCAGCATGTTAAGAAAGACCACCTATTGGCAGTTTACTTCTTTCTATGACATCTGGTACTCTCTTCTGTATACTGTATACACAATAAATAAATAAATATTTTTTTAAAAGAATCAAAAATTTAAAAAACATTTTATTATTGCAACTTTCCAAAACAAAATATGAATCACTACATAAAAATAACATTAGAAAAAAAATACATCCCAGCTGGACTGGATGTGGTGGAGTGTACATACACCTTTAATTCCAGGGGGCAAAGGCAGAGGCAGGTGGGTTTCTGTGAGTTCAAGGCCAGCCCAGTCTACAGGGTGAGTTCCAGAACAGCCAGGACTGTTTCACAGAGAAACCTGTCTCAAAAGATCCCCCCAAAAGGGTGGGTGGGTGGGGATGGAGAGACGGTTCATCAGCTAAGAGCACTGGCTGCTCTTCCAGAGAACCCAGGTTAAATTCTCAGCACCCACATGGCAGCTCACAACTGTCTGTAACTCAAGTTCCAGACATACAGGCAGGCAAAGCACCAATGCACATTTTAAAAAACAAAAACAAACAAACAAAACAGCAAACAAACAAACAGAAAAATAAGCAATCCTTTTAAACCGACCCCAAAATTGCAAATTCAAAGTCAGCTGGGCTACATAGCAAAACCCAGCCCCCAAAACAAAAACAAAACCCAAACAAACAAACAAACAACATAATAACAACAATAAAAATGTGGAATATGGCAGTATATGCCTATAATCTAGCATTTGGGAGGGAGAAGCAGGTCTACAAGTTCAAAGCTGCCCTTTGGCTGCTCAGCAAGATTCATGGCAGGCAAAGCTATGTAGTGAGACCTGTCTCAAAACTGGAACAGTCTTAAGAGAGGCTTAGAAATTTGCCCAGGATCACACAGCTGTCAAGGGGAAGGGTTGGGGTCAAAACCTAGGGAATCTGGTTCCTTTATGCAATATAACCTTCCTCATCCCATAGGACCATGATCTTCTGTGCTATGGCCCTATCAGATAGGTGAAACATGACAGTCCAAACCCAGTCTGTAGACACAAAGACAGCGGTCACTAAGTCCATTGGGCATGAGATGCCAATGTGACCAGACTGCAACCAGGGGGTGGTTAGTGTTGGTCAGAGTGTAAAAAGAGAACTACCACTGTGTCTATCTTACCATGATGCTTCCAGGGAAGTAGACCATCCAGATCTCACTCCCCTCCTTGCTAGGGTATGGTATGCAGACTGTAGCCAGCTGTGACTGGGAAATGGGCCCTGGAGTATACCAAGTAGAACTGAAAAGGACCTTGCTCTAGCTGACCTTGCTGGCAGCAGTCACTGTTAACATGTGACACCAGGCTCTTCTACCCTTTCCCCACCACTAGTGTGAGCTCTGCAGATGGAGGCGCGGGGTAGAGAGGTTTAGAAGAGCCAAGTGGTTCTGTTTCCAGCCCTTGAGCTCTGGCAGCAGCTCATTATCCACAGGAATGTTCTAGCAGTGGGATGGTCATACTGATGCACCCCAGCTGAAGAGCCCACAGTCCTCTCTACGGCTCATATGAGCAGGCAAGTGAGGCTCTGACTAGGATGGTTCTACCTTGACTGCTAAGACCTTGTGGATCTCCTGCAAGGCCTTCTCCAATAAATAAAGCCACCCCATCTGTCCCCAAGCTGGACAAGGAAACCCAGCTGCTCTCAGAGGCGGGAGACAGGGCTCTCCAGAAGAAAAGTTAAGAGCAGCTGCCTCGCCACTTGCTGCCAAGGCTACTTAGCCAAATCCCCAGGAAAATGCTGCAGCACATGAACATGAAAACACAGACCACAGACAGTCTGCTCTCCTTCCTATACACATGTTCAAACAAGGCTGCTTCCCCAGCCAAGTCCCAGTCTTCAGCAGGATGAGGTCATTTCAATGGCTGTGTCTGTGGCTTTTGCTTTCCCTCCATTCTGATGAGCCAGTTTCCACTGATTTGACCCAGATGTGGCCCTGGGAAAGCCGAGAAGTAAGACCAGAACATAACTGGAGTGTGATGCTTACCTCTTTAAGAGCCTCCCTGAGCCAGCCAGGTGAGAGAATGCACAAGCCTGCAGGCCCAGTCCTGGGTGACAGGACTCCTAGAGGAGGCCTTCAGGAGGGACAGGTGGGAGAGCCACCTTCTGGATCGGTATTAACATTTCTCTGTGGATCTCCCCTGGCTGGATCAGAGTGTGAGGTGTCCTTGTCCTTAGGCAAATTCGGCAGCTGTAAATACAGCCAGCTGGGGTGGTAGTTGTAGGAGATGGGGATGCTGCAGGGGCAAAGAACTCTCTGGAAAGCTCTACTTTAGCCGAAGTCACAGCTGATCCATGGTGAGGTTATACAACTGTTGAATGACAGTCCTGACCTTAGAGCTGAGAACTCACCTGCTTCCCCACATGTAGGAAGAAACTATTTTTTGATGCTGACTGAGTTCACACAGACCACAAGAGCCAACACTACAATTTTCAACTTTCCTATTCAAAGTATTTGCTTGCTTCACTCAGAGGGATATGGGTTCCTCAAAACATAGCACCCCTGGGCACTATGTGGGAAAGAAAACCCAGGCACAGGATAAATTCCCAAGAGAGGAGCTAGGAATTCTAGGTTGTTATCTACTAAGACATACAAGTGAGGAATGGAAACAGAACCAGCTGCCATCAGGAATGGTGCAAAGCTGTATGGTGGACTGGCTGTGAGTAACCAGCTTTCACCCAGGGGACTGGGTAAGCAGCTTTTCTGCTGACTCATGTCTTATGACTGGCACAGTCTTGGGACTTTTTCCCATGTGAGGGAGGCAAACAAAGAGAACTCAGTTCTTGTTGTGGTGGCTACTTCTCATCTATTCTCAGAATAGATCTATTCATTTCTAAAGTGCTCTGAATGCATTGGCTCCTCCAGCATTTAAAAGGAATACTGAAGAGAAATGCCTCTCCCATTGGAGGCTAGTGGAAGAGACATGCATCAATTAGAAGGGGCATAGATTGTGGGTCAAGAATTTGAGTTGTGTATCAGGAACTTTCCTACCTTAGAATCATTCTGCTTATTATCTTCTACTGTCCCACTAAAGCCTTAGGACCCTAGCACGCCCAGGTTAGACTCTCTGAACACACCAGGGGAGAACAGAAGAGAAATCTGTTATCTTAAGTGATACCACCCAGTAGAACTCATTTCCAGTCCTGTTAATAAGGCAACATTGCTACCCTGTCTACCTCCAGTTCTCCACATCATTAACGCAGCAGTTCATCTGGGAGAGGCTACCCATACTTGTCCCCAGGGCAAGAACCTCCTAGGAACATTCACTCCAGCCCAAGGATTCTCCAGAGCTCCCCACTTTGCAGCCACCTCACTTAATTTAGCATCTCATTGACATAACCTAGAACAGTAATTCTCAACCTATGGGTCATGACTCCTACCAAATATTTACATTACCATTTATAACAGTATTACAGTTATGACATAGCATCAAAAATCATTTTATGGTTGGTGGTCACCATAACATGAGGAACTGTATTAAAGGGTCGCAGCATTATGAAGGTTGAGAACCACTGCCCTAAAGGTAGGCATGGGTCATCATCACAGCTGGAACACACATTGTTTGGGGCTATGCAGTATTTAGTGGTCAACTGATAGGTTCTACCTGACCAGAGTCACAGGCACGCTGCACAGGAGGCAACAGAAGCCTCGACCAGGCTTTTTTTTTCCCCTCGTTTATCTCACTTGTTGAGTTAGCAACCTAAAAATTATCTGTGTTCAAGCATCATATGACTAGTCTCCAAGAACTCCTATAGCTCCACTCCTTTGGTTTTCTTTCCCTTTGTTTCTTTTTTATTTGTTTGTTTATTAGACAGAGTCTCACTAGGTATCCTAAGCTGGCCTGCATTCACTATGTAAATCAAGCTTGCCTCAAACTTACAGATAACCATTCACTTTCCAAGAGCTAGGATCAAAGGCTTGCGCTGCCACACCCAACCTACCTCAGTCTTTTTCAATATTAATATTCATTAGATGCTCATTATCTCAGCCTTACTTTTATGAGTTTATATTAATATGAACACATATATATCCAGGTCTCTCTAAGCACAAGTGATCACCTGAGATTTCCAGGGTCCACATGGATCCTTCCCTTCTCTGTACTACTATGGAGTAGCCCATAATATGTGTACTCAATGCTTCACTGATCTCACAGAGTCATAGGCTGTTTTTCTTCTTGGCTTTTTGTTTTTTAATCACAAAGGATGCAGCAATTAATATTTTCTAGCCCTGTATGCATACATATGAGCATGTATCTAAGCCAGGTATAAGGATTAAAAATACTAGCTCAAAGGGATATATATACACACACACAGACACACACACACACACACACATATTTTAAACAACGGTGGATGTTCATAGATCTGGTCATGTCAAACATTCATCTATAACCCCTGCACAGGAGCAACTGGGAATCTGTACATGAGAGTTACGGAGGTGCTAAGGTCTTCATCTGTCTTTGTTCTTTCTGGTGTACTCTCAATGAGATAACATGCTTCTGCCCTATGATACAGATATCTATAGGGGCCTCAGCCATCAAAGGCAGACATATGTGGGAGACAACTCCTATTTAATGGTGACTCTTTGGTTATTAAAAAAGCCCACCACAAGATTTTAGATATAAATCAAAGGAAAATCAGACTACAATCCATAACCCCTGGGCAGCTAAGAAACAGGAGGAACCTAAGAGAGATATCCATGGATCCCCCTAGGAAAGGGAAATAGATAAAAACTCTCCTGAGTAAATTGGGACCACAGAGGGAGGGAGCAAGGGGAGGTGGGAAGAGAATGAGGTAATGGGATGGTTGAGTTGGGGGAGGGATAGAGAGGGAGAACAAAGAAATCGATATCTTGATGAAGGGAACCATTGTGCAGTTAAGAGAGAAACCTGGTACTAGGGAAATAACCAAGAACCCACAAAGATGACGCCAGCTAAGACTTCAAGCAGTAGTGGAGAGGGTGCCCACACTGACTTTCCCCTATAATCAAATGGATGATCACCCTAACTGTCATTATAGAAACTTCATCCAGCAACTTTTGGAAACTGATGTAGAGATCCATAGCTAAGCACTGGGTTGAGCTCCCATCCAGCCAAAGAGGAGGAAGAACAATTATATGAGTAAAGGGGTCAAGATCATGATTAGGAAACCTAGAGACAGCTGACCCAGGCTACTGGGAGCTCACTGACTCCGAACTGACAGTTGGGGAACCTGCATTGAACTGAACTAGGCCCTCTGAATGTAGATGACAGCTGAATGGCATGGGCAGATTGTGGAGTCTCTAGCAATGGGACCAGAATTCATTCTAGTACATGCACTGGCTTCTTGGAGCCCAATCCCTATAGAGGAGCACCTTGCTCAGCCTCAATAGTTGCGGGAGGGGTTTGGATATGCCAGATTGTACTGACCCCCCCTGGGAGTCCTTACCCTCTCTGGGGAATGGATGTGGGGATGGGGTGTAGAGAATCTAGAGGATGACTGAAAAAAGGGAGGGAGGAGAAACAGTAGTGGGTATGTTAAAAAAAAAAGAAAGAGAAAGAAAAGAGAGAAAGAAAGAAAGAAAGAAAGAAAGAAAGAAAGAAAGAAAGAAAAGAAAGCTCACCACAGCCAGGCGGTGGTGGCACACAACTTTAATCCTGCCCTCAAAGAGGCAGGTAGATTTCTGTGAGTTCAAGGACAGTCAAGGCTATATAGTCTTTAAAAATAAAATAAAATAATATAAAATAAAGGTTCACCACAACAGCAGTAAAACATGTAAAGGCACAATGATGATAAAAACAAGGTGGGAGGCAGGAGGAATGGACCCAACTCAGTGCCTGAAGTTAAAATGTGAATGTACAGCACAGGAGGAAGCTGCCACGTGGGTGGTGATCATCAGACCTGCCCAGGAGTCCAGGAGGGAATCTGGGTTCTAAGAAATAACTACTGAGGACAGAAAGGGAAATGAAGCTAAAAACTGAGATCAACTTGAGGGCCATATGCAGAAAAAATGCACTAACTGGCTCCATTGCTATCATATCCCAAAGAAGGCAGCTAATATCAGGTAAAAGCAGGAAGGTTGTCTTCCAAAATATTAAACCAATGGACTAGAACAGAAGTTGACAAACTTCTGTAAAGAGCTATCAAGTAAATACCTCAGGCTTTATAGACCAGACAGGGTCTCTAGCTCATATTATTCACTTGGGAGCATGAGGTAACAGTAAGTCAGATCGTACCATTGAAGCCCTGTCTTGTAGCCATAAGCCCCTTTCCCAACCATACAATACCACAGTATCTCCCCTCCAGGGCAGAGGCCCACTGTGGAAAGAGATCAACTACTGTGCTAGCAGCCGAAATATCAGCTCTTAAGAATATCCACCGATGTTTCATTTTAAACTATGAATGAACTACTGTGCATCACCAGACACTGAGAGAAAACAGAAGCCTGAAAAAGAATGACCAAGATAAACAAGTGAAGGAACCAGATCCCAGAGGAATGAAGCTGTTTCAGGGTCAAGAGATAATCTAGAAAGAACAACTCTAATTAGTGTGTCAGAGAAACTCAACACGATTCATCTTTCACAAAGCAAGAGAATGAAACTGGAGAAGCAGAAGAGAGAGAATATAAAATGTCACTTCCAAATTAATACCTACACTACAGTGCCTGGAAGACACAGAGAGGGAGGAGGGGAGAGAGGGAGAGAGAGAGAGAGAGAGAGAGAGAGAGATGCTCAATCCTAGAAGTTCATCCATTAATAGTGCACACAAGAACCTGAGTTTGAGCCTGATGTGGTGGTAGGTGGGATGACTTAATTAGGGTTTCATTGCTGTGAAGAGACATCATGACCACAGCAACTCTTATAAAGGAAAACAGTTAACTGGGGCTGGCTTAGAGTTCAGAGCTTTAGTCCATTATCATCATGGCAGAATCATAGTGGCATATAGGCTGACATAAAGCTGGAGAAGAAGCTGAATTCTACTTCTTGATCTGGAAGTAGATTGTGAGCCACTAAACCTGGCTTGAGCTTCTGAGACCTCAAAGCCCAAGCCCAGTGATACACTTCCTCCAACAGAGCCACACCCCCTAACAGTACCCCTATAGGCCTATGGGGGCCATTTTATTCAAACTACCAATCATAAAAGTAGAGAGAAACAAATGTATACAGAAGAGTGCTCAAGACTTCAAACTGAACGGCCTAAATCTCAGAGCAGTAGTTGCAAAAGAGAGTTCAAGAGTTCAATGCAGACACAAACAAACTAAAAAAAAAAAAGCCCTCAGAATCAAGGATCAATAGAATATATTGTACATATCTAATGAAGGAAACAAAATGAAATGACTCATTCCAAGGTGCCTTCAAACAAAGAGAATCAGGCAGGTATCCGCTATGCTGTCTTCTTGGTGATGAGCCTAGCATTGAACATCTAAGCCATCTCTTCAGCCCTAGCGTCAGGTATCTCAATAGTGACACAGAACACTTCAGCAGATCAATGCAGTTAGTGTTTTGAGGGAAAATAAATTCAGTTAGATTAAATCAACCAAAAGCAACAACAAAGCAAAGGATTCAGAATTTACCTCCCACAAATTCTTTCTGAGGAATTATTTAATAATTGCTTCAGCTAACCAAGAAAGGAAAGTAAGAAAGAAAAGGATACAGAATTTAGAAGACACTGTCTCATCTAGGGAAACTATGAAAAGAAGTTTCTAGTTGAGAGCTACAGAGCATGCTCGAAGCATCAGCTGTCCAGACTGAAGGAGCAGGGAAGACTTTTCTACAAAGGGAAAGGAAATGCCATGTAATGAATTATCAAACTAAAACCAAATGTGTGAATCACTTTGAGAGCAGGGAGGAAGGGTATATTGTTCTTTCAAACACAGAGAGGAGAGGCAACCAGAAACACCATGAAAAAAGTAAAAGCTGATAAAAAAAAAAAATAACAAAAACAAAAAACCAGTGGTTCAAATCTTACTCAGAGTAAAAAGCAGTAGGATTCAGAGGAATTGCTGGGACCTAGGAAAACAATCACACTCGGCACGGCATGGTTACATCACTGTGCAGGTGGGAAAGAAGCTACAATACTAGCACTCTGCTTGGGCATGCAGTTAATATTAATATGCCAAATAAGGCAAGCACTGTTACAGTGGTTTTACAATCAACACTGAGACAAAGCATGAAAGATCACCCTGTAGGGCCAGAGATACAGCTTAATGGTAGAGCACTTGCCTAGCATGCTCGAGGCCCCAGGTTCAATCCTGTGCTACAAAGACAACAAAAGACCATGTAACAGAACACATTGACAATATAAGGTAAAAAAAGACTAAAGTTAAAAAGACAGTGAGGAAGTTAAGAGACAGTGAAAAAGCTGGCCATACTCATATTTTCACCTGATCTACATGTGAAAGTTTAAAGACACTTAGGGTTCTAAAGGTAGATCTATAAAAACTGGGAGTGTAGGGAATGAGGAACTAGAAAAACGAGTTGATACTTTTTCTTTCCTTCCTTTCTTCTTGAGACAAGGTTTCTCTGTGTAGCCCTGGCTGTCCTGGAACCCACTCTGTATAAACCAGGTTGGCCTCAACTCAAAGATCCACCTTGCCTCTGCCAAGTGTTGGGATTAAATGTGTACACCACCAAGCCCAGCAATACCTTACTTTCTTAATGAACCAAAAACGAATTGAATAATTGCCAGACAGTGATGGTGCATGTCTTTATTATTGGGAGGCAGAGGCAGGCAGATCTCTGAGTTTGAGGCTAGCCTGGTCTATAGAGTAAGTTCCAGGAGAACCAAAGCCACACAAAGAAACCCTGTCTTAACGGCCCCACCCTCCCTGCCAAAAAAATTGTGTAACTGAATATTTAGAGTCAATGTTTGGAGGAAACCACCATAAACACAGACTCCAGCAACTTCAGTGCTGTGTGTGTGTATTTGTGTGCTTGTAGTGATGGTTTAATTTCTTTTTCAAACAGGATCTCTCTCACTATATAGTAAAAACTGGCCTCTAACCCTAACCTCAACAGAGAGACAGAGAGAGGGGAAAAAGG
Source organism: Sigmodon hispidus (assembly GCA_004025045.1). Taxonomy (NCBI): domain Eukaryota; kingdom Metazoa; phylum Chordata; class Mammalia; order Rodentia; family Cricetidae; genus Sigmodon; species Sigmodon hispidus. Next base: position 569 of record PVIH01002480.1, on the reverse strand, counting down.
ATGTGCCACATAGATACTAAAATAAGAATACCTACAATTCAGAACAGAATGTTACCTAAACTTACTGGCCCTGCTCCACCATTTTGATTTTAGGGTTAATCATTTCTTTATTGTCCTCAAAGCATTATTACAAATGCATGCACCCTAAGTACCATACTATTTAGATGAGCTTGTTTGTTTATATCACCAGAATCACATCAAGTATACTTCTTGCTTTCTCACTCACCTGGTGACTTGGCCTTCCTGGATACATGCAGCTATACTTCATTTCCACTGCCAGAAAGAGACAGTCCCCATTGGGAACATAACCTAGCTACTGACTAAGTACTGACTGTGGTTACTGACTACTGCTACTTGACTAATTATAGTTTGTGTTTTGTTTTATTCATGAACAGCTCAGCCAGGAAAACTCTTATGAAAATAGCTAATCTTGGGGCTGGAGAGATGGCTCAGCGGTTAAGAGCACCATCTGCTCTTCCAGAGGACCCGGGTTCAATTCCCAGCACCCACATGGCAGCTAACAACTGTCTGTAGTTCCAGTTCCAGGCAAATAAATAAATAAATAATAA